>RCIC01000006.1:600000-1060000 GCA_018883505.1 Ceratosolen fusciceps
CGAAATTAATTTTATTTATTACTAAAATACTAAAGAATATAAAAATTGGAAGCAAAAAAAATTATTTTACTACGTAAAATAACCTTCCTGTCAAAACTTTTTATGTGAGCGTCAAATAGAGTAATAAAAAATATATTGATCATACATATATGCAACTCATATACGAAGATAAATTTTTTATATAGATTATTTAAGAATTTTTAAACAAATATAAATGTACCCACGAATGTAGAATAGATTCAGTATTAGTGCATATCGATTAAGCTTTCATATTTCAAAACGTATTTTAATTCATATTTTAAAGAAGATATTATCTATTTAAAATTCAATAGTTAAAAAAATTAAATTAAATAATTGAAATCAATTCAATAAAATGGATAATATTAATGCTTTAGTTAGAAGTAGCTATAACTACTTATATGCTTTTGTTAGTATTAATTTTTAAGTACAAAATTATGTCTATTATATCTAAATGCTTATTCAATTTTTCATCACATAAATAATACATATAGAAATATCATGTAAATTATTAATTTTTAATTGAATTTTATGTTATTTTATATCAGAACTTCAAAACAAATTAAATAATATTATAAAATTAAGCTCTTATTAATTAATAAGAACAATCAATACAAAACTTCATGTCTTTCTACGTATATGAGTTGACTCTCATAAGGATAAAATATTGACAAGATCATAATTAAAAAAAAAATTTAGTAAAAATGTATTGATATATGTGAAAAAAAAAAAATAGATTATATACCTATTCATGTAAAAAATATACAATTATTATCAAAATCAATTATTTTTTAATACGATATCTTTAAACAATTTCAATATTTTATTCTATAAGACATTTTTGATAATTTCATCATGTGTATACATTTTTATTTATTCAATATATAAAAATTAGGACAAGATTCCTACACTCGGATGACTAGTTTATTGTTCTGTTCAGTGAGACTTTATTTCTAGAATTTTATCGCCCATTAAATAATTTGGAAGTTCTTTACCATTGAGAATTTTAGTATTCGCCAAAAGCATATTAGAGCATAAATGTACGTAAAATCATGCTAAATTATTATTTCAAACTTATGTTGGAGTACTATTTGACTTTTTAATAAATTAAATATAATTTAATTTTTTTAATCTAAACATATTTTGAAATTCACAAAAGCCATGTAATTGTAATGTAATGATATCTAAAACAAATTATGCTTTTGTGAATTTCTATTAAATATTATTCAATAAAAAGTTTATTAATAAAATTATATTTTAATAACAATAATAACTTATGAATATTAAAGTTGAATATTGAATTTGAGTATATTTTATAAAGTATAAATATATAGACATTTTTAATGACTCGATAGGAAAATATACTGTGGGTAATTAATTGTCCATATTTGTTTATGTAAATATTTTTGATAAATAAGGTTAATAAAATTTAAATCTTATTATACCACTATAAACAGGTTCTTATGTATAAATATGTAATATATATTATTGGATTTCATTCTAAAAATTTCAATTGTATAATTTTTTACTGTTCCACGTAATGTGAATTTAAGTTGAAATATTAAGGACTTGTGTCAGTATTTTTAAACAGCTCTTACGTATATATCAATATCGATATTTCAATTCAGATTAGATTTCAGATTTATATTTATAAGTTCAGTATCAATTTGATTTCGAGTTATGCAAAACGTGAAAAGATTCTCAAAATGCCATAAAAGAAAGATAAATAAATTAGTGATATTTAAATTGAATTACGTTGGAAATTATATTATCAAGTCATGAATTCATATGCTCGATAACTAGAATTTCTAAACCAATTTCTAAACAAAAGGTACTATACTATTTATTGTACAGTATATTTTTCATCCCCAGTCTATACATGCGAGGTCAAACACCTCGGTCTCGTCCATTTATTGATTCAATGCTGCATCAATCCACAGATGTTAATAATGATAAAAATTAAAAAAAAAAAATAATAATAATAATTAAAGTAATAACAAGTAAAGATACTTTCTTTTAATAATGGGTTTTGTAATATATTTCTCTGTAGATTGCGTCAAGCTAGGAGACGAGGAAAACAAGACCATCAGAAGACAGCTGAACCACTTTTTATATTTTTATTTTTATTTTTAATTTTAAAAACCATTAAAACATAATGTGTCAGCGAAGTATAGTGACTTGCGTCAAAAGATTTCCTTTATATTGTAAATGAAAAAATACTTCTAACGGACGAGCAAAATAAATTACGTAAATGGGCCAAGAAAAATGTTCTTTGTTCAGTTACGAGAAAAAAATAACAAAAGCGATAATGCGGAAGTCGAGCAATCCTCAGATGGCGTCATTTCAACCAGATCTATTCTCTCACTAGCAAATTAGAGCAACCCCGACCGGAAGAAAACATACTTCTCGTGCCAAGTCCGGCTAAAGTTAAATAACTTTCTGACACTCTCTCTCTCTCTCTCTCTCTATTGTATTTTGTGTTGTTTTTATATTTTCTTACTCTCCTCACGTGCACGTATAATATACATTTTTTATCAAGTTGACATTCACTTAAAATATTTATGGATCTCTCTAACTAATAAATTATAAATTTTTTTAATATTTCTTAGTTTATACAAGATATTATATTTCTTTATATTGATTTCCAATTTAAACAGAATAAAACTATAATCTCTATAAAACTATAAAACTATAAAAATATAATATATAAAAATGTTATAATATATATTATAAAACTATAATTTCTTTATAAAATATCATAAATGAGTTTAAATCCATAACATAATCGAAAAATTCATTCAATTAAAATGATAAATTTAATGTCAACAGCTAGAATAATAAAATTCGAGATAAAAATTATAGTTTTTTCATGATACAACAAATAATGAATTTTTATACAAAATTATTCTTTATAATCTTTAATAATATAATAATAAATACTTAAAAATATTAAACTAGCTAATAATGTTTTTAATTGTCATTAGTTTAATTGACAGTCGACTGTATACATCATTATTATAATTATTGCACTATTTTCTTTCTTATGTACATTTTAATAAGATTATTTTAATGAGCAACTTGTAGTATACATTTTTTCAAAGCCTGAAAACATATTATTTTCCGTTTTAAATTATGAAAATGCTATTGTTAATATTTAAATAAATTTGGGTAAATTTTAAAACAATAAACGGCTTGTGCCAAAAAAATAATTTGTAATAAGTATGAAATAAGAAGAGAGGGGAATTACATGACTTACTAAGTTTTATTGACAGGCTGTCTAGAACTTAATGTTATACCTTAAGTATATGATATGCTTAAAAATGAAATATAAACTAAACAATTTCGATCGATGGTAGAGAACACTAATCAAAAATAGAGGAATATTAAAAAATATCAGTAGTACAACAATTATAATATTATAATAAATGCTGAAATTATTTTTTACAATTGTTATTTAATAAAAAGAAATATTACTTCGCCAATAAAAAAAGTATTTTTAAAATTTAATTAAATTTGTTAAGAATCTTTAAAGATTAATCGAAACAAGTTTGTACTGTATATTGATTATATATATATTTTTCACTATAAAATAAAAAAATAAAAAATATTTAATTAAATTAATACTTTTATTGTATATTTTAATATTGTATATTCTATAATATTTGTATAATAATGTAATATTATTGTAATATTATTGTAATATTATAAAATATAATATTGTATATTCTATATCCAGATATTAAATTTAATATGAATATTGGTACTGTGTATCAATATTACCTACATGCTAGTACGTTTAATAACGTGAATATACGTTCATACCTATAATAAATATACTTGAAATCGTAAAACTATTAAAGATTTCATCATCTAAATTTTTATAAATATTTCAATAAATTGTGAATTATGAATTTTTTAAAATTATAATTCTATTCAAAATATTTATCATAAACAAACGAAAAGAAATTTTGTTCGTTTAATTAATTTTATTAATATTCGTTTTATTATTCATAGTTAAATAATAAATAATGATGGAAACTTATTTTTTATGAAATAAGTTTTCTTTATTTTTTATTTAAACAATAGAAGTATTATTAATGAATCTCTTATTACTATTAGTAATAAGGACTCGATGTTAATAATACGAGCTGGGAATTATTAATTTTGAAATATTATTAGTTTTGCGTTCCAGAATATTGAACAGAAATATAATTTTTAATATTCCAAGCCCAAAGCAAGTAGAGAAGTGTTGAGTATATATGAATCCTTTCAATCTTCTACGATAATCCTTATAGAATAAATACAAATCCATACGCCCTTTCTCGTGGATATGCTTAGGGTGCAAGCTCGCACACCCACGTACAGGGTCAAACATTCATGTAAAGTAAAACTAATGGCTTTCAAGTTAGCTTTCCTTATTCTAACTCTTTCTCGCACCCTCGGCATGCATTTGGTGACTTTGCTCCCCTACCCCCAATGCATCCAAACTCTGACTCATTCTCTTTTTCCTTTCTTCCCATCCACGCCGCCTCGTTCGCCCTCTATCCGTATTTTCTCCTCGCTCCACCCTTCAGCCCTCGAGGCCGTATTCGATCCACTGACTATAAGATGTCTTTTATAACCAACAACTAGTCTAAAAGGCAACCCAACACACATACCGCGACCACCAACACTACCGTTACCACCATACTCTCCCCATTAACACTATCGTCGTCGTCGTCGTCGTCGTCGTCATTATCATCATCATGCTCATCATCCTCATCATCCTCATCATCATTGTCATCGTCATCGTCATCGTCATCGTCATCACAATCACTAACATCGACATCTGCACAACAATAACGACAACTGCTCCTTCGATTCATTCCATTCCCAATGATACTTCCTCTTAATCCCTCTCCCGATATCAAATGTTACACATACATTAAACTAGAAAATAATAATCAAAATTACAAGTAATAGAAAATAGGCTTGTTTATTCGAGCGACTATTTTAGCGTCTTTATGGCTGTGCTAAGGGTGCGACATTCGGATTCGCTCACTCTGTGGGTTCGACTTGTTTCGAGAGCTTTTCCTATACTCTCATCGGTCGGAACTTGATATTTAGATGGAAAAAGGAAAGCTTCGAAAGGACTAAGTAAATGATTAATCGTATACGTGGGAGCGGCGCCCCTAGCAACGGATACACACTACGCGTTGCTTGGACAGAAGCTTCCACTAGGAGACGAGTCGCGATTACCGATTAAAGAAGATTATATCAGGGCTTTGGAGTATACCTGGATGCCGTTGTCGGCGACCATGTCGCGTGACTATGGCGCCTCCGCGCCGACTACGTCCGCGCGCTCGTGGCCCAGGTCGACGCGTCTTCAGTGTCCGTCGTGGCTGAGCATCGCGGTCGCGCTTATCGAGCAGACTCGAGCCGACCACCGCGGGACAACGGCGCACCGGCTCACCACCACCCCGAGGCGCGCGCACTTGTCGTGCGCCGGGACGCTCGCACGGAGGGGGTGAATCGTACGACGGCTTCCCCCTCCCCCTCCACCCAGGGTGACTGGCTCTACACCGAGAGAGACTGCGCCGGTGTAGCGTCCTCCAGACTATTAGGCTTTCCGTCCGGAGCCCATGTCGAGCGATCGACGCTCTCTCTCTCTCTCTCTCTCTCTCTCTCTCACCGTTACCCGTTTCTCAATTTCGATGAGTGATTTTCGGCTCCGCATTATCACGATACCGGCTATGAGACTTTCATTATAATTGCCGATCTCTGTGCTCCACAAGGCTCGACTCTTATATGGGAATGTCGTTAAACGGCATCCGCTACCTTATAAACAAAATCGTATCGCCCGACAAGAGCCTATTCATCCCTGGGCTAATTGCGCTCTTGGAATAACTCACTACCGTCAAGTGATTTGCATAGTCTGACGCAGGCATACGATTCTGGAGGAATATGGAGGTGGATTCCTGAGGATTTAATTAAATAGGGCGTGTCGAATGCCGGGTCGGACATTATTATGCCGAGCTGGATAACGAAATCAGCTGTCGAAGGCTTGAAATCAAGAAAATACGGCTGTTTACGGATTTACAGGCCCTGAAAAAGTCTAGACCTATTGTATTTCATATTGGTTGCCTTAACTCTTGTTGCCTTTGGGGTGGTAGGAGTGAAGGGGAAAAAACCCGGAACCGGGTGTAATTGACTTCAATTAGAGTAGATATCGCCAGTGCACGCTAGTGGAGCACATGCTTCCTTAGATTGGGACGGCCTTCGTACGGCCATTGGGGATAATAGCTTTGGGAACGGCGTCTAGTAGTCACGATGCTCTATATGCTCCAGGATACGATACGCCGCTCGATGGCCGATAGCGATACTACACCAGTACGGATGGGGTAGTAGTGGGCGAGGGCGCAGTCGCGAGCTGCGCAACTATTCGTGCGCTTTACACTTCAACCCCTGTGGATGAGGCGAGAGAACGTGTGGATGCTTAAATTACACCCCCCCCCCGTCACCGTTTTCTCATTTCGCTCTCTTTCTCGACCGGCCGTTCTGTTCCTCCGACCCTCCGACTGCTTCGGTGCTTCGGTGCTTCGGCGCCATACAACCACGACTCTTACTTTCCTCTCCGTCTCCCTTCGTACTTCTGGATCGGACGATAAAGCCTCTCTTTGAAAATTTTACCCCTCATGCATAGGACGGGCGACTCGAAGCTTTTTCTTTCTCTCTTTCTTCCGTCTCTTTCATCTGATCATGATCGCGTCTAATCGCTTTAAAATACCAGCTTTTTGAATTTATCAATCCTATAAATGCGCTTCTTATGCATGTCACTCTTAAAATATAAATATTCCTTCTTTTGTTTATTCGTATTTATTGCTTATTTCATTGTTTTATTATAATTGTTCCTCTCACTGGAATTCTTTATGATAGTCGTGTCATCGTATCACTAGAGATGTGCATTATAAATATTGATTTGGGAATAAAATTCGTTGGGAATAACATTTCTCAGCTATATAAATTCTACTGCAAAGCTATTAAACCGATTTTGCAATTACTATTATTTTATTCTATAACGTTAGATTTACCTTATACTTTAAATTTACCATTAATATTTAACCATAAATGAAACGTTTTATGTGCGTATGATAATTGATAAAATTAAAATAAACTAATTATTCAATTTACATTCAAGTCTACGACATTTATACGAATAAGTAATTTACGATGTTGTATTGATTGTTTAAATCACGCTTCCCATTGAAGCGGGTCAATCTCGGTGGGCTATATTTAGAGAAAAATGATCGATTCGTTTAATAAATTCGACCAGTCTGTTGAATATTATTTCCATCTGGAATAAATCGCCGTCGTTCCTATATCTGCACGAGTTGCCCTAAAAATCCCTACAGTCATTTAAGTTAATTGTATCCCATAAGTAAACGTCGGAAGAATAAGATTAATGCAAATGAATGAATAATCGAAAATATCGAAACTCACTGTTTCCACCGACGGTGTCTGAAAATAGAAGGGGCCGATCTATCGAAAAAGGGGATGGGGACGTAATCTTATCCATAGGTAATGCCATAGCTATCCAACATAGTTCTGATAAATTACATGGAAGACGGCGATGGTGGCTTGCTCCTCTTTTCACTTCTATTTTAATGTACATTTGTCTCGATGCGCTTGTACTTTCACACGGCCAAACCTTTCCTCGTATTAATTAATTTATATTTATTTTACCTATACAATTACCTATACGACTATCGAAGCTTTACTCCAACTATAATCGAATAATAAAAAATTTCTGTTCTATCATTAAGAAGTAAAATAAAAAATATTATAATCGCTCGTAAGTATTATGATATTTTATAAAAAAAAGCAGTCTGAACTATAAAATATGCTCCAATTATCATCACCTACATTACATTCTATCTCATTTAATCTTAAAGTTATTAAAGAATTTGAGACTGATATATATGTACATATGTTAGCTCGATTCTTCCTTCAATATTTATAAAATGTTTGAATGTATGATACAAATAATTTAGATACGTCGGGACAGACAATTTCTCGAACAAACCGATTTAAATATGCAAATCCAGCATAACTATAAATACAAATCATATAATGCGCAAAAAGAGGACATTAAAATTTAAAGTATTTTTACGTCATAGAGTATTACTTAATGATGCAAAAGTATTATTCTAATTAATATTTGATGCATAAAAGAAAAGAAAATAATAAAATATGCGCATATTAAAAGTTCATGCATTTTATAAATGATAAATACATTCAGTGATTAATAAGAAGCCTAAAAGGTGTGCATATTAATATAACAGGTACTGTCCGAACTTTTGGATTGAAGCGCTGCTCGGTGATCGACTATTGAACCCTTTCCAACCCTTATTAACTCGTACGCATTAGTCGCGTGTTTGCTTATTTATACACCTTCCCGACGGCATTGTACTCTTAGTCGCTGTCACCTAACCCTATACTTCTTCTCCTCGCATCCACTTGGTACTCTCGATCCAAACTCGAGTTCCGAGTGCTGGTCTCCCGTTTCCTCCGATCGCTCTTTAAATACCCATGGTCTACAAGTGTGTTTGTGTCCATGTATCGAGGTCCATGTATAGGCGTGCGCCAATGTATGCGTGTCTTATTCGGTCATACTTGTAATTATAAAATGATAGCGGCTTCACAATGTCTTGCATTTCAATATGTCGACTAAATAATGTACTCACGAGCTGAATCTGTAAATGTACCAATATCTATTCCAAAACTACATTTTACAATAAACATCTACAGCTACAGGTTGTGAAATTTTTTCGGCAATTTTTCTTTAAAAAAATGAACGAACGAATTAACTTTTAAGAGCCAGGACTTATATAACATTTACACATTAATTAACCACAATAATAAGATAAAATTTTTTATACAAATGATTGACAAATGTAATTTATTAATTATGTAAATGATACATATGCGTAAATCTTAGTAAACAGTACACGCGTATGTAAAATTAATAAAAAAGGTTATTAAATGTGTAATAAAGTCTCGGGCCTATATTTTCCGAAAGCTCGCTTTAATTAATTTCAAGTGATGCAATATGAGCTGTCTCTGAATTTTCAAAAATAAACGGAATACAAAATGAAGGTGACGATGATGGGGGCTGAAATAAAGGCCAACAATAAGATTATAAAAGCAAAATCGAATTAGTATTCGTAGTTTCGTTCTTACGTACAAATGAAAGAAGACAGAGCTATTTATGATAAATAGCAGGTCATCTTGTGCATTTAAACGTTTGATAATGAATCAAAGGAAGTGGGTATTTAATAAACTATGCATGAATTGTAAATCCAAAGTCAAAGAAAGCTCGCACAAAAGGTAATCGCTGAAACTTGAAGCCAAATCTTGTAAAAAGGCCCTCTTTAAGAACAAGCAGAGTAAACCTTACGAAATGCAATATTCTTATGGTATCAAGTAAAATTTCATTCGAAAGAACTGACGGAGCTTCGATATTAGACCGAGCTATTCAAATAAAAATGTGACGCTTTATGAGAAGAAAAAATACGGGAATCGCGCATTCGTACACACATGGACGCGCACATCCTACGGGAACAAGGGAATACAGGCGCAGGACTCGCCTGTAGCAGGCAGGATACGCCCACGCGATATGACCCCCGTACACACGCTCGAACGATCAATAAGGGGTAGGTGCGCATGGTGGACGACAGGGTAACGAAGCGGGAAGGGGGGGGGGAAGGAACAGAGAATAACGTACGGAAGAGCGTAGAGGCCTCGCGTGTACACTTTTCTTACTCCTTTTCTTCTTCTTCTTCTTTTTTTTTTTTTTTTAAAGAGAATGTTATACACGTTCGACCTTGATAAGCTCTTTTGAATTTATTTGTACCATTATTCGCCTCGAATGCGACATACTCATTTGCTCTGACGAAACCAATTATCCGGGAATACAGACTAGATGATACATTTATGAGGAAGAGGCTATATTATTGAAGAACAGAAATTCTGTAATTACAAAAGAAATATGTTTATATTGATTAATTAATTTAAGTATATTGATTTAGGGTGATTTTCTTCTTCTTTTTTTTAATGGTGTTACTAACGAGAATATTGTTAATATTTTAAGAGTATGTGTGAGCAGACCAAGGACTCCGAAATTTTATTTATGATTGAAGGCTCAAATGTATACCTCGTATAAATAAAATATTTAGAGTAACATTAAATTTTATAAGTTCAAGCTGCAGTATTCTTTGGAATTGTGCCTATTGGTTCAGTTAACAAATTTCAAAAGTGAATAAACAATAATGAATGCAGAAAGTTCAAACATTTTCAAATACTTGTAAAATAAATTCAGCTGATGTAATAAAATTTTTTATATAAAATTTTATTAACATTGAATAATTTGCTAAAACAATTTACTTACAAATTCAATAGAAAGATATATTCGAGATAATATTTTATCAAATGAACTGTCTTCCTAAAATAAATTTTTAAATATTTTAGAATTATGATCCAAAAATAGCTAGATTTATAATAGTTATTTGAATAAAATAGTAGTTGTGTGTGTAACATTCGAAGGAAATATTAAATGAGATTGCTCGGTAAAAATGCGCAGCACCCCCTATAGTTGTGTTACTGAAGCTTATATTTAAACAAGCTAATTGATTCGAAAAAGCTTCGTAGAGCTCTATGCCTTTATCTAATTGCGTTATTAAAATTCTAAACCTTATTTAAAACTGGAGAATTAAGCATTTTCGAGTAGCAACGACACATTCGTCTGATTTAAAAATTTTGAATAGGGAAGGAAATTCATTAACAACCTTCTACTTACAAAAGAGTAAAATCAAGATAAATCATATTCATTGCTCGCTTTGATCCTAAACTCTAAGGTCATTGTTTATTAACAATTGCTATATAAAGGCTGAATAATAACTAATGAAGACTATAAATGCTTGGTGATTCTCAAAATTCTCTGAATTTATTATCACTAATCGACTAATTCCAAAGTTAATGCGCAAATCTCTGTAAAATGTATTCCATCATTTCATTCCATCTCTGTTACAAAAAGTTTCTGAATTAATTAGCTTGAAGAAAAAAATACAAGAACTAATTAGGAAATATGCATAAAGCATAATTTTAACAATTTGAATAATTTTTTAATTTTTTATATTGATTTTAAAATTAATTAAACATTTTAATTTATTATAACTCAAATAAAATTGAGTAATAAAAATAAATCTTTAACTAAACAACCAACTTTTCAAAAATGTTTTTATTTTCAATAGTATGTAATAAATATTATACGATAATTCTCATAATATACGAAAAATGCGTTTGAAAAAAAAAAGGACGATTAAAAAGGAAACAAAAATACGCGAAAGTATGTCAAAATCATTGCCAAAACGTTCAACGTATAGTCCTGATATCAATAAGACTGGACCTGGCAATTTTATTAACATGGCTATGATTAAAAAAGTTTAAAAACTCTCCAGTAATTGCATTGTAATGAGCAGTAGAAATAACATGACCTCTTTTCATGAATCGTCAAAAAATTTCGATCTTCACGGGCGCCTAACGGCAGTAATGACGTCAAGCATAGTCAAGGTGAAGAAGAGTTGCATAAAACATCGAGCCAGACGACGAAAATTCATTGGAACGTCTTCGTTGTCGACTTTTAACAGATAATTTTTCCGCCCCCACGCACACGCCGGTGTCTGTCGAGCCAGATGTCGAGAACGCGAGCTCGAGAATTTGTGCGCCGATACCGAAATCTCCATTGCTGCATCATTGCATCGACGAGGGAGATACAGAGAGAGAGAGAGAGAGAGAGAGAGAGAGAGAGGGGGGGCTGGATGGAGCGGAAATGAGTAGTAGGGAGGGAGAGCCGACCGTGCACGGACCGCATTGTTATATTTATAAAACGAACTCGCGGTCATTTCAATAATTTGAATGATGTACGGAGAAACCGCGCGGTTTTTATATCCAAATTAACTAATAAGGTCCTCAGCTCTTTGCTTTACTAACCTTGTACAATGAACTCCAGATATCTAATAACACACCCTTTTGCGCTTTTTGGCGAAAATTATTCGTACAATACTAAGATATAAGTACTCGAAACATTTACTATCCCTGGAAACGCATACTTGTCATACTGCATTTAACTAATTGTTCTATTAATAATCTTTGAAAATGAGCACAAGAAATATCAATTTTTAAGGACAATGCAAAACATAATTTCTTTATTTAATTGCTTTTATACAGCCATAATAATTATATTTTTTTTTGACAATTACTTTTCATCATAATTAAAGAGTAATATTAAGTATAGTTTCAAAACAAAATAAAATTATATGCAATGAAAAAAGTTATTAGTTTAAAAAAATTACTAACTCATCTTTGTTGTCGATAAATAAGAGTTTATTTATTTTTTAATATTTTCATTCACAGTAAATAAGCACTTGTTGGTTGGACGTAAAAATCGTCTTATAAATATAAAGAATGTACCTAAATATTTTAAAATATACTATAATTTTATAAATTTATATTTCAATACTAAAACGCGTAATTTATGTACAGTAATGGACATGAATGCATAGTACGTAACAAATATATACGGTTCCTTAAAAATATTGTCAGTTTAGATCATTAATAAGTAAGAGTCTGTGTTACAAATTTATCTTATTAATCGTTAAATGGAAATGCGAATTTTCAAATAAAATTCTAAGCTTTCTAAAGTTACTTATAATTTTTTAAGTCATCGAAAGTACAGTATAAATTACAATATAAATTAAAATAACAAATCTATTTTACAGTTATTAATAGCAATATATTAAATTTACTAAAATATATTGTAACATATTAATTGATAATTTTAATAAAATATTGATAAAAAAGTAGAATAATTTGTAGTCTCTAAATTACGTAAGTGTTCAAAAGTTTTTTTTTTAATACTTCAGAGTTTATAAACTATATTCCAATAAAGTTTACGATTTAGCGTAATGACACAAATATAAATTACGAGTTATAGAATAATATTATAGAAAAGCAAAAAACGATTAAATGAAAAGTTGGTGTGCGAGACCTTCATAGGCTATTTCTGGCTTGGAAAACTTAAACAGAAACGCCTTTCTAACCAGGCTTAGAAGTTTTAGTTGAGTTTGAGTTTTTTATAAATATAAATAAATTTGATAAGATTTTATTTAACGTGAACTTTTTTATTAATATGATTAAAAAAAATCCAATTAGTAAGAATAATAGTAATATTAAAAAGCCAGGCTAAAAGCTTTATGTTTATTAATGAGAGTGATTTTAATCGTTGGAAATCTAAAAAAAAAAAGAAAAAAAAAGGCATAAAAGCAATATGAAAAGATTTCGAAGAATACAAGATGAAGACAATGAAAAATTCAGAATAAACAAAAACAAATTGAGAGTTATATTCGAATGAATGATCGTTAAGATATAATAATAAAGTAGAGAGAACGAAAAGCGTAAAAAGTGGGTCAAAATATAAACATTAGTCTAAGGAGAACGGAAGTATATCGGTGACTAGGATAAATAAATAAATAATAAATAATTAGGATAGTTAGGATTATCTTTAATCCGCAGAAAAAATATGTAATTAAGGGGTAAAAATAAAAAGAATAGTAAATAAATGAATTAGGATCTGTTGGCTAGTTGCTTGTAAAATATAATGATAATAGGGAAAATATAATGGCAGGGTTCGTGGTTAGTGTTGTTTATGGCATCGACACACAGTGCACTCGAGTGAGAGAGTGAGAGATAGATAGATAGAGAGAGAGAGAGAGAGAGAGAGAGAGAGAGAAGTAAGTAATGGCTATAAGACATTTGCCTCGTCGAAGCAGCACAAGGAGCTAGAGTCCTCGGTCCATAATCGCGACCCCTCGCGGTAAAGGCTCAGCCGGGCAAGGGTTGGGTCGGGTACCTGGAGCCTCCGGATCGGCGGGTAGTCCCCGGGCTCGGTTTTCTCGGGCATCACCTATTATCCGTCGTCGTGTCGCGCGAACGGACGGACGGCTGCGACGGCGGCGACCAGGCGACAGCGACTCCCGGGGGAATCAGCCATCACCCGGCGAGGCATGTTTTGCAAGAGCAGCGGTAGCAGCAGCGGTAGCAGAAGCGGTAGCAGCAACGGTAACAGCAGCGGTAGCCACCGCCACCGCCACTACCACCACCACCACCACCACCACCACCCGTCGCTTATTTATAAAGCCGACCCCGCGGTCATTTGGCGCGCTACTTCACGCACTCTTCTAAGTCTCACCCCCTCCCCCTCTACTAAGCCGACAGATTTCTCGTAATTCTCTTATCTCATATTAGTGCGCGTCTCCGCTGAATCCCATTCTATCCCCGATAGAATCCCCCGCTCGACGCGACCTCTCCGGAGGCTCGACAGCCCTTATGACAACCAGAACTCGAATTATTATTATCCGAAAAGGTTCCGATCTTGAAGGACGTCCTCCGGTGAGGGGGTGGGGCCCGGAGGGGGGGGCAGCACCGATCGACCGCTCAGACTTAACTGAGCTTAACTTCCAAGAAGCATTTTTCGATAAGAACATTATCACCACTACTACTATCACCACTACTACTATCACCACTACTACTATCACTACAACTACTACTATTCTATGTTGCCCGAATGAAAACAAATTGACTCCGATACAATGGAATTGCTCAGTCGTGTTCATTAAATCCAATCATCCATTTCTTCGCTTTTGTCCTTTTTCATTGGCGATTATCGTAAGTAGATATTCCTCTCAACGAGAAGCTTCCTTTCTTTCTTTTAAGGAGAAATTTCTTTTTCGTAATGAAGCGCGGTTCGTTAAATTGCCGATACATAATACTTCAAATAGTCGGAGAATAATAATTTTCATACAATAAAAAGTAGTGGTCTCACGTAGTAGTAATTGTCCCCTTTAAAATGCCTCGCGCAATGACATAATTAATCACAACAATTATAAGAACGATTTTTTATGTTACTTTTTTTTTAATTTTAATTCATCTAATTAGGAAATTACGTTACCAGCAATATGTACAACATAAATTGAAATGCGTGTTCATGAAAAAACAAAAGATTTACATTAGTTTGGTATCAAATTACCATATTTAACACTGTAGGGGCGCTAGTAAAATTTCTCTTCTAGACATTAAATCTGCTTTACTCTTTTAGTCAATCGCTCTGTAATTATATAGTATATTTTATGTAATAAAATAAAAGATATATTATACGGGAAACTTGATTGAGTTGTATTCAGTATTAATTATTCAATCATTTTAAATTACTTGTAACAAATTTATCCTTGAACATCGTCTGTATAAATGTGTATTAATGTATATCCTTAATTTTAAACTCAAACGCAAATTAAAAATAAGATAAATATTTTTTAAGAAATTGTAAAGTATTAAAGTTTATTAAATAGAGGCAAAATATTCTAAAATTTTATGTCATTACTAGCCACTTTTATATTTACTATAATTACTTTTATTGTTTCTAGAAAACTGTTTATAATAAGTGTATATACTTTAGAAAATTTAAAGAAACTATGGCTGACGAAAATGTAAGTATTCAAGTAAATAATAATCTTGAAATATATTATTATTACCTTTAAAAAAGTTATATGACAAAATAACAAATTTTATATTTCCTTATATTTTTCATATGTATGATAATGACTACTTGTAAATAATACCCTCATGTTACTTATTACAGCAAGAAAACTATGATAATCTCAATGAAGATTCAATATTTATTACAAATCATATACTAGATAATAATAAAATTGAACAATCTTCTGAAGAAATAAAAAATAAAAAAGCTGAAATGGAAGTTTTATCAAATTTTTTATCATTAATTACAATAGACAAGTCAAAAATAGAAGAAAATTTAATATCTATTGAAGATAATAGTAATATTGATTGTGAAAGAGGTTTAAATTTTATTCTTTTTGCATTATGTTAATATATATTTTATTTATATAATATGTACATATTAAATTTTTTTGTCTAGAAAGGATCATAGATGATATATGTAATAAATTAATTTCTAATGATGTAATCCATACAGAAATCCAATTACCTGAGGACAATGTTAATGTAAAAATATAATTGTTCTTTAAAAGAATAGCGATAGTTGTATATTATAAGTTGAAAATAAAATAGTATATTTAATACATATTAAATCTATTAAAAATAATATTTTTAAAAAAGTTTATAAAGTTAATAAATATTCTTTAGAAGTAAAATAAAAAAGTAGATTTTATCAACAAAATATTATATATATAATTATTAGTATATATATTTTTAAAATTATTTATTTTTATAATTTTATAATGGAAAATATATATTATAAAATTTTTATATAAAAAACAAAAAATACATAAATTCATGTGATTCTTAGATGTTCTGTGAATAATTAAAATAATCAAAATCGTTCAATTTCCTAGGATTATACGTCGAGTTGTGAATTAAAAGTAGATATTAATGAAGATGATGATAGTCCAGAAAAACTTAAATTACAAAATAATACTTTACAACAATTATTAAAAAATTTAAATGCTGACATGCAAAAAAAAGAGGCATATTATTTAGAAAAGATAAAAAATTACGATGTGATTTATAAATATATGATGTTCTTTAAATGCCTGTATGAAAATACAATTAATATGAATTTAAACTTAAAGACAGAAATACTTAAATTAAAAGAAGAAAAAATGAAGTTAAAAGATAAATTAAGCGTTATGAATGATCCATCATATAAAAGAGGAGAAATTTTGAAAACTTTTCAAGAAGAGTACAAAATTTTGGAAAATGAAATTAACTCTGATTGGGAAATTAAATATAATAAATTAGAGTATGACGATAAAATACATAATATAATAATAAAGAATAAGTTAAATAATTATTATAAGTTTAAGAAGATATTCTATTTTTAGGAATACTTTAAAAACTGAAATTGAAGTAAGAATGCAATTACTCGGAGAAAGCTTGAATCACCAATATATAGCAAACACGTCTATATTAAATAGGTAGATACAAATATTCTGTTTTTAATATTTATTGTAATAAAATTGATTTTTAATAGGTATATAGATATTTGCAACATTAATATAAACACCATAAATTTAATAAATGATTTCTTGAATAATATTATTTACACAAAGCCCTTTATTGAGTATAATTGGGAAAAGGTATACAATAATGTGCAGCAAGCATTAAATGATAACGAGGTAATTTTTATGCTATTTATTATTTTATTTGAGTTCAATTTTGCTTTACTATTTCACTATATTATTGCTCAAGTAATCGAAGAATAAAGAAAATTTATTCATAAAACAATAGGAAAATTATTTGAATTAATAACATTTGCATTTTTTCTTATATAGAAATTAAAGGATTAATAATTATTTTCAATTTTCTTACAATACTGAATAAATGTTGAATTAGTTGAAATTCAAGTTTTTATACAAATTTAAGTAAAATATTAATATTATATAATATTAAAAAAAAATATTTCCAAAGATTCCATTTATTGAAATTAATATATTTGATAAAAAAAAGAAAAATAATCGACATAAAAAGATTTATATTCAAATGTAAGACTGTATTGTACATATGTTCAAATACATAATTCACTGAATATTATATATTTTTAAATATAAAACTTAATATTTTAAAGTAAAATTGAATGTTCATCTATTTGTAGCTTCTTTAAATAATGGTCCTGTACCAATTTCAAACAAAATTAAATATTCTTATGTAGATCCGTTATAAACAAGTTTTGCGAAAATTGAATTCTAATTCAATAGAAAAGTTTAGGATTAAGAAAATTAATCTTGTACTACCATCCATTCAACATGTTCATGTGCAGAATATCAAGAGCACAATACAGGATACATTAAAAATATTTGAGATTATATTTAATAATTTCACTGTATATGTAAATAATTTAGGACATGAATTTGATAAGTTAAAATTTTCTGAAAATATTCAGTTACTAATACTCAACTTAACAAAGAAATCACATTTTAAAGATGATAAAGAAATGGATCAATTTTCTCTGCTCCATGATCCAGGTAAAATTATTTTGAATATTTTTATTTCAAATTACTCACTTTGTTATGATAAATAATTTATTTAAAAGTAAAAAAAATTTGTCAGCTATATCAAAAGATATTTTATGGGTACTTTTATATGTAATATATATAATCTTATTTCCATCTAATGTTTTATTTTCTTTTTTTAAATGCTCTTGGGAAATTAATAAATATTTCTATAATTACCAAACCATAATGAAATTTTAATTTTTAATTATCAAATTTTTTATTTAATTTATCATATTTGTAAGGACAATTCAAAGTTTCTGTAGTTTTACTTTAAAATGTATTTTAAATTGAAATTAATTATATAAATTTGTCATTGCATATAATAATTTTATTATAAATTAATTTTCAAGATCTAATGAATAATCAATAAATTTCAATACAAAAATTTAACTTGGACACATTAACGTATATTTTTACAATTGTGGATATCAATAAAAGTAATAATGAACAATGATAATAAATAATATTGATAAAAATTTAAGTTATAATATACATTTGAATGAGAAACAAAATTACTCACTCTAAACATCAATGATGCAAAAATTATATTGTGAACAACGAATACCGATTTGACTATATAACGAGCTGTTAATAAATGTATTTAAATAAAGAATTCTTTTATTTAATATGAATACCGAATTCCTTTATAATTTCATCATATTGCAGAGAAAAAAACTAAAAACATGTCGTTTGATTAATTAGGTTAAAAAATTGACGATTCAAAAGAGATTTAATGATATTAAAAAAGATTAATTGATAACATTTGAATAATAATTTGTAATGTTAGATGTTTTTGTATTAAGTTAAAATTTCTAAAAATTTAAGAATATAAATTTCTACGCCAAATTTAGAATATTCAGAATAAAAATATTGTATAAGAGTGAATAATAAGAAAAAATGCCCAACAGATGCACAAGAAGTAACGCTTTAATGAAAATTCCAATGCAGATTTAATAAATTCGGATGAAGAAATAATTTCAATCCGAATAATTAAATATTAATTTTATATTTAAGAAAATAAATGTTCAATTTTATTTAATACTCTTATAGAGAATTTTAAATATCATATTGAATATCGTTTGAATGTATTACTTATAACAATTAATAACTAACTATTTTTCATGATGAAAAGACAAAATCATAAGTGTTACATTTATGGTTTTAGCTTCTTAAATTTTGATTTTATTAACAATTGTCTTATTAATTTGATTTAATGTCTGATTCAATTGTTCCACTATTTAATGATTTATTGATTGATGAATATATTTGAACATTAAAAGAATATTATTTTAACAGCACTGCCTACTACCACCTATTTATCCCTACTTGTACAATCGTCAACGACAAACGATTGTATTTCCATTTCTATACAATAATCTTGATACGCACGATGCATTCAAAATTATTTTATGCTGTTTTTAATATTTTCTTTTTACAGAAAAATATATAGCAATTAATATAACAAGACACTGAACTACATCGTTATTTAATTATTTTCTTAGTTTAACATTATCACTAAATTCAAACGATTAATTTTCATTTATAGATATTCATAATATTCATACTGGAATAAATTCATTATTAGTTCACACTCTACAGGGCTCACATATTTACAGACCTATGTTAAATTATATACTTTTCTCTATATCATTCAAAGATAGCATAAAACATTAATATAGTTTTGCAATAAAATCGGTAATCAATTATAATTTTATAATTCTCATGAAACTTGCGAATTCAAACGATCTTTTATCTTAACTATGTATGAATCATTTAAAAATCTAGCCTTAAATAATTATCAAATCTTGCAATTGATCTATTTAATCCTCAATTACTCATGGAAAAACAAATTCTTATATTTAGATTTATACAAGTTTCTGTTATTTTAAATTGTGACGAACGTTCAGTAAAACAAAGCCGTGATTTACGCGGTGAAAGAAGCGGTTATATTTAAAAGAATCGATTAACCGAAATGCCGGAAATCTATTCAAATCTTTATGTACTTTTTAGACTTTAGATTTATAATTTTTTAAGATTTAAGAAATTCTTTAAGCAAATAATAAAAAGATATATATAAAATTTGTTTTTATATACTTTACACTATAATTATTAATCAGTTCGTTATCCCTACACATAAAAGCACGCTATTTTCTCTGTGAAAAATTGTTTAAAATATTTCAATATAATATTTATAGAAAAGATTTTTTTGTCTTTAATCTTTTAAGGAAGAAGAAATTGATACCAATAAATAATGTTAAATTAGATAATTTTTAAAAATCATATTATCTAATTATTCTTGAGCTTCGGAGTGAGTAGTAATTATAAAGATTCCATGATGAATACATCATAAAGTATCATACGAGTATATCAACGGGGGGGGGGGTCCGCACGCGGAATAGTGTTGTCCGATTATTTTCACGGCGAAAAATCTGCCTTCCAAGCTTCCAGCCGTCATCGCCAGGTCCACGGAAGCTTGACTCGCCCCCCCCCCCATTTTCAGACTCTTCGTAATCATCTGTCCTTACATTGGGGAAACATCTACGGGTCGTCGCAGTCCTCGGACTCGGACCCAACGAAGTAAATTTCCCCGGGTTTATAGTTTTTATCATCCCTTTTTATTATTTTTTTTATAAGTGGCCAAGGCGTAGATACGCGTAGTGTCATTCTCTAGGTACCACACTGGGAAATGGTGGAAGGGGAGGTACGTCCGGTTTACAATATTTATGTATAATATTCACTGGATGTATTTTATTTTGAATTTATTTGTATTTTGAAGAGAGGGGTCTCTTGTGTCACCCTCGGCGTGCATCAGGTAGTAATTACTAATTATTAACAAATAAATTTTTTAATAATATCAATTTCTTACGAGTTGATGTTATTGAAACTATCAAAAAAGTGCGTAAAAAGCATACCGATAACTTAATAGGATTAGGGGTCATTCAGATTTTAAAAGATTTTTAAAGAATTTCAAGATCATTATTAGATTTATTGACTTTCGAACTATAATAATATATTATACAAACAAATACTTTTTCCTATTTTATGCACTAACTATTTTATTATAAATTCCGTGTACTAAATGTTTTTAAAAAATAATGATATAGTTTTTCAATATTAGAACATATTTTTTGTAATATAGTACAATATCTATTTTATTATTAAATTTTGTTTTTGAGCCTATGAAAATACCTGGAATACTAATGTATTAAAAAATTTACGTTACACTATTTAATTTCAATGAAACTATGCGTACCATTTATTACAATAAAATTGATATTTACAGACATTTCACCACCATTCAATGTGAAAATATATTCGTTTTAAATAAAATCAATATTTACATTTAGTACATAGTTCTTCTAATAATTACAGACTATAAAGAAGTTAAAAATTATTCCATTTCCATTTAAAAAGAAACTTCTTTTTATAGTAATGCTTACAATTTAACATACACAATTAAAAAGTCATAGTTTGTATTTTTCTTTGTAATTCTTAATCCCACCAGAAGCTAATTGAAAAACTTGCCGTCAGTCCTGTTACATGATGCCACCATTTTGGCGGAATAAATAACATTTCGCCAGGTTGTAAGTAACACATAAATCCTTTAGCTCTTCGAAAATTTGGATACTTTTCAAAATCAGGTTTATAGGGATCGACTTCAGCTGTATTATTTAATAACCGAGTTTGATATGGATATACATTTTCATTATCCTCAGGACTATATAAAATAATTCTTTTGTAACCAAAAACCTAGTACAAAAAACTATTATTAAAACCAAGTAACAATTTACAAAATTTAACAAATATTTAAAAAAATATTTGATTTCATACCTGGCACAACAGATTGTTTTTTGGATCGTAATGTAAAGGTGAAACTGTACCATTTGGCCCAAACCAGGCATTTATGTTTGGTAAGCTTTCACCATCTTCTTTATCAGAGAAAGAACAGTAATCAGGCACCGAAAAATCATTTTGTAGTTCAGGAATCTACAATTTTTCCTTTAACTTATTTACATATTTTTATAAATTTATAACTTTTTATAGATATGTCATTAATGATTAAGATCTTTACAATTCCGATATTAATAAATGATATAATTTAAAAAAATATATAACTGTCTAATCATAAAAAATTAAAATTTGTTATAACTACTTATGTTTCTTATTTATTTACGAAATTTTTATTTACATATAAGAATTATATATTTCAAATTCTTTAGTGAAATAGAAAATCTATATTTTCCTATCATAATTAAATAAAATCGAATGAAAATAATTTTATAAAAAATTCAAATTATAGGTTAATTATACTTTATAAAATCAATACTATTAGTATTTTTTAAAATACCTGTTCAATAAATTTGAAATTATTATATACCTGATCAAAAAGCTCATGTTGTGCTAAGTATCCAATTTTATCACTCTTGGCTGATATATGATTTTTTAAAAAATCTGAAAACATTACAAGGCTTTGTGTCCAATCATCTTCGGTATAACGAGATCCAATTTCTATTGGAACTGTCCGATTCCCAGCTACGTTTTGAAGATAATTGATATCTTGCCATAAATCTAAAGCTTTCCAATGACTTATACAATCTAAAATACAAATTTTTATAAAGCTATTCATAGAGAGTTAATTTAAATTATATATAAAAACACTGTACCCTTAAGTAGTCCAGGAACTTTTGGTTTAAAGATTTCACAATAAAACTTTTCCATTGATGGCTTAACATAATTTGGAACTAAAGTAAATCCAGGCAATAGAGTTGTTAATATTTTTTCATTAATTTGAATAGAAGATTTGAAGTCAGTTCTAGTTAATTCTGAAATTAACATAAGTTTTATTGATTTAAAAGCCTTTTAATTAATTTAATTTAATATTTACCTGAACAATATTTATTTAAACTTGAAGCTATTTCTGATAATAAATTTTTATTGTTGGGCAATGGAGCTCCTAAAAGAATCCCTTTATCAATTAGCTGAATAATTTCTTTATACCCATCTGGCAGTCGCCCACTATCATCCTCTATATAAATTTGAATTTCCAATAAAATTGCCTATAACAATAAAATATAATATTTAGTTGTAATCAATCCATTAATGTTGATATAATCAAAATTAGTGAAAATTATTTGTAAAATTCTTTATATTTCACCTTTAAAATACTGCATATTGAATAGCAATATCTATAATTAATTGGAACATCTTTCCAGTACCCAGAATTGAGCATCTCCCAAGTACGATCTAAACATGCTTCTATTGTTAATAAATCACTTTCTATCCATTCTAAACTTATTTTTAATTTTTTTGTTTCTGAAGTAGTACTAAAAATTTTTAAAGTAATATGTATTAAATGTACAATCTTTTTTCTGTGTACATTTATAAATAATGATATTTTTAATAAATAAAAATTATTAACTATACATACACAATATTTGTATACCAATTTTCCAATCGCTTAAAAACATGAAATAAATAAAACTTTTGTTCTCTAGGAGAATATTTTTCTATATTTTCCTGAAGCAGTTTCCATTCAATACACTTTAGTATAATTTGTTCCACCATTTTATGCTAAATAATTAAAAGTTTAATATTCAATTTTTTATTAGCACAAAATATTAGTAAGTTTATGGTATAAAAATACTTCTAGGATAAGTATCACCATTCAAATATGGCCATTGAACAATTGTATGATTAGCTATATAATATAATATTTTCCCAGATAGAGAAAAACTTTTTACTCTACAATAGCTTTCAATAAAAACAATTTTTGTATTTAAAATGAACAGAGATTTAAAAAAAAAAGTTACTAAACATGCAGGAATACAAGTTCCAGGACCGTTACACAATAATAAATCTGGCTTTTCTTTCCAAACTAATGGAAATGTTTGGAAAATAGCATAAAGTGTTGTCAGAATTGATGTAAAGTAGGATTGGTGAACTTCTCGACTTCTGGAAACCGGAAATACTTTATAATCTTTATTGTCTTTTTCTATCTGCTTAACTTTATTTAAACTTAAAGCGTCTGTTCTGGCATGCATGTAAACTCTTGGGTGATATAATTTGAGATTTAGGTGTTGAATAATACGTAAAATTTCTGTTGTGTGTCCACCAGATCCAAGCACAATTAAAGTTTTAGATGGCTTTGTTCGAATACTTTTAATTGGTTTTTTACCATTCTCAAAAACAATTAAATAAATTCCTCTAATAAAAAAAACAATTCCAATTGGAAAAATCAATACACATATTAATGGTAAAACCATGACTTATTCAATGAAGACATTTACCTATAATAAACAATATTTAATATTTGAAATGCACAGTCCTGTTGAAGAAATTATTTTATTCTTGTATTACATAATTTTGGTATTAAAAGCATTCGTAATTGTCAAATTGATGGGATGTGATCATAAATTAAATTTGTAAAAATTATTAAATCGAAACAGTTTAAGACTTAATAATATTGCTACATATGATAAATTCTGTTTTATTTAAGAGTAAAATAACATAATATGTTTACAAAAAGAAAAAAAAAGAATTATTACATTGTATTTAAAATACTTATTCATTAAACATATTAAAAAATAATTATAAATACGTAAATTATATCATAATGTTGATAAATTGAATAATCGTAGCAATTTATTTAAATAATAAAATATTTTTAATTTAACTTAAATCGTTAACTTATTGTTAAAGAGAACACAAAGTTACCTACACGACAAGTTTTTTCTATTAACAAGCATGACTTTTAATCATAGCTAACAAAAGTACCTTCTTGCATAAACAAGCGACCGTTAACCTCTATTTTTACAACCTGAGAATGAGACTCGCTTATCGGTTACCAGAGGGCGCACAATATTCATGGCCCGCTTCACGATCCAAAACACACACACATTGGTCGTATCGAAACTGGACCAACTTAAACTCCGCATCGGGTTATTCAAATCTTTAAATGAAAACTCTGCCTCAATGAATCTTTACGCATTTTAATTAGTTATATTTATCTGACATTCAGTGACTCATTAACTTACTCTTTTACGTAATGAACATAAGTGTTTAAAAGTTTTTTAAAATACTAAAATATCAGAAACTCCAAGACCAACACCAATACAATGAGCCATAGCCACACAATTTGAATGCAAAATGATAATTCAAAATTAAAAAAAGCTGTTTTTTTTGTAAAAACTTATATAATTCTTGCAGTACAGAATAATAATAATTATTGTTCATCTAATAATAAATAATAAATAATTCGTGCTTGTGCTTGTGCATTGTACAATTATTTTATCAGTTTTTTTTTCTTTGCAGCCGATAAAGTAGAAAAATTAATTCTGCATCTTAAATGTAAAATATTACCGTTCGAATACTTATTAACGTTTCATTTTTATTTCTAATCAAATGAGGAATGGATTTGTTTACGAACATATGCATATCGGAAAATGTTTTAACTATCAAAATATTTATTGATTAAATTTTAATAGTCTTTAAAAAAATTTTTAACCTGATTTTGCTTTTATACTATTTTATAGAAAATCGAAAATTAATAGTAGAATAAAATGTTAAATTCCGTTCGACAAATGTTTTATCAGTATATTTACAATGAGCTTAATGCTCTGTTTGGGAAATATTGAAAATATAGTTTTTTTATACTAAATAAGATATTTATTATATTTAGTTCAAGTAAAAATAAATGTGTAAAGTCTTATAATAAAATTAATACTTTGTCATTAATGATTAGTGATTCAAATGATGACCATTGGGTGTTTTCACGTATGTTTTTAAATACAGGCGTAACCAACTTAAAATTAAAACAATAATGTATAATAGTTGTACACAAAATATTATTTAATTTCTTTTCTTCAACAGTAAAAACTCTAGCTTTAATTTAAACGCACTGATTTTGATAAATACTAATTCACGTTTCATTATTGTGAAGCTTTTTGTAAATTCGATTTTTAATAAGCATACAAAAAATTACAAAAAATATTTCTTGATTTCGTATAAAGTAAAAATACTATGTAAAAATAATAAAATCAAAATGATAACAATGTTGTTAAAATTTATTTTTAAAATTTATTAAAAAATAGAAATTCTTGCAAATAGTAAATAGTTTCAATATACATAGCATTTAAAAATAGATTTTCAAGCTCTAAAAGATAATTTCCAACGATTTTATTGTTGTATTTGTATTATTACTGCGAGAAACTATCAGATAATTTTTATTATTTATATAAATAATAATTTATATAGAGTAAATTATAAAGTAATATCCTGTTAAGTTAATAAGTAATATTCTTGTAAAGTAATATCTTAATATCGACCAAATAAGTAGATGATATTTTGTGAAATGTTACATACAGTCATATTCAGTTATTATTTATGTGAAGGTGAATTTATACCATTCAAGCATCAAATAAAGTCACATTCGTCTACAACTTGTAATATCTGTCATTATTCAATGCCCTTAAAAACATGAATTAATTGCCCGTTGTTCTCAAGTTTGTCACTAAAATAATAATTAATAAAGCATTGTAAAAACTCTTAAAGAATATTAAATATGGTTTATTATGTAGTCACAACATTATAAATTATTGTATATTATTTGGTCTTTTTATAAACAAAAACAAACTTACAAAATATTTTAAAAATATATTTAATTTGAAGTTGATAGTCTCATTATTTTCAAATGTTTAAAAATGTAATAGAGCTTTAAATTAAACTTGAATAAAATTTGTTTTATTGGGGCATGGACAGGATTTAGGATTTATCATCTTTGTGCACAAGAACAGTATTATTTTAATCTAATATAATTATAAAAACGAATGATAAAAATTTACGATAAAAAAGGATTCTCACTATCATTAAAATTTTATATCATATTATTTAAACATCTACTATTCGAACGTTATTGTATATTTTAAATATTGTGATGTATAATATACAATTTTTAATATAGTACTTCATCGCATCGAATAGTAATTTGAATACATTTAGTCTGTCCTATTTTATATTATATTATATGTATTATACAGTGGAAGAATCGTGAAAAATTTAATTTTACATTCTTATATATTCTAAACGTCACCATAAATAACTGTTTAATACCGTATATAAAATTTTAAAAATAATTAATATATTTTTTAATTTGTTTATTCAATTTTTTTAAAATATTTTAATTAAATTTTATATTTTAACTTCCATACATTTTCTTTTGTAATTAATTTGCTTTATTAATTCTTATGATTCCTTAAATATATTATTCATTTTGACAAATGTATTATAAAAACGCAATAATCTCTATTTTTATTAAATTTTTTCAAAAATATATATTGTTCTGTGAAATTATTGTCTTTGAAATAGATGTAAGGATAAAAAAAAATATATACAAGTTGTAAAAATAAAATTGTGATGTTCATATATTAATTATTTGTTAACAATATAACATCATTATATAACCTGTACATATAAGTTGTTTATAAAAATTTCGAGTAAATAGACATTAAACAATTAATTAAAACTATACAGAAAATATTATTGAAGGCATGAGATTATGCCATTATTATGAAAATTTTAAGTTTACATTAAACCTAAACAGCAAAACTTTGCTGATATTATATTTACAAAATAGTTCATAAAGACATACGTTAAATGAATTCTTGCAACTTAGATAAAAACCTGCTTTATCATTCTATGTAACTGTTTCGCGCTAATTATTTTAATCTCTGCTTCGTGTAAAATTAAAAGGCGAATTTTACAATTGTTAATGATAAGTGTGACAATTACCTAATGTAAAAGTCCTACACAGATTGGTAATAAATATCCAAATGAAATTTTTGTCTGTCGACAAAAATGAGATAACTGTTATAGCGAGCATTTCCTTCGACGTGTCGCATCATCCACGTTGACTTCCAGTATTATTAGGCTTTCGATTATCATTGAAGTCAATGTAATTGTCATAAGCAAACTATTGTCTGCTCAAAAAGGAACAGAAAGTCACGATTTTACAGTCATTAAAACTTATACAACTCAATTTTGATTTCGATTTGATTATTACGATATGTGACTCATTCAAAGATTATAAGCTTAAATGTTTGATAGTTTAAATATTTAAGAAGCTGCTGATTTAACCCTTTCAATTGTTAGCTCTAATTTAATGTACAATATTACCTACACTAGTATTGTAATATTAAAGAAATCAGTTGCTATTATTGTAATAACGGTTAATTGATATTTCAACGTAATTAGTGAATAAACAGGGAGGGAGACGCGCCATGGTTATTGATTAAATTTCAGGATAATTTTCCTGTCAAAAAAAACTTGTAGCGTATATAATGTAATTATTTGTATTAAGATAAATTCTAAATGTTAATGATATTACTGAAACTTTGGATAAGTGTATACAATTTCTACGCATAATATTTTAATGTAAGTGATAGACAATATAGGATACAGTGAATCAGAATTTCTGTAAGCTTGCCGGACAAATATGCATGTATATTGAATTTAAAATAAACAATTCATAAATTTCATAAAAATTTATCTAATGAGATAAGCATAAGATGTATTTTCGTATATCGGTAGATATATTCAACTGACCAAATTTAATTGGTCTTATTCGTTCCAAGTGACGTGTAAAAAGTGTATTGTATCCATTTGATTATCATGTCCTTTCAATATTGTCAACAAAATCAAGGTGCTTTTCCATTTCGATTGTGTATTTTAATCCCCTACATAATGTCCCGATGTAGGGCCAACATTGAAAATTCTTACAATCCACGCAACGAATAGTGATGTTTAATTGGATTTCAAATGTAACGAATGCGTTCCTTGATTTTCATAACATTAAGTCGAGTAAATTCTGCGTAGTATATAATAAATAATTTCCCTATGCATGTATAAATCTAAAATTATTCAATAAATTACACAAAAATATTTAAGATATGATAAGATGTGCATGATACGAAAATGACACCTGGGCCATTATGCTCTTAACATGATGCTCGCGCTGTACTTATGATATATAATGATTTAAGCGATGTCGAGATCTGTACTTTATCACTTTCCTGAAGTGCTTTCAATAGATATTTCAAAATATAATTAATATTTCACATATAACATATTTGTTCATTTGCAGATCCATTCTCGCGATCCCCAAAAAGCACATTATTTACAAGTCAAACCGGGTAAAAGAACGTCCCTGAACGTTCGGGTTTGTTATTTTAAATGTACACTGGCAGTATGTTGTGAAATAATATGCATCTAATTCTGCAGTGATGCAGCAGTGGTGTTGACGAGACCCAGTGTCGTCGTTAGGATGGACTCGGTAGTGCTGTTGATACTATCACTGACAGCCGCACTGCTATCGCTGTCATAAAGTGCAATGATGTCTAATACTGAAATCCAAGTGCCGGAAACGAGGGCGCACAAGGCTATTAGCATGAGGAAGACATTTTTCCAAAGTCGCCAGTTGCCAGCGCCGAGATGACATTCCCAGCAGGAAACCGTTTCCACGACCGCTGGGATGAATATGCCGAGGAAGGAGAAGAATATCGCCCCGACCAACGAAATGAAAGGCTCCAGGTCCGGTACCAGCATAGCCACGCTCACTGAAACACATACATCGTGTCGGTAAATAATCTCGTAGGCTCGTGGTCGATTTTGTATCGCAGATTGAAAGAACAATCTAATATTGCTTATTAATATGAAGTCTATTATTTTCTTCAAATGACAAGAGCTAAAAATAATCACAATTGTTTTTTACTGTAAAACTTGCGCGATATCGCTCATACCGATTGATTTTAACCGGAAAACATTAGTCGAGACCTGTAGGTGTAGCTTATATCAAAGAAAACGGCGACTTCAACGTTAATTTTGTCGAATAAAAAGCAATTGTTTTAAAGTCTTTCTGACAAGTATTTTAAAAATGATTTATATGGTTTAAATTGCTTGGCACTTAGGGCAGTACAATAACAATGGTGTGAAAGAAAATATTAAGGGGGACTTAACATACCGAGAAGTATTTTTATTTGTTTTAAATACTAGTAATTGCGATACTTAAATGATAGAATTATTATGCTTGATTGAAGTTCTTTCAAGTAGAAATTTCATTCTACTCGATAGAATTTCAATTCAATCATTGCCAATTGGTGCTTCAAAGTAAAACTTTGCTAGAAATAATTAATCATGAATAAAATAGAATTCAATGTAACGTGTCACTTTTTCAGTATTATGTTTATGAAATGGCAGTCTAAGCAAATAAAATCCAGAAGTGTATTCTTATAATAATATACACATATATATGCGTGTATGTATATATATATATATTTTCTTTTTTCTTTTTATTATTATGAATTGAGCATTACCAGTGAGCAGAACCATAAGAATCCTCATGACGGTCTCCCCCAAAACTTCCCATTTATGGCTGAACTTGTGCTTGATAGAGTTCCAAATAATCTCGAGGGGCACAAAATATTGTAGCCCGTAAGTCAGTATAATCGCAAGTGCAATTAAGATCTTAACGATTTGTCCAAGGCTGAAATACGTAAATACGTATTATTTATTAATTTTAATTATTCTGCTAGATGATAATCTGTATAAAATAATTTATGATTACTTCAATATCAAGCGGTTGAGTGAATCATACTTACATCTCGTCAGTCGGAAGATTAAATGTAATGCTGCCTTTGGCCAAGTCCCCAAAACTTAAGTACCCAAACACTCCCATCATCGTATACAATGATATAACGACCGCCATGGAAATATTAAGAACGCTGGGGCAGCCAATAAAATGATTTGGATGTGCCATACTGTTTTCAATAGGCATCACCTATACAATAGATACAAGATTTTTTTTTTTAAAATAAAACTATACATTGGTTAAGTTCGGTCCTCTTCCTTTATCTCAAATTCTTCCTTCATTATTACATTGTACAATATTCATACTAGAATGTACTAAGGCTGTAATATTTAAAAGCCGGCGCAACGAGCGTGAATAGAAATTGAGCAATGGCGCAGTCCAACCCAATTTGAAATTGGATTATTTGCGATAAAGGCATCTGGACCAAACATGGCGCCTCTCCGATACGGCTCAGTGAGAATATCATTAACCATAGAAACCTCGTGTACTTACGGTGCCAATGCCTTCTATTGCGAAGATGACGGTCGCAAAGAATTTGGGCATCTGAGCCCAAGTCGATACGTAATGAATATTTTCCAACGGCTGGATGTCGCTAAATATGTAATAAAGCGTAATTGCGAATCCGACCGTCAAGCTCATGTTGGCGATGACCGAAAAAGGCACGAGGATCTTCAAATGACGAATTTGCCCGAGAAGGACTACTGCCGGAATCAGACAAAGCATGTACGTGCGTATTGGAATGTCAATACCACTGTAATAGTTGCCGAGCTGCAAGCAAACCATTATTTAAAAGCGCACATTATTTAAAGGCCGCATTTATTGTTATTCATCATTTAATAAAGCATAATATTTCCTTTAATTTAATTCTCATTCATCGCTTTAGAGGCACAAACCTCGCATGATTAATGGCTTTTTTATATTTGTATTTACATTCTTAAATTTCAGATCCTATTGCCATTTGTAGTATATGATCATTATTTCCGAAGTAATTTATCTTAATGAAATGATTAGCGCTGATCTTGAAAAAGGTAAGGATGATCGGTACATACAGTGAGTGATAAGCGAGACCTTCGGACAAAAAGAAATAAAGAAAAAAAAACAAACATGTACTATTCCACCGCAACGTCATTCATTACCGCTTTTATAAGATTTGCATATTCATAGAACCTCAAAGCAATTAAACTCTATTATTTTTATCACCTTTAATTTTTACGATTTAGCATTCTTTGATAGGGATAAAAGTCGCGTAGGATTATGTATAAGTATAATGTAAAGAAAATTCTTATTTCTATTAAAGTATGCCGAATTCAAGTATTTTTTTATTTTATACTTTATTGTATTCTGGGCTATTGATCGTGATAAAAATTGTCTTTAAGCAGAGCTATGACAATATTTTTTTTTAAATATTATGCAATGTTTACATGTAATACAGAAGATTCTGGATTATGTAATTTCAGAGGAAGTAAATCGCTACCTCAATCTTGCTCAAATGTAGTCTTGAACATACAAAATTCGGTAAAGATAATTAAAAGCACCTTTTTTACAGTTTCCTAATATGGGCTTTTACACCCATAACTTGTGCTTTTACCACGTCCATATAAGTAATAAAAAATGTATTGCAAGTTATATTTAAAACTTTCCTCGTAGGAAATTATCTTTTTTTTCGGATAAGATATATAATATTTCAATTTTCATATATTTTAATGACTTAGATATTCATCTTATCAAATAATAAAAGTCAAAAAGACTTATTTAATAGCTTTGACAGTACTATATATACACCTATGCATATATGTTAAGCATACGTGTATATATAGTAGATTACGGATATTTTTAATACTTATTTATTTATAAAAATGAAGGAAACATAAAAGACTCACAGTGGAGTATTTTTATCATTTCATTTGTATGCAAAAAACAACAACAACAATAACAACAACAACAATAATAATAATAATAATAATAATAATAATAATAATAATGATAATGATAATAATAATAATAAAATAATAATAACAAAGGAGGTTATTGTTTCTTTTCTTATTCATTTCAGTCGTTTTAGTGACTCTAAAGACGTCAAACTGTGAAATTAATAGTTATTGATAAAGAAATTTTAATAAATTTTATAATACAAAATAATAGTGATTACAAATTGACGATAAATTTCTTTAAAGTCAATATTATTAGATAGTCGAATAACCTTGATGAATTAATGGCAAACGTATAACATGTAAAGATGAGAAACGTGTGGAGTATTTGAATTTATTTAAGCGAGAGTATACATACGTTTGTTTCTCTGTCTGACCCCCCTCTCTCTCTTTCATTGTGTATCAATATGCAAAGTTCATTAAACGTAATATTATAAATTTCAATGATAAAGTATATCAGTTTGACTTTGTTAGCATTGAGATCGAGTAAATACTGATTTCGATTAATTATTTAATGAGACAGTCCTTGTTGTGTAGCAGCCGAGGTCTAGTGCGAGCGAGGAAGACAAAACTACTGGCGGGGTGACGGGGACGGAGTCAATAATAATAAAATCGAAGCTCGGCTACCATTGTTAAAACAGTTGAAAAAAAGCAGCGCACCATTGGTTCGCACGTGTAAATAAATAAGCCTAAATAAATATACCTGCTTGACTCCGTTGGCTATGAAAACGATGTAGACGCAAGATCCACCGACGTAGGTTGCGCAGAGAGCCCCGTTGACGATGTTCCTCGCGAAGTTGGCGTATCTCCTGAGTGGCTTGGGTCCGCATTCGAAGGCCGCGGCCGCCGTGTCCGCGTACGTCAGCTGGGGCGTCTTTGTCCTGCGACAAAGCACGTGGGAGGACTTGACGAGGATGTGCACACAGTGTGAGCAGAGGATGCCGATGAGGACTGTCCCGATACCACCGACGATGAGGCCGCCATTCTTAATTGCGCTCGGCATCGCCAGGATACCCGTGCCCAGGGACGACTTGATGAGGTGCGTCGCCGATCCGGCGTCTCTGCAACGATAAAAAAAGGATCGAATATTAAATATTAAATATTAAATATCGAATATTAAACGCGATCTACCACCTCGCAGAATATACTTTTCCACGCTTGCTGATCGGATTTACTTGTTTACTACTACAAAGAAGCTAAGTACGGCTAGCTGTAAATGAGGCATTCAAGGGTACATGACAAAGAAATTTTATGGCCTCCCGTAGAATTCTTCAAGTCGGAAAATCAAAATTTTCCGTGACATTTCTCATCTTCATCGAAAGACATCAATTTTCTTATTCCCATTAATGCAAGATTTTTTTACATTTTATTCAAACTCCGTGCATTTTGAACAAGGCTGTTAACCGCGAGCATTTTATTTGAAGTATTCGGAACCGAAACCAATCGTTTTTTAATCGCTAAATATTTACTATTATTATTTTCTAAATATTTCCATAAACGAGTATCAGTACCTCTGTCTAGAAGATTAATTTTATATAATTATTCTCGATTGAAGTTTCTTTGAAGCTCGAAAAGCTTTCGTAACAATGATTTCCCATTCGGTGTGAAGCACCCAACTGCCAGTGTTTTTAAACGAATTCTCTAATATATTGTAAATTATTAGAAGAGAGTAAAATAAAATATTAATTACATTAGATTCGCTCTGGTCTTAAATAATTAGACTCAATTATCCAACAATTCAATGAAAGCCATTCCAACTGTTCTTACGTACAGCTTCAATGCATGTTAATTTACAACATTTTATCTCACAATGATAAAGTGCGTAAGAAACTATAACCGAAACTATACGAGAGGAAAGTATAATATTTTATTTACAAATTAAGTTATAGATACGAAGGTAACGAGAAGGGGGATATAAGTGCTATTATAAACGTGTCAGATTATTTCATCAGATAAGACAAAATACTTTCGAATTAAAGCCAGCCATCGCTCAATGTTAAACATCACAAGCTCTATATTACAAATACTTGTTGTTAGGTTGCGCAAAGGATACCCAAGTAAGAGCAATTTTTAATTGGGAAATAAATAAATATCAAATGATTGCTCACTAGGTGGTATGCTTAACAATTGTAAAGATATTTGAATTTACCATCGAAAGTTCGAAAGGGAGTAATAAAAATTAAATGAAGATAATTCAGTGTGTATAGGATAAATTTTATCATTAGCAGTGCCACTTGACGAAAAATATTATTATATTACTTTTACCTTTTAGCTATATTTAGCTAATAAGTTATTAACTATACGTCTCAATAATTTACTTAAAGGCAATTAATTATGGATAACAAGTTCCGATGCATAACCGGTTGTCTAAAGTCATAAAATGAGATTCATTGAGTATGCAAATTCTTTTTTTCGAAAAAATTCATTTTTTGTAAGTCAATCAAAAATACGCAAATGAAAATTTTTGTGGCTACTTATCACTTTTAATATTTATCCCGTGATAACACATTCTTAAATGCAATAATAACTCGGCCAATATTTGGATGCTTCAATTATTATACAATTTTTTAAATTATATTTACATTTTAAATTTCATATTCATGAATGGCTTGTAGCCACATTACGCAAATATTTTAAATAAACTTAAAGTTGCTCAAGATTACAGAATTCCTTTTAATGTCCCTCTAATTTTTATAATTTTTAAGCTTTATTTACATTACAAAAGTACATATTTTTAGATAAAATACATAATTAGCCAGCTTCTAAATATATCCGAATTCTGTATTACAATTTCAGGTGAGTATAAATACTATTCTAAGAGCCTGCAAAGATAATTTAGATTAGAAAAAATATACATTGCATAAGAGCATATTGAATTAATATTATAATCTCATAACACATGCACGATCTTTTGCAACAAATAATGGAAAATTATAAAATATATATTATTAAGTAACTATTTCCTATATTTATATGCTTTTTTAAATTTAACTTTAATTATATTTAGAATCTATTGTGATTTTATTATTTTCATTTAAAATAGGGACAATTGCCATGTGATTGGCTACATAAATAAAATCTACATTGCATTATTAAAAGGTGCTTCAATTACGGTATCTACGTGAATTAACGATTACATGGATTTTTTCTATAATACTAATAATAATGACAATAATAATAATAATGATGATGATGACGATGACGATGATGATGACGATAACAAAAACAACAATAATTGTAGGCTTGAGTATGAAGTAATACGAGTAAATTAATAATAGCCACATTATAATTATGATACTGTAAATGAGAATTATTATTATTTTGTACCTTAGTCTTCGAATAATATAATTGCATACTTAAAGCTTTTATAGTTTCGAAGAGGAATGATTGAAAAAAATCCAATAAAAGAAATTATCTGATGGATACCAGGTTAAAAGAAAATATCTAGAATGTCCTTCAAAAAAAGTGGATTTTACGATGATAAGTCTGCGATTAGTCATGTGTAAAGAATTAATAGATGAAAATCTGTTAAAAGCCTAAGAATTTCGCTCGACGATGGCTGACGGGGATCACTCTTAAAAGCAACAATAGAAAAAAGTTTCAATTCGGACGAATGGAAATGGGTTGGACGGAGTATCGTTAACTGGGGGAGGGGGGAGTAGTAATTAAAAGTTGGCTCGGCTCTAAGCAATTAGCCGTAGCTTTCTCACCCAGTTATTGAATTGACTGATAATAATACAAACACTTTTATTACATTTTAATCTCTGCGCTGACCTTTCGAAAAACTTTTCGATCGGTTTTTCATACCGATTTTCTCCCGCTGAATGCTTAAGAAGCTTTTCTTTTTTTTCTTTTTTTTTTTACCTAGACCGACAAAGTCTAAAAAGTACAAATCGACGAAAGAATACATGGGCAACGGATAAGTGCTTCCTCCTACAAACCGAACCCACCCGACCATCAATCCCGGCTCTCAATCGCGGCCCCCGAGGTCACTAGATCCTTTCCCACCCTTGGCAGACACCGGGTTCTATCAGCCTTCGGCCGAAAAGAAAATCGGCCGACGGGAGCGCGAGCGAGGGGACTTTAAAGGATCGACCTTGATCCGGATACAGGCCGCAGGTGAAAGGTCTCGCGTGTCGCGTTAGCGCCCGTTCGAAGGTTCGGCCTTTTTAAATCCGAAGCCCCTGGCCCGACGCAGCTGCCCCCCCCCCCCGGGAGACTCCCGAGCGTAAAAAAGAGAAAAATCCAAAATTAATCGACATTTCTCACCTGGCGAACTTCGAAGGCCGTCGTGACGATGGGGCCGGGGGAGTCATATAAATCGACGAAAGCGGGGAGCTTCTGCGCACGCGCGGCCCGCGTAATGCCGACAACGCGTACTGCGGGCCACGCCCCTCTATCCCAAGGGTCCTCGCTTATTATACCTCTCCCTTTTCATTACCCTGCTATCCTATCTAACGAGCCACTCTCGTGAGCGGATCCAGCCAAATCAGACACCAAAATGGGATTCTTTAACGAGCAATAGACTGCTTTGAAGCGTCGAACCCGATCGAAATTGACTCTTAAAGTCCCATTTAATCCGGTACCTCTTCTTTACCCGAATAACATCCTCCCATCGGTTTTCCTTCTCTAATTTCTCCCCCCTCCCTCTTTTTTTAAAGTTAACCAAAGAGCCTTCGATTAAGCGTTAAAATATAATAGTTAATTAAGCTGCTCCCAGATCATTCGTCAACGATGCTTTGTCTAATGAAAAAAAAAGAGGTAAAGATTAAAGCGAATGGGATACAACCTGTTTTATAATGCATTATGTAAGTGTCCTTTTAAACTGTGTAATTTTAATGAAAAGCACGCTGAATCTTGGTAGGCTCTTGATACTCTTGATACTTTAACGTAATCTAGCTGTAGCTCTCAATAATTACAGTTGCGTAACGAAAAAAAGTCTAGTCCGTTTTGAAAAAAAATAGACAAAGATAAAAAGAAAAAAAAATATAGGGCAATTTGAATGATTGACTGAAAGTGACATAATGCTGACATTTCATCGATTTCAATCTACGGAATATCTGATTGAACGTCGTTATGAGCGAAATTTCGTTACGCAATATTAATTACATCAAGGGAAAGCGCTCGGAGCGTGACAAAAAATTATCCTGCAATTATCATTAAACTGGTTTCAAGTGCCTCGGTATGCGAATAACGACCGAATGACTCGCCAAATGTGGGGAAAAATGAGAAAAAGGCGAGAAATACACCCCGCGGGAAATAAAGGCAAATCGAGGAGGAATAAAAAATAAAGTCCGGAGCGCATGGCAGCCGAGTGCCTCGTTCGAGCCTTACCAGCCTCTCGCGCATCGTCATTATATTTTAAAGTAAAATTTATACGCGGAACGGGACGAGTAGGAAAGGGTCCGTCTCATTTCCGTAATGCGCGGCAGGTTCAGGTGTCCGCGAAGCCGGGACAAGGAGTTATAGGATTCGCTCGATAGGCGCGGCGGCACCCAACTCATCCGAGTTTTCCCGCTGCCATTTTCCGCAGTCAGTCCTCTCGTTTCATACTCGTAGCGCGGACTGGCCGCGACAACTTGGGCATAACGGAAATACGCGAATCGAGGTCGCCGACAGCTCAAGGCGCCTCCCCCCTCCCTCTCCCTCTCCCCCTCCCGCCGGCCAATGATTAATCCAGCCAAGGGGCCAAGTTCATCCTGCAGAGGAGTCGCAGTCCCGGGGCGCTCGTAACTTTTCCGAAAAGCCCCAATAACCTGGCCGGGGACGGCCTTCGCGGCTCCGAGCCGTTCTTGGCTTTCCTTCGATTTCGAGGACTTTTCACTTTCTAATTCAGAAATTTACGATGGGGACGCCGCGCTCGGCGATCGTGCGCCTCTATTCCTCGCTCCATAGCGCTACATTAACGCGAAACTTCATTATTCTCCTACGTACTTGCGCGCCCCCCTCCCCCCACTCTAATTATTACTCTTTATCTGTACTAATTAACGACGACAATGTTTGCATATGTGCATGAGCATGCGTTGCGCCTACCGCTGACCTACTGTCGGCTGTTCGACGTTTACCAAGTGACGTTGTCTAATCGTTAGAGCTCTGCTCTTACACCTACTACGATCCGCACTTTTATGAAACAACCTAACTCTGCTCTCTTTTAAACTCGGGCTGATTAGATTACTCGTGCCGCCCGTAGAAATTGCATTAACGAATCGTAAACGAACCTCATTGTAGTCATAAAATTGAAGAATGAGCTTTCAGAATTTTCTGCATTTCATTAAAGCGTTTATTACCTATTATTACTTGCGCTCTTTACGCTAAAGTAATATTTACACAATAAAACGAAACCTGCGACCCGACGCCCCCAAAATTCCACTACCGCCTCCGTTAAATAATAATAATAATAATAATAATAATAATAATAATAATAATAATAATAATAATAATAATAATAATAATAATAATAATAATAATAATAATAATAATAATAATAATAATAATGTTTATATAATAATAGTTCGTTTGTCTGAGTGGAAGTGTAAACTTACGACGTCGCGTGCTTCTTGTCCCTGTGATCGAACGGATTGTACAATTCATCCTTCTCGTGATAGTGGCCGATTGCCGGTGCAATTTTCGTCCTGAAAATAAATTCAAATGTAATTCACCCTCTACTTCAGTTTCATATCTCGATCGGTAATGAGATAAAGAAATACTTCATTGATAAGAGAGAAAAAATTGAGGAAAAATATAGGGGAATGCCTTTTATTCTGTGAACACTCTACGTTTTCTTAGTAAATTCTTAGTAAATTCTTAGTAAATAAAAACTATTTAAACCTTTCTTTTCTTTTTTTATTTATTATTTTTTTTTTCAACCATTATTTCTATCATTATACAATGACTACGTTAAATATAAAATTACCTATTAATAATAAAATTATGATAATCGAGCAGTTATTTACATTACAAATCATTTAAATCATTTTATCAACCGTAATAGTTCAACCGGTTTTCCTTTTATCGATACACATAAATTTTGATTATTTAATCTGATTTTATAGTTATGGATCTCTTGAGTACTCGTACTCCATTAATAATATCTTTAATTTATACAAATTTATTTCTCTCACACCTAATGAGACGTAACGTGTTATTTCAAATTGAATAATTTCTTAAACATAGTAACGCATAGTTACTTTTTTGCACAAACGATTTTATAACATCATAAACATGCTTAAAGAAGCTTTAAGAAATGTTTATTAATTATTATTCAATATTATCTCATGCAATTCGTAAAGCCTGTAACTGGTCTTTATCAATTTGTAATTATCCATTTATTTTATTACGTATTTTGTAACAATTTTAATAAGTCAGTACTCCTTAAGACAGTTATTGTTTTTCAGTAACATATTCTAATTTATATGTGAAATAAATCATTCGACGAAACGCATTAGGAAAAATCTAAAATATACCAAAATTATTTAAATATGCTTAAGTTTAATAACTATTAAAAATGTTCATTAATAAGAATTATAAGTCATAGATATTTGTCTGTTGAACGTAAATTAATATATATATATATATATATATATGATTTATTAAGTCAGCAAATTCATGTGCAAGTGCGCGCGCGCGGGTGTCTAAATACTTAATACAAAAAATGATCTAATCACGGCTCCATGAAAAAATGTAATTTTTTAATTTAAAATGGTCATCACGATCATTAGTGAGGCAATTAGTATTATTATTTATTTTGAATAAATTTTCCAGCTTTACTATCGAAATAGTAATTTATTCTTCATTCAAAAACGTATATTTAAATGCATAGTGTAGGCAATATTAACAAGATAATAAAATAAACGTACTTACTGCACATGATTCCATTTATCATCATTATAAAATAAAAGTAATCTTTTATACTTGACTTAAATGGCTTTTTCTAATTTTTTTTTTCTTTTTTCTAATTTTTTTTTTTTTTTTTTTGTACAGAAGTGATTTAAGGAATATTTTTTACATATACAATTTTTATATTTTCGTCTTTAAAAGTAAATTGCTACTTTCGCTATTTTCTTGTAGAGGCTTGCAAACGCGATTATAAATGATCAGTTTAATAATATTTGTTTAATACTCAAACAATAACATTGCTTCTATTCAATTTTTAATCAATCTTCTTTATATTGAATGTATTATTATTAATATCTTCCAACTGAATTTATAATACTTTCCGAGTGTTTCGATAAAAATCAATTATAACGTTGTTTATTTTTCATCTTAACTCCCTGGCCATTATAAATGCTTTTAAATTCATTCACATTTCTATTGATTATACAATTTTGTCGAATCTCTAAATTTTTATTCAATTCTGTTTTCCAGTTTCTTTATTCTTCAAACGTATGATTTTTTTTTTATTTTAGTTTTTTTTTTTACATTTTGACTAGACATTTTGATTTTGATTAGACAGATAAATTATACGATTTATAATTATAAAGTCGGGTGTAAATTCTATAAAATTAAAGACATTTATGTATTAAACGTGCGTTATATTGACAAATAAAATTATTTGTCATTGATATCTGAATAATAATAAAAATTTATAAATTTTAAAAGGTAAAAAAGGTTAAAAAGCGCAATAGATAAAAAAAAAAAAAAAGACTTTCGGGTAAAGATGGTTCCGATGCGTTATTGCCAATGATTATCAATGTCTGATACAATTGATTGATCAGAGACAGAGATTACTATGACGTGTGATTACACTTCCATATTTAATGCACATTCCAATAATTTTTTATTATCAGATATTTACCTCCTCTCGTAAATAAGATTAGATACCATGTTAATATGCAGTACGTTTAAAGTGAGGTCTTTATGTTATTAATACTTTTCATTTTCTATACGCTTCTTGTGCCGTTCCTTCCATTGTCAAGCATATTTATTGAATATATCAATTCTTATCCTTTATAAATTCATTCAAAAAACTTGTACGTAAATAGCGTATGTTTTTTTAATTTAATCCCACGACTTATACAAATAATAAGTAATACCTTCGTAAAGTCCACAGATGATACAAATGACGAATGAAAAGAAAATATTAACTCATTTTGGAATCAAAGTTACTATTTTTTAACGCAATCGTTAAACTACTTGCATATTCAATTGTGATTATACAAGATCTATAAAAGTCATCTCAAATTGAATTATACGAATGAAAATATAAATTATTATAAGTCATCGGTACGATTATTTTCTTAATCAGTTAAATAGTTTTTATAGATGTAATTAAAGCACTACTTTTTATAAGTATACGAGCTCGATTTCAATAGAGAACAATCGGCTAGTCGAATTATCGATCAGGTTATCTTGTTTCCGGTAATATATTAAACATCGAGTAATTAACGATCACTCCATTTGAATACAAGGATACTTACGTGCTACTAAAGTCCTTCATTTGCTCCCCCGGTACTTCATTTACTTCCTCCTTTTTACCCATTTTGGTATTCTGAAATAAAAATATTTTACCTTGATCAGTTTTATAAATACTTTTAATTAAAAATAATTATAATAATAATTATTATTATTATTATTATTATCATTATTATTATGAATAAATAAGTAGAATTAAGGATTTAAGACTGGAAATGGAAAATCAACTTCAACCAAATAATAGTGCAATTGTATACGTTACATATTATTGTTTATAAATTAATTGATGCGCGTATTACTTCTACAATTATCTCAATGATCAATTTTACAAATTACTGAACTCTTTTTAGCGGGAATATTTTCATGTAATATTCAGAAACATCTTTTCTTAAATAATAATAAGAAATTATAAATGAGTACGTGAATTATACTATATTACCAAAAAACATCATTAATAAATAAAAAACAAATTGTTTTACGGTTTTTTTTTATATTTATCTTATTTGATTTGTATGCCATATAGACATGTGATGGAAATTACTTGATCGGCGTGATTTTTAATGTTAATAAAAAATTCAACGTTCAAGTAATAACGTTAGAAGAAATAGGCGTCCTAATTAGAAAAACTTTATAGATTCAAGCATAACGTAATAAAGTCGGAAAATCGTAATCTATTCTGGTGTCACGATAAATATATATTAAAAGACAGGACTGAAATAAGTGATATTTTGACTTTGTTGTTAAGATAAGCAATTTAAACGATTTATTAAATATTTAAGCACCCGAACTAAGGTAAAGAAGAAATTTTTTAAAAGTTTTTGTATATAAGTGTAAATGAGATCAATTAAATAAAAAGTAAATAAGCAAAAATTACAAATTTTATCGTTGCCTTTGGTTTCAATCGACCGTGAAGGACGATCTATTGAATCTATACATGCATACATACATAGATAGATAGATACATACATACATACATACATACATACATACATACATTCATACATACATTCATACATACATTCATAGAGACATTCATACATACATACATACATACATACATTCATACATACATACATACATACATACATACATTCATACATACATACATACATACATACATATATGTATATATATATATATATAGATTCTTTTTTGGCGCGACTTTCATTTTCTTCCTTTTCGCGTTGTTAAAGTCTATCCTTAATGCCTATTTAACGATTAATAAGCATCGTTAAGCGAAACGAGATAATTTATTCATTATTTGTAAGCTAGGAAATATTTTGCTTTTAAATAATGCTTTTAAAAAATAACGTTTTAATTTTGAATTAAGTCAAGCAGATAATTATACAAATACGAGTATGCGTTTTAAAATTAAAATTCAATATAATCATTTTACATTGATAAAGTGCACGATTGTAAATAAAATAATTGACTTGAAATCTTCAAGTGCACTACATTAAAATGTAGTTTTATTAAATTCCAGACACGGCAGGTGATAATTACATTAAATTTAATAAGGAATGATTGATTAGTGTACGGGCTCAAGCCAAAAATAATAAAAGGTTACACAATACTTAAAAGGTATCGATATCTTTCATCTTTCGTCTGACTATCTAATACTTTCTATCTCGATTAAAGCGATTCATATAAAAGCCTAATCGAATCGAAGCCGCGTCTGGTGCTTAGTCAAATTAATTGGCCTAAGATTATATAATGGCAAAAATAATTCGAGAAATTTTTCATTATACTCTTTAATAATGCCAATAGATAAGAAGTCGCTTGGCTTGAGCAGAATATTAAATGGACTTTTTGAGAAACGCAATTTCGCGGCTCGTTATTTCGATGCTACCGTTACGTCTATGTTAAGTCTATGAATATTGTAGCATAAATTTGATACTTATTTATCGTTAAAGCACATGAGCCGCGTGCACATATCATTTCATATTAATAATAGCCGATAAATCAAGAAGGAGCGCTTATTATAGTAGATAAATGAGTTATTTATTCGCAGGACGGAAGGAATGCCCGTGAATTATAAATTACTGGCTAATTCTTTTTGTTTTACCGTTTATGTATTTGTCCTAAACGTACATCGATCATAAGCAAAATAACGGTGGGGGAGGAGGAGGTGGTGGAGGAGGAGGAGGGGATGTGGTATAGGAAATTAAAGAAGCGAAAGAAAAGGATCCTTTGTTCGGTCGATTGGGAACGAATCCTCAGGGCCGTCGGGATACGCGAATCGTTAAATCCTCGGCGATCGCAACTGCGACGCAGCTTTCCCCGATCGGTGCGCATTTCTGAAAAGTGCGGCAGTGGCGGTGACAGAGTACGAGAGGGGAGGGTTAGGTGGGTGAAAGAGGCGGAGCAGAGTAGAGTCGTATCCTGGGGCCTCCTAATAAAATTGTGTCGCACTTCCTCGATCGTTAAAGTGCGAGTATGCGTCATAGTCATAGTCGGCCGGGTCGGGTTGTAAGGACCGCGGGAGCAGGATAATATCTGATACTCATTGGGGATTACGAGCGCGATGCGATGCCCGCCGAATGTGAGCGAAATACCGAGTGGAGGGGGCGTCCGATCGGTCGGATGACGCGGTTTATTTGGGGAGAGCCGTTCTCGTTTTCTCCTATCGAGGCGGCCCGGTTGCGCAAGTCCCAGCGAACCTCGGCACCGCGGGCACGAGAGCGAGGCGGGGCGGGGCGGGGCGAGGCGCGGCGAAGCGAGGCGAGGAGCAAGTAATCGTGGATTTTCCAATCCGGTAGACGGATCTCGGGCTCGAGAAAGGATGCGCGCGTCCTTCCTCGACGTTGTTTATTTACCATGACAATGAGGGCCGAGTCGAGGAAGTCTTTTGCGCAGCGGACGTTCTCTTTAAGCGGGACGCTCGTACCCGCGTCGCAGGGAAATCCTCGAGACTGTCGGTCTGCCCACCGGGTTGTCGAAAAATATTTGCAATTCCTGTATGCCCACGGCTCTCGCTCGTCAATTAGCATAACGAGCGTGTTCGCGTGTGATTTTTCACGAAAAGACGAATAGAAAAGTTGGAGGAGACGCGACCCACGAAGCGTAATCCCTAGATAAATTCACGATGCGATCCAACTATCCTTTCCGCACTGCAGAGGTAAGAAAAAAAATCAAAACATAACAAAACAAAACAAAAAACAAAAAAGAAGAAAGAAAAAAGAAAGGAAATGGACCGCTGGGTCGCGGTCGTGATTGATTGACACTGGGGAGGGGAAATTGACATCAGAATGAAAGTGTAACGCGTGCCATTAAGAAAATCGCGCGCGGCTGCCTCCCGGAGAAGTTTGTGTTTGCAGTGACGCACGCCACCACGTGCCTGTCGGTCTGATCGGCCGAGCATGTGTCACGCGGCTTTCTCCCATCGTAAAAAAAAAAAAAAAAAAAAAAAAAAAAGAGCTCGCCATGTGGCGAGAGTGGGTGGTTGGGGGGGGGTGCAGGAAGGACAGGAGCAAGGGGATAGAAAAATTTAAAAATCCCTGACGTCCGGCATTTGTCTTCCGACCTGGGCTTTCCGCTCGGAGCGTTCATTTTCCGCGAGCGTCGTCGTGGTCGTCGTCGTCGTCGTCGTCGCCGCTACTCCACTACTTCCCGTCCCCTTTGCATTTTAGTCGCGCGAGGAAAGTTAATTACCACTGCATTGTTTATGCTGTTTAAATCGTAATATCGAGCCTAAGTCTACGATTGTGAAATTCCGGCGCTTCGAAAGCGGATAAATTCTCATTTAACCAGCAACGAGCTTATTATCGTTAGCTGTTTGTTTTATAAGCTGTATTTTATTATATAAATATTGAACTGCAATGTTGAATGTAAGCGTATCGGGATGTTGATAATGTCTGCATACTCTAGTGATACTTGGCTTAGAAGCGAAAACGAAGAAGAAAAAACACAAAGATAAACATTGTAACTTTCTACAGTAATTGTGTTTTCATTAAAAACAAAATGTTAATTTGAACATTTCTTAATGAATAAACTTTATTTTCAATGTTTTGCTTTTTTTCTCGCCGATTACGTTGTAGCAATAATAATAACTACAAGTGAGAAATTAAAAGATTATTGTTGACTCTCCGTTTTAATTTGAATTACCGAGCAGAATAATATTGTACATAATACAGATTATATAATTGTACGTTAAGAAGTGCATGTGCCGTATTATTTCCAATGTGATTGTAGCTTTAAGTCAATGATACTAGAGCATTATTAATATTAAAATGTATATAAATGGCACGTTAGAGGAATTTAAATTGTTCCCGGGGAAGTGGCGTGTCGCGTGAGGAGAATAAAATCGCCATTTATATTTTACGCATAGCTTGTGTCTGTCTGTCTGTCTGTCGCGTACGCGTACACGCGAGATTGGGTGTAGTAGAGGATTTTAAGTGCTTCGCTGTCGTCTCCTTACATTCTTCCGAGATTACACTTCTGCAAAATTACATTAATGCAAATATGCAAATTTAACCTGTTGGAGCTGAAAATTACGCGCTTAGGCTCGCGCGATGACGCTTAGCCGCTGATAATGCGTAGAAAGATAGAGGTTGTAACCTTGAGGTGCCGAAACGGCTGTAACAACATTGTTTCCTTGGATTTTCGTCAAAACTGTTAAATGCTAAGTAGGCAGGCGACGATACGTCGTGCAACAATGGAATTCAGATTGTGCGCGTAACAGGTTCGTAAGGAGAGTGCCGCCGCTTGCCGCGAACGCTCCGAGCGACCATTGGGAGTGGGAGATAAATGGCAGTCGAGGCACAAAAGTTTAAGGTGCATTCCAGGGCTCGGGCCGGGATTTCCTGGTCGGACTCGGCACAGCTCCCCAAGATCGCGAAGGGCCGTTCGTTCGGGCCCCTTTGAAAGGGGGCTGGGGGCTGGCGGCTGGGGGAGGTTGGAGGCTGGAGGCTGGAGGCTGGGGGGGGCCGAGCGGTGGGGCGACGTCGGCTAAGGGGCCCGGAGGCCCGGGGGCCGCGAGGGCGATGAGGGGGCGATGAGAGGGCGAGGAGGCGGACGGGTGTGTGTGTGTGGGGGGGGAGGGGGCGAGGACTGTTACAGTTAGATTAGAAGCGCGGTCGAGGCCGAGGGAGGCGGGTAAGATAGAGAGCTCTCCGGAGGCTGGACGCGACTTGACGCGCGAGGGAAAAAATCAACCGAAGAGAAGAAGCCCCGACGATGGAGGGCGGTGAAGGGGATGGTGAGGAATCTGGCGCGAGGCTTCTCGGAGCTCAACCCAGATCGCGCGTGTTTCACCGCGTTTTTGCGCGCTCGGCCCCACGCCAAACATGGCTCACTCGGAGGTGAAAATTCCGCGCCGCGGGAATTCGTTACTCTGATTTTTCCAGACGCGGATCGAGCTCGGCCTCACGGTTAATACTCCGTGGTCACTGCGGTCAGGCCACGGGGAGGGAGGGGGCGCACTTTCGTTGGCACGAGCGCGATAATGATGAGATGTCGCCTGTCGAGCGATGCGATAACTCCTCGCGGATGCGGCGGCAACGGCGGCGTCAACGGCAACGGCGGCGGCGACACCTTTCTCTCCTTCTTTCTCCTCGGGCCTCGCGGAGGCGAGAGAATAATAGCCTCTTTCATTTTTCGATAGAGGAGTTCGACGGGTGATTGGGATTCGGGAGTGAGAGAGAGAGAGAGAGAGAGAGAGAGAGAGAGAGAGAGAGCGAGCCCCCACACGGCGAGAACGCGTACGTCTCAAGTTGAGTCGGGTTCCTGAATTCCGAGGACCTGGAATCGTTCGGGAAAAAGTGCTTGTCCGCCAAGTGGGGTTGTCGGGGATGTGACGGATGGCGAGGGGCTGAAGAGGCTTCCTCTTCGGCTTCTGCTAAATTGTCTTTAATCGTCAGGTATTTCGAGTCGGAATTCAGGACGTGGGGAATCGCTCGATTGCCAACCAGTCCGATACTCTCTTGCAATATACTCTGTAATGTGCTTTATCGAATCGTTAATATCTCGCGCATAACGATCAGGTGAATGGATGTTTTAGCGACATTCGGTACTTGGAGTAAAAGTTATAAAGTATAATGAATAGCAGTGCGACGACGAGTCATTCAATACTTTGGCGCAGGTATCGAGTGCATGTAAATCTTTCGGAATTATTCAGCAGTCCGTTTATTTATCTAGGATGTTACGTGTTATCGGCGATTTTAAAAGCAATAAATAGTATCGGCGGCAGTGATTAGAAGTAGCGCTTAGAAGTACCCGGGACCTATCGTTGAGGAATCCGTCCTCTAAACGTGTACGTATTGCACGGGCTTGGAAGTGGGCAAACACACCTAGACGAGTAAATGACTATTTGAGACGCGCATTTTAATTGAATTTCACGCTTACTTCTCAGATTGAGCGATCGCTATGATGACGCCGATAATAACGCGAAAGTGATTCACAGATGAATACGGAGATGTCTGCAATTATGTTTACGAAACAATATAAAACACTCACTTGAAAGGAATATAAGGACTACGGGTGCGTTACACTTTCAAGGCTCTGTCTGTCTCGCTTCTTTGATCTGTAATTTACGTGCTCTCTCTCTCTCTCTCTCTCTCTCTCTCTCTCTCTCTTTCTCTCTAAATATCTGAGGGTGCGGGGTAAGTTTCAGTATGTATTCATTGGCAAGGAATGAAGGGTGGGTGTGGGGAGGAAGAAGAGCTGGGCAATAAATTAGAATCGCGCCCACGAAATTCAAACAAACGGCTCTAATTGTCCAAGTTTTCGCAACGGCGGTCCGTTCGTCCGTTACGCAATGTTACGCCGGATGAAAGAGAAAAGAGAAAAGAGAAAAAGCGTCGCGGGTCGGACGGAGCGACGGCTGTCGGATGGACGGCGGGGAAGCTGAGGGAGAGAGAGAGAGAGAGAGAGAGAGAGAGAGAGAGAGAGAGAGAGAGAGAGATTGAGTAGGGGGGTGGTGGGCTTAACTTACCGGGATCCGTTCTCCTCGGTGGCTGCACTCAACTTGGGCTTATCCTCGGTTGGGTTGCACCACGACTGGCATATCCTCGCTAGCTCCTGTGGGGAGGGGGGGATGGGCACTCGCGCGGTTCGGTAGCTCGGTGCGAGGACACTCGCGCGCTCAGCAGGACCGGGTGGCGGTGGCGGTGGCGTTGGCGGTGGCGTTGGCGGTGGCGATAACGACAGTCGGGCGAGGGAAGGTGTTTGTCGGGGTTGGCGGGGTTTGCGAGGCAAGGAGGGAGGAAAGGGTCACGCGAACAACGTTCTGACTCGGCGGAGCTCGCGACTTGCGGCTGAGCTTGGGAGGCGCCGAGGAGAGACTTCGCGTCGCAGGGGCCCGGACTCACTGAACACTAGGCAGGCCCCGCTTGGTGGTGGCAGGAATATATACCACCGATGGAGCGGCGGTAGCGACGGCGGCGGCGGCGGCGGCGGCGGCGGCGGTCGTGGCGGCGGCGGTCGTGGCGACGGTGGCAGCGGCGGTGGAAACCGCGGCGCCGCTAACGGTGGCTAAGATCCACGTGCCTCCGCGATTCGGACACCTGTACGATATTCCGCGCGCACTTATCGTCGCCCCTGACTTTGCTCCGATGCTATTGCCCCCGAGGCTTCGGAGGTTTCTCTCTACCCGGAGAGCCTCGACTCATCCTCGAGCTGCCCAGTCGACGGAGCTCTTGAACAGCGAAAGTCTTGGCCGTCGAACCCGGGCGAGCCCCAAGGCCCGCACTTACAATGGCACTTATACAGCAACAGCGACACCGAATATATATCTCATCTTATTAACAGACAAGTTCGTATCATCCTTCTCCTCTCGATCTGCAAATAAGGAGAGATCTCGTGATTACAGAAAACGACATTATCAGTATCTACAATTACTATTCGTTGTTGTAGTACGTTGTTTTAGAGCTGTATAACTATCACCTGATATAAAAACTTGACACATCAGCCGAGTTAAGACGGTTTTATAGTTCAAAATATTTGCAGACTGAAATGAACGTTGAGAACGTAATGAGTGAAGAGTCGGATAAAATGGATCTACCATATAATTCTGGATCATTTTGACACGTTGCCTTTTATTGGAATTATTCCCTTTGCCGAGTATTGGCATCCATCGCCTACGACGGATTTACGCATCTATCTTAGATTTACGAATAAACAATTGACCAATAACTCTCGTAATCTCATGTAATTAAAACAGCAATTAAAATAGCTTCTTATTAAAGAATACATTCCTCGTGAAAAGCAGAATGAAATTAAAAAAACAAAGCTATTCGAAATATTTAAAGTCGTTAACCCTACTAGTTAATACGTAATCAAATGGTTATTGCATTATAAAAGACAAAATTTTTCAAAGCATTTTACTTGTGAATATTTGTCATATCTCGGCTGTTAAATTACACAGTCTGGAATAGTGAAAAATTTCTTTAAAAACGACATAACTTTATTTATTACGTAAAATTGTAAATTGTAATGGTCATGTCATTTGTTTCGTTAATCATGCAACTACGACCTTTAATGTTTGAAAATGCTAAACGTTTTGATTGAGGCTAGACCCAAGGTTCGCTCGCTTCTCCTATTTAAATAACATGTAGTATTGACTGTGGATTCAATCCTTTTTTCAAATGGAACAACCTGCTTGCGTTCATTTGAAAGTTATGTGCTTTTAGAATATTAAAAAGAAAATCAAACCCAATTGAATGTTGATTAATCTCGGTTATCCAATAAAAGCAAATAATTCATTTAATTTCTTACATACTGTCTTTTAAACTATAAAAATATATAAATGTTCTTGTAAGATTTTGTACAAATATATATTATCAAGGTAAACCGGCGGTAATTCATTGTTATTTTTTTGTTTGTTAATTTATGTGTTGCTTAAAAAAGTTATTATACAATTTCATCTAATTTCTTAGAAAATTTACTGCATGCGTCATAAGTCATTACTCATATTATATTTATGATTAAAATATTAATTTCCATTGTATTATATTAATATTGTACTAGGAATTATTAATTATCGTTTACAAGAAGTGAAAAAATTTACTTTAAAATTCATGTACAACATAATCATAATAATGATAGTTTTTATTATAACATTTAAAACTGTAAAAAATTGCCAATAATTATTATCAGCAATGAATTATTAAGTAATGCAATAATACTATTGCAAAATAATATTGTTTTAATCAGGATCTTGTGTTGCATATGATTAAACAAATGCATGTATTATCATTGAAAACGTATTTTATTTCATCAAGTTACGAGCTATGATGTATAAGATGAAATAAATTACATATTATTAATATTTTCAATGCTTAAAAGGTGTATTGTAAATTGGTATGTTGTTACTCAACGAAAATTTTATCCAATCACTATAATTGATAAGTGTAATAAAAATTCAATTTTTTTCCTTATATTCAAAAAAAAAGAGCGTTTTGAAAATTAAGTATGTTACAATATCAATTTTGTCTTATAAAACTATTTCCTGTATCTGATTGCAAATAAAGCAGCAACCATTTATTTAATGATATGTAATAATACTTACATTATAATTTGTTTTCCATTAAAACCTTCAATTAATGCAGATTTTATCTAGAATTTATTTATGCTAATTAATAACATTTTGTACGTTAAAATTTTCAAAATATTATATTATTAATAGCAATATTATTTTATTATTTATTTAAAGCGGGAATAACGTTGGACAAAATAAGTTGGGTCATGAAATAGGTCTGGACCATATATTACTAAAGTTATCAATAGAACTACATATTAACAATATTTATAATTATTTATTAAAACGTGAAAATATTATGTATATCGTTTAATGTGGAATTATTAGTTACAGTCGCTGCATCCAACATTATTTTTAATAACAATAAATAAGAGAGTGATTATTTTCTTTGGATTTAATGCGCATCTATTGTAAGTACGTAAGAATGTAATCAATAAAATTTATAAATGATTATTAAAAGATAAAAATACATAAAATCGATAAGAAAATATGACTATATTAAAACGCATTAAAAAATATGGAGTCTAGAAAAACGATAGCATTTCGTGTTTCACGTTTACTTTTATATCATTGCACCATAATTAAATCAATCCAAAAAACTTTTTATATAAATTATTTAGTCATTACATTACACTGCATATTTTTTTATCGGTGCTTTTTATTATTATTATGGACTATTATTGCCGAATTGATAAGAAATGTCTTTATAAATTATTAAAGAAAATTAAAAATTTATAAACATTTTACATAAAAATAACAGCAACAAAAATAGTTAAGTATTCAGAATTTCACGAATATTTCGTTTAAACGAATTAAAAAAAAAAAAAACATTATTATTGCGAAACTAGACGTAATGTTATTTTATTCTATAGAAAATATTTTAAAAATAACTATTCAAAATGATAAAAAGAGTTATAAAGTGAAATAGATAATTAATATTTTATAAACAGCTTAAACGTGCTATTTTTAGGTATATTTAATGTATCTTAAAGTTGTAAAACGTATGCTTTTTTTTCGTTTCTTAATGTATGGCATGCTTTTGAATATTTTTAATATGAGATACACTTTTAGAATTAGTAATATTTCAATACAATACTGGCATATATAAAAGATTGTCGAAATGAAAAGATCATTCTCTTTATTTACGCTAAATAAATTGGACAACAACAATAATATTATAACTATCGTGACATTCTAATATCAATAACTTACTTAAATATAATAAATTATTTTAAATAAATAAAAATTACCATTTACCATGCGCGCACACGTATACAGTGTTTACTTTCTGTAAATATATAGTTAAAAAAAATAAATAAATAAATAAACGGTTTTCTCTTGATACCAATGTTAACTAATACGTTTTGGATATTGTTAAAGTTTTTTTATATCTTTTTGCTGTATCTGATTAACAATAAGGAGCTCGTTTGTTTACTGTTTATTGACGTTACAATAAAATCCTTTATTGTTGACGATATTATCCTTGCCATTCTTATTTTTTATTTTTTTAATAGTCATTATTGCTTTCCTTCGTCTTTTCTATAACTTAAAATTAGTTGATAATAATATAATGAATAATTATCATTGTTGATACGCCACATGCACTACAGCATGTGTGCAATACAGCAATTTCTTCTTCTGATGAATGCATTAAAAATGAATGTGAACGTAACCATACATTTTGATTTAAAATATAAAAATAACAACGAATTTAATGATTTTATTAACTTTTTAAATAATTTATTGTTGTCTTAACTCGACTGGAAGATTCAACGAATCACGTAAATTAATACAAACTTATCCTAATGGAAATCAAGACAATTTCGAATAAATAATAATTATCAATAGCATTTGATATCTACGACAGATAAAAATAAGCTGACGCGCTATTCCCTATCTTAATTTAGTTTATCAATACGTCATTGTATTAACGCAAAGAATATAAGAAAGCCTTTAAAAATTGAATTTCTTAAATTTTAAAACCTAAAACTTTAGGCCTCGATATTATGATTTAATATTAAATATAGATTTTTTTACTCAGCCCTTTGTATGCTTGCATTGCTTTCATATAACAGTACGAGAGCCAAGCATATACTGCTAAATAAAAAGAAAAGAATATTATTGTATGAATTATTTATTCATAAATAAGATAGTAAAATACCTTCAATTACGAATATGCGCAGATAAGATAACACAAAGCTATCATGGCTAAATAGATATCAATCAAGCATTTGTGAATGGATAAGCTTTAGGAATCCTAATAAAAATTAAATAATAACAAATAAATATTTACGAAAAATTATTTACAAACACAATGGAAACTTATATAATCAAGAAGAATTATTCGGAATAATTTAGATCTCAATAAGAATCGTCTTAAGAATTTACGGGATAATATTCATGAAAATTATATATTTACTATGGCTTCACAGATTCTAACATAATCATTGAAATGAATTTTTTTTTCTTTTATAAAAACGACGAAAGTTCGTGGCTACATGGTTCAGCTCAGTTTTAATTTCATAATACGTATTGAAATTAATCAGCTTTAAGTAAAATGAAACAGCAGAATGTAATGTAAGTCTCTCAGTATGTAAGTTTAATATTCTATGTTTTTTACACTTCGCCCATCCATACAGCCACACACATGCGCGCAGGCAAATATATAAATTTTATTAAATCTGGAATATTATAAGCTGACATTAACTACCAATAAAAAAAAAATTAATTTTTATTATATAATCAAAAATGGGTATAAGAATGTTTATCCTAATGTTATTTCTTTCGGGAATAACCCCAACTTCAATCACTATTATTTAAAATGTATTTAAAACAAACTTACATATATTTAAATTTATGGGGCTAAGTAAACTGTAAACTTTCTTTACAATTGATGGGTCGCCATGATTATACTTATATTCATAAATAGTTATATACACATGGATTTAAGATTTCAATTTGAAGTCCTGAGCGCATATGTGTTCATATATAAAAAATTAAAACAGTGAAACAGCTAAAATATTGTAATTTTATAATTTTTATTTTAATTAATAGGATAATAGTATTAAATTCTAAAAGACTGAGCTACGGTATCTTAACATATTTCATGTATGCATTTTTGTTCGTACCTACGAAGAATTTACCGCGTAATAAATTTTATGTACTGTTATTTATTTATTATATATACTAGCTTTATTAAAATATAGATTCAAAACATTGAAGAATTTATGTGAATATTATGTGTATATATACCATGTGTATACATTATGTGTACACGCACGTACACACGCAGTTGAATGTTGATTTGCAATGTTAGTATACTATATTTAAAATATTTTAAATATATTAAAACAATACATTTAATAAAATTGTAATATTCAGGGGCGCAGTATATATTACTTAAAACTAATATTACTCGAAATAAAACGCATTATTTGAAAAAACATGTATTATTATACAAGTTCTAAATAGTTTGAAAATTATTGTGATTGAAATTTTTTTTATACTTAATGCCATAATGTGTGCTTTAAAAATACATGAATATGAGTTACGAAAACACGGTATACGTGATTGAATATAAACGTATTCTATTGTTAACATGTATTGAAATTAATCCCCGGATATGTATAATTAATTTCCATTATAAGTAGGACGTACGTAGCAATGAATTAAAAGTAGCAAATATGAAATATTTACTGTTATATACGAGCATATGCGAGGTGAAATCATGAAACTTCAAAAGGTTTTTATAGGATTCAACTGTAAAGAAAAATAAATGTTTCGAAAATCCGAAAACTTCACTTATAAACATAATTTATGCTAAATCTGCTAATAAGAATGTAAAAATGCAAATATATTTTAATTCGGATATATATATATGTATATGTACATATACATGTATATATAAATATATATATATAAAGGCTAAAATTGTAAAAATTTGAAGTAGTCAGAGAAGTAAAATATAACTCTAGAGCGAGTCGGACCATTGACTTTTTCATTTGAATATTTCGACTAGATTTTTTTTAAAAATTAAAGCCGTGACAATTAATTTTATGATGCAATGATAAGCATTTTAATGAAATTATAAGAGTAGCAAACAAAAAAATCATGATCAAACATACTATGAACCGCTGAGACCAACAAAACCGACTGTCATTCATATTTAGATTAAAATTATTAACTATTATAGCTAAGTAGTTTGGGTAGCGTGTTCGAAAATTTAATTTTACATTGCGTTTGACAAGACTTGTATTTATGCAAAATGTCGGATGAAGCATCCGACGCCGAATAAAAAAAAGTCCGTTTTTTATTTTATTTTATTTTTTTTTTTTTTTTTTTTTTTTCATAACTACATCGGAAGATACTTATTAAGAGTGTAAATTATTATAAAAACCCACAAAAATAGGGGGTGGATAAAAAAAAAACTAAGAATGTTAATTATAATATGGCGAGGAGTTGATGCAATTAAGATGACTAATCTTTGTAAATACCGCTTAGAGAAAAAAACTTGCAGTTAGTTGTCTTGCAGTTTGCAAACGCCACTAATTATAAATCCGAGTTATTAGGAAAGGGGGATAACAAGAGGATAAGAAGCAGACGAAAATGAACGAGGTTGATAATTTCGCGTTAATACGCCGTCGATTTAGTGTTTAAAGGTAATTTAAAGTTTAAAGGTTTTTCGAGGAGCCGCGAGTGTGAGCGTCATCCGGAGTCATGACAACGATGTAATATTTTGAGATCCGAGCGAGAAGGATGACGGTGAGAAATATTGAGGAAAGCATCTTTGTCGGATATTACGTAAAATAAGGAAGACAAGTGATGGAAGTTTTAATAATAAAGGCTTCAATAATAAAGGGAAATGCCGTAAAACGATGCTCTGGGGCTTCAAAGACCGAAACGAAGACATTACGAGGAATTCTCGTAAAATCGTATAATTATGAAAAGCAGATAAATATTAAAGTCTAAAATAAGACGTAAGCGGGAGCGTGAAAAGAATGTGTATGCGCGCTCGAGAGGCCTCCGTTCGGTGGCTGGGCGTGGGAGGGGGGGGGGGGGGCTGGGTCGCTGGGTGGCTGTGCGGCTGGACGACTGGGCTTCCGTAAGAGAGGAAAGGAGAGAGCGAGAGCGCGGTAGGTGGTAGGTTTTGGCGGTCTGCTCGTCGATGACGGGAGTCGGGGCCGGAGGAGTCGGTGAAAGAGAGAGAGAGAGAGAGAGAGAGAGAGAGAGAGAGAGAGAGAAATGTGCGCGCCCGGAGCCTTTGGTAATTATATCAGAAAACAAGCGATCGAGCGTGCCAGACCTTGAACCTCGGTTATTATTATTACCTTTGGAAAATTCGTAACAAAGATTTTCGTCCTCCTCCGCTGCTGAGCCGCGCCGCGCAGCGCAGACTTTCTAATTTTTTCTTTCCCTTCTCCCTTATTACCTCCCGCCGGCTCTCCCTAACTTTAAGGGCCGGTTAACGCGCTTAGCGCGTAGTAGCTCCAGCCGAATCCCCACCCCATTCGATTTGCCCCGGTCGTTAAATCGCTTCCTTCATTTCCTTAGCGGCTGCCACGGTGTTATTGGGGTTATCGGGGTCGGGAGAGGGGCTGGATGGACAGGGGGCAGTCGCGATTCCATTAGGCGTCGTCCGCACGGCTAAGATTTAACGAGACGAGGCTTGAGGAATCGACCGGTAGCGCGTTCTCGCACACTCGATATTTATTGGGCTCTTAATGACGAGGGCCGAGAAGGAAGTCAGAACCCCGACGGGGGTTTCGACACGTCGACAATCGAGCGAACGTCCTTCGGAGCCGCGCTGACGCAGCGAAAGCTGGCGCTGGCGCGTACGACCCAAGAGACGACGTAGTGAAAAGCCCGGGGAAGCCCTGATCCGGATGACCCGACCCTGGCGACCCAAGAGCTCCGATCCGATCGATCGGTCGCGTCCGTATCATCGGCCCTCTGCTGGGTTACAGTGCCTGTGGAGGTGCGGGTGTCGTGTAGACGTCGTGCGACAGACCGAGCAGCGGGCCGAGGGCCGGGGGGGGTGGGTTGGGGACGACGAGCTCGGGACGATCGCTGGAACGGCTGCCATGATGTACGAAGGGGAGAGGGGCAGGGGTGGGGAAGATCGGAAAGTTAAAAGGCTGCGGGTGGGGGGTGGGGGTCGGGGGCGTCGCTGGCGAGGATAAAGTGGTCGGATAAATGTTTTCTGTAACACAATAGCCGAGCGAGAGGGGCGCAGAATTTCGTGGGCCCGGAGGTCCGAGGGGCGCCGGGATAATTTACGTAAGCCGTAACACGCACCGCCGCGGCCATTTTTCTTGACATAAGCATTGAGGCTCTCGGGGCCCCGTCGACAAAAGGCTACGCGCACGCTTCCAGATATCCAGCACGTGCACAGCCGCTGCTTATTGCGTCGTCCCGTGACTATTATGCTCGGACCTCCCTCCCGCCGCCCCTGCCCCACTCGCCCTCTCTCTCTCTCTCTCTCTCTCTCTCTCGCAGTCGCTCCAGCGATCGTCCCCGGACCTCTGTGCCCGTTCCTTCCCCGCCGACGCCGTTCGCCGTCATCCTTCGCCAAGTTCCACCAGGCTCCGACATGCCGCCCGGCGCCCTCTCGTCCTTTCACTCTCGACGGGCCGCGGCTGGATCGTATGACCTCCTCGCCTTTCTCCTCTCCCGTTCGCTTCGCCGAACCAAAGCTGTCTGCAGCTGACGACGACGACGACGACGACGACGACGACGACGACGACGACGACGACGAAGACGAAGACGAAGACGAAGACGACATTCTTAATAGCGTGCTTGCTTTATAAACTGCATCGGTGGTATTCCGGGTCGGGCCGGGCCCCCTCGAGGCGCGAGCCCGTGAAAGTGTAACTTGCGGACAGCGCCTTTGTTTGGCTTTGAGCGAGTATTTCCCGAGCGGCTGACCACGTGATCGACGCCTGCAACGCTTTGGGCCGTGGAAATTTGAACGGGCAACCGCTTCCTCAAACGTCGCTCTTAGTCCTGCCATGACAAGCCCCGACTTTAACGAGCCGTCGGACTATTTCCTCCTCCCCTCGCTCGAACTCTCCCGCGACATTTCCCGACAATTTTCCACATGGGATAATGTATTCTGCTGCCCGGGCCCGATAACCTTGGGCGACGGTTGCTTCCCCCGCTACCCACATTCTACGCAATCCGATTAGTGTAATCAAATCCCCCTTCTCCGCCAACACGAGGTCGTACCACCCCTCCATCCCCATCTGTAACCCCCCCTTCCCACCCACGATCCCTGCCGTCTCGTCCGTGTCTCGTCGCTCACCCTCGTCGCTCACCCTCGTCGCTCACCCTCGTCGCTCAACCTCGTCGCTCAACCTCGTCGCTCAACCTCGCCGCTCACCCTCGCCGCTCACCCTCGCCGCTCACCGGATCGACAATAAGCCCCAACAGCAGAAATTACTTAAACAGTCGCATAGCCTGATAAGAAAGACTACATTTCAAGTTATTCTCGCATGAAGGAGCAAAGTTCGGCCGCGTGTAGCCTCGTTCACTTACTTCGCTTACTTCCTTCTGCGATACACTTTTTTCAGACTTTTTGCCGACCTCCGTAACTTTTCGCGCTGCTTTATTTAAAGATTCCGATCTATATCTATATATCTTTATAACGTAGAAACTGTCGGCAGTGCTAAGTCGACGTGAACCGGACATTGAACAACCGATTGCCTCTATATCTAATCACAAAATTAGTGATACGTTAAAATCTGACTCTTTGAGACATTTTTATGGATGGAAAATCGTTCTGGTAAACCAGAGACCACAAAATGAAAAGTATTGCTCCATTCATTCGACGAACAAAGATAATAATAATAATAATAATAATAATAATAATAATAATAATAATAATAAAAAAAGAAAAAAAAGATCACATGCGCGTAATTATCAACTACTGAAATTCATAGCTTCCTACAATCACATCCTAGAATTTGCAAACAAATGTAATACCCAGACATTATTCTTTTGATTATTTTTTATTACTCCCAATCGATTAATAAATAATAATAAATAATGGTTCAATGTCAGCGGAATTACTAATTTTTATTACTTTCGCAATACTTGTATAGTTGTGAGCTTATTTCAGCCCGGTCACATGATTCTCTTTTTCTTTTTACAATATTTCACGTTTTTGTATTTTCTTACTCTTTTTATTCCTTTATTTCTTGGTTTTGTTTCTGCCTTATGCCTTTCCCGTCAAAAATCAGCATTTAGCTACTTTTATAATTTCACGCTCTGAGCGGGCGTTACTTTATGCAAGCCGGAATTCCAGATAAAACGAGAACTAAGGAGTCTAAATATTATGATAAATCAAGTGAGGCGATTATAAAATAAAAACCAAAGGGGATTTGGCAAATGTCAAACTGGTTTTACAAATACAAACGATATATAACTAACTCCCTTCGACAATTTATTGAGGTCATAAGTGTAGAGTCTATTTTTAAATATAAATACATGATATAACGATGGAAGGAAGACAGAGGAACGAAGCCGTGCGAATTTAAAACACTAGGCATCTCATGAAAAGACCGGATGTATCGTGTTTTAGACGAATATTTACAGATGAGAAAACTTTCCGTAAGATAAGTCCGTATTGGTAAAGATTTGATTAGAGGTGTGAGCGAATGAGTCTCTTTAAACAAGATTGTGCTCTTATCGCGATGTATTCTCAAGGAGCGAGTGAACCTTTTCTCGCTCGCACTATCGAAACCCGCGTGCGTCATATCGAATTAAAATCACTCCAGCGTCAAAAGTGGATAGTGTCACGAGGGGGGAGGGGGGGGATGGGGGAGGGAGGGAGGGAGGCAGCTCGACCGAAAGAGGATGAAAATGGTCCTCTTTTCGCTTCCAGCGGGCTCGGCCGATCCAAGATTTATTGACTTTCTGAAATGAAGTAAAAGTTAATTGAGTAATATTACGTGTCATTGCTAATCGCCCGAATGAAGAAATAAAGGTAGGCTTTATTATATTTTCGCGCGGAGAAGATTTCTTCTTAGCAATAGCCAGAGGCCGGCTCGCTCCTCTCTAATTACGACAGAAAATTACTTGAATCACATTACAAAGTCATTATGTATACATATAGATATCCTCGCTACTCACGAGATGTAGTTAGTTAGTTCCCTTGGGCTATTTTCTCTTGTCTAATGTGAAGACATGGCTTGAATGAAAAAACATTTTTGTATTAAATAATGAAGTCATCGCCGAAATAGCGACCTTGTTCTTCGATTGTATTAAATGACACGTAAAAGACATTCCTTTCTTTTGCCTTTTTTAATAAATCGACTCGTGTACAACTGCCTAATCGATATCTCCCCCATCCCTCCCTCCCTCTCTCTCTCTCTCTCTCTCTCTATGTATATATATATATATAATATAAAAAAGATATTTGAAGACTTTAGAAAAATTTCATTTTCCATTACTTTAAAAGATTCGAGCAGAAAAAGAAGAAGAAAGTGAAAAACCTTTTCTTAATGTAGAGGCTCGATTAATTTATACACAATTCATTAATAGAACGTTCCTCAATTGTTTCTAATTTTTATCAATTATTCGGCTTCCTCAATATAAATTCTCATGCGTCCTTACGACTTAAGCCTTGCAAAACCAAGTAGTCACGATTTTCTCCTGAAAATACAAAATCACGTTGAAATTTAAAGCGCTTTTATTCTCATAAAAGTATTTAAGGCCAAGTAATACCGACCAGACCCCACTTCACTGTCGGCAATTTCGAAAATATATTTAGAAACGTATTCTCTATAAAGAAAAAAAAGGACAGATAACAAAAAAAAAAAAAAGTCAAGAAAGAACGAATATTGTTCGCAGCAGTCACGGTCTCAGCTGGTATGTAAAAAATTAAAATTTTGAGCATCGACCCCTTGTGTGAACCATGAGTCAACTAAATAGTTTTTTCTCTGGTGCGTTCGAACTGACAGGAACTGATAATAAAAAGAGCAGGGCAAAACATACAAGCATAGTTTTCCTAATTGAATACTAAAAATAAAGAAAAATTTGGAATTTTTTAAGAGTATATTTTTATTTATACTGCCCGAGACGTATCTTTTTAAATATATCTTGAAATCCAATGAGATTTTGTTATTAGTTGTAAATCATCAAGAATTTTTTAACAATTTGTTACCAATTCTATACATTTTATATAATTAGTAGTTAATAAAGTTATCATATTTACTTGTAATGATTATAAACGTTCATCTTTGCACAATAGCAGCCTGTATTGTGTATTGAACATTAGAATAATAAATTATACGTTTACATGCCTATGTAACAAAAATATTTGTTATACCTCTAAAAAAAAAAAAAAAAAAAAAAATTCTAACTATTCCAAGGTCGGATTGAATATAATATTAATATAAAAATTAAAAATAAATTTTAATTTAAATGCTCTTTATATAATATAAGAAGTACCTTGAAATATATTTTCGTTTGCAAAGCCTTAGAAACATTGTTTCATAATATTTTTTTTCTATATAATTCCCGTTTCCCTGAGCTAAACCTATTTAGCATAAAAGTATTATGTGCGCATGCGTTTCAGTTTGTGTATGTGAAATTCCTGATCATTTACCGTTTACGCTTTTTAATTAAATTTTATTTACTTATCAAAGATATTATGCATTTATTCTATATATATATATATATATATATATATACTCATAAAAATATGTTAGGCATATGTTTACATTTATATTATACATAAGATTGATTTATTTTCAAAGAGAAAGATATTAAAATATACTCTTTCTTTATTCTTTTTTATAAAAGGCTATTGATTAAAATGTTTTAAAAATTAAATGCACGTATATATTTAATATTTATTAGAAAATTAAATTTTAGACAATTTAATTTTTACAAAAAAAAAAAAAAAATAAATAACAATTCGGAACAATGTATGAGAAGAGATATATAATTATATAAGAAGTAAGTTCCATAGATTCGACTTTGAATCTTATTCTTCATATAATACAGATTGATTTGATATTTAGCATTAAAAATATTTAACAATAAAATCTAATAAAAGTCATTTATTTATCGTATTCAGATATATCGTATTAACTTGATCCAGGAAATTTATTTTCAACAAAAAACATTTACCATTCGTTTTTCTTCATAAAATAAATTTTTTTTATTTATCATAAAAGTTTCCGATTAGGTTTAATATACTTGATATTTTTTAAGCTTCAGAACTTCATAATAAATAATATGTGCATAAGTTATTTATAATTAAAAATTACATGTTAAATTGAATGAAGTGGAGGTTACAAATAAAGTAACAAAACGAATATATTATTATTTCTATACTTATTAGGAAATAATGAATAAAGAATAATTTATGTATTCATCTTTTATTAATTAATTATTACCTAACAAGTATTACAAATTAAATATATTTAATGTTAATATATTTACAATACGTATTAAATATTGACAGAATGACACAATATTCATTTATATAGAGAATTCCTTAGCAATTAATCATAGTAATTCTTTTCATGAAATTTTAAGTCGTTTAAGTAATATAATCAATAAAACATTCAATTTGAAAAGAATTAAATTTTATTAAAAATAGAATAATATCCTATCAATCATAATATATATAAAGAAAAAGAGAAAGAGAGAGAGAGAGAGAGAGAGAGCTGAATAGAACATTTTAATAATCTTCAATTAAGCCAATATAGCTTAGAAAAATTGCGTCTTCATAAATTATTTTATGGAACAAAAGTATTTTAAAGCATGTGAAGGTATATAAAAAAGTCCATTTTCATTTTCATACTTATTAATATTTTATATACTAATTTTCTTAATATTCGCGTGAAATGAAAATTATTTCTTAGTACAGCAGTGAATGAAATTATGTATTAAACTAATTATTTTAGTACATCTAATGAATACCTTTTGCTAACAAACTAATAAATTTGATTTATTAACATATAAATATAAATCATTGTAAAACCATAACTGCCAAAAATTTAATAATTTATTAATAATTTTATATTACTAAACATTTGAATAATGATTATGATAATTTAAAGAATGTTATATAAAATAAAGATATATTTAGGCTCGTCTTGTTGTTGTTGCATACAAGTTTTTAGATGGTATGAAGAGGGGGAGGAAGACAGAGAGAGTGAGAGAGAGAGAAAGATAGAATTATAAAGAAGGTAGTTGATAAAGATATAAACAGCGAAGCAGCTATTCCAACAAAGAACAGCTGAGTTTCAGTTAGTTGACTAATAAAGCAATATAAATTAAGTGTTTGCCTTTCATGTTTCTCATCTCTCTCTCTCTCTCTCTCTCTCTCTCTCTCTCTCTATCTCCAAGTTAGCGTATTTATAATTGCGTTTTTGCTTATGTTTTTGCGGAAAAGGAAGAGGTAACGTAATGATCGATATATGAAGATTCTTAGATGCTAATCACGAATAGTGAGTCCACCTTCTGAGGTCAAATTATTTTTATTTCTTCGCTTGAGCCATGTAGAATTCATTTATTTAACATAACCACCATCCAGAATAAATGGAAGCAATAACTCTTTGTGTAGTGTTTCATTTAAATGCCGAATCTTGTATTAAATATTATTATTCTCATTATAAGAATGCGAAATAATTTATAGTTATAATGAGCATTATATAATGCGAAATAATATATTTTTAGTATTAATCGTTTAAGCGCTTGGCTAAACTATATTTAATATAAATCAGTTTATTTTAGTATTGAATAATTTTATTGTAAGTATTGTAACGTTAAATAATGCAAAAAATTTTATTTATATATACAATGTTAATTCTTAGAATATTTTCATAACAGCTTTATTAACTTATATACAGTTTGTCAAGCTCATCACGGATACAAGCTTGTTACTTTAACTATAAAAAATGATGATATTTATTATTGTTAATGAAATAAATATCTTTTAATAATACGTCTTATGACAAATATATTCTAAAAATCTTGAATTCTTAAAGACTATATAGAATAATTTTACATAAAATTTTTTTCCTTTAATCCTTATGCTTAAAAAACTATTTTAAGTAATTATATAATTAGAATTAAAAAATATATTTAGATATTAATAGAAATTGAATTCCATTTATCTACGAACCGTTACTTGTGTTTCGTGTCTTTTAATTTCTTTTGCTCAATGTCCACGGGTTTTATCATAACAACCACGCGCGCGCGGTCGCAGAGATAGAGAGAGAGAGAGAGACGCATACACGGCCGCGCGAACACACTGCGTCTATGTGGTCTGACTGCATTATACATCTTGTAATATAATTATTGATCAAAGATTGGATTTTGTGCAAATTCCTGAAATCACGGGATCTATCCATATTTTCCGCTCTTACGCAACGCATGAAGATTCCGTAACAAATCTCCTGAAAGGTAATTACAATGTCGTCAGTGATTTGTGTGCTGTACTCTTACGCGTAAGCTTATATTTCCTTATCTCTCCCGTTAAATTAGTAGACAATGTAGGACAAAATATAAAATAAAATTTATGTTTCGGCCGTTCTCATTAAGTCATTCGGAGGAAGCGATTCATTGAAATTATTTTCAGCAAATATCACCGTACGTTCGCTGTATTGGAATATTATTTTACGTACTCTCGTAGGCTCTACTTACCTGCATAGAATACTACGTTAATACAAATTATACACATTTTCATCTTCTCTGCAATTATAAATAACCATTGTTTATGCAATTAATCCATTAAAAAGACTTTGCATATCCTTCATTCATTATTCTTTATAATAAAATAAATTATAAATTGATTAACCTGTTTGCCTTTATATTTTAAATATTTTTTCTTTGTAAACCAGATAAACTAATTATTTTCTGACCGTCATTGGACAGATATTCTAACCCGTATGTTTAAATGTTCTTCTCGTGTTTTTAAATTGATCATTGTCAAATCTAGTTGTTAATATATAATTATTTATTTTACTTTTTAAATTTTTAATAATGAAAAGGGCCGTCTTTTTAATATTGCTTATGTTATTTAAAATAATGATTTTAATACATTTGTAATTTAGAATTAATGCCAAGTATTGGCATTTGAAACCAATTTAAAAAATCATTATTAAACTAGTAGATATGATGCAAACAATCCCTGAATGTAACCTATTCTACGCACAGCATTAATTTTAAAATCTATATTACTTTATTTAAGAATAGCATGAGGGTAGATTTTTAAACAAAATTATATACATCCATTGGGAATGAAAATTTAAATATAATAATAATAAAATAACAAAATAAAAATATATATTTCAATTTTTTGCATTCTAATTTATATAAAATTATTATACCTATTCTGAATTTTATACTTTACGAATTTATTTACTCATGCAATTAATATTTTATTGAGTGCAAGAGTAATTTGGTGAATTATTTTTTAAATTATTTATATTTCCTTAAATAATACTTAAGAAAAGTTCTTTAAATAAATAAGTAAATTATAATTTTTTAAATCATAAAAATATTATTGTGTTGATTTTCTTTAACTTACATTTTTTGAAATGTTTAAACCAACTTTTATTAATTCTAAAATATTTAATAATTACACACACCAACTTAATGACTTGTAAAAAAAACTTCGATTTATTCTATAATATTTATTACATGTTATTTTAATTAATTTTTATAAAATAATGAAATTAAAACAAATATATACTAGTATCCATGCCATTGTAATATTAATTATGAATTTGCATATTTTGTAATGAAACAGCAAATGAATATTTTATCTATAATTAACTAAAAGTTATAGTTAACAAAGATAAACATTTTGTATAGTAATTCATAAATTTCTAGATTATTATAATTATTAGGAAGTGCTTAATATTTACTTTTTCAATAAATATTTACATGAAGTAATTGTAGATCAACGAGACGGAAAAAAGCAAAATATGTTGATGTCAATTTGTAAGTGTAAGTATTTAAAAACTGCGCTAATTTTATAAAAAAAATATATAAACAAAAATACAACAAATAAATAAAATCTGATAATATATTATTATTAATTGTTATTCCTCAATTAAATAATTTAAATTATTTGTATTTCTTATTTTGAATAAATTTTTTATGGAATTAGACTTTATCGTAATTGTTTCATAAGTAAGCAGTTCCAGTTAACACTGTGCACCCGATACGTTTAAAATAAATATTTTTTATATAAATGAAAGTCAGTTTAATCTCTGATCAATTATTATTTTTATGAATCAGCTTTAATATAATACAAAGGTATGTAGGCAATCAATTGTTTTTATTACTTGACAATCTTTAAAGAATTGTAATTAAAAAAATTAGCTTGGATATTGATGTTGTTAAATTTTACAGCTTTCTTGTACATCGTAAATATGTTAAAATAGCCAATTGTTAATTATAATAAAAGAATAAAAATTAATAAGAGTATTATGTACGATGGAATTATCGAGGAGTATTAATACAAGGAAGTATGTGGCAAGTGTATAACTACGTATTAATTGATGTGGCTCTGCCTTATTCGGTTTACCGAAATGAATAAATACGCTGGTACATAAACATATCTCTCAAATGCATATTTAATATGCATGAGATAAATATGAAAGTAACAATAAGCAGAACGAAGTATTTTGAATGTGAATAATTAGGATATAAAAAAAAAAAAAAAAAAAAAAAACAGAGAGAGAGAGGGAGATAAAAAGAATGAAATATTTCGTAATGGGTGAGAAGTGAAATAATTAACACTTATAATTTCAAATTATCATTATTACCGCAAGCATTGCCCATTACGCTGGCAATAAAAGAATTTTTTATTCGCATTAGTACTTTCAATTTTCCTAAATAATACCATTCGCTCAGGCTTTCAATTATTATTAGGATAATAATAATAATAATAATAATAATAATAATAATAATAATAATAATAATAATAATAATAATAATAATAATAATAATAATAATAATAATAATAATAATAATAATAATAATAATAATAATAATAATAATAATAATAATAATAATAATAATAATAATAATAATAATAATAGTGCTGTGCTCCCGAACAAAGAGAGAAGCAGCGGCATCAAGTGGGACAAGGAAATTGCAAGTCTAGCTAAATACGACGCAAAAAAACAATATTCGTGTTACTTTTATCACGGTATCATTGTATCGTAAAGTTAGCCAATTTCACCGATTTCTTTAACATGCATCGCTTCTTATGACCAATATTTACAATGCTTTTTGCGGGTGAGATTTCTTAAGCGATTTACCGAATCTTGGGAAATTCTGATCGAATGATAAGATTAGAAATTTAATATTTAGAGCATTCGGCCGTCTGATTATTGCTCTTACACTATTGCGTTTTACTTGTACAAAGCGTTCGATTTCAATTACTTTAAAAAAGCCCCGTATTCACTAAAATTCCCAAAATTATTATTTTCTCAACAATTAGATTAAGCGATTATTAAATGCGACACCTGAGCCAGGCCTTCTAATTAGAATGCTTTTAAGCCGGCAGTTAAACTATTATTCTTAATTTATGCGAGGAGGCTTTATTCCAGAAATATTACTTTATAATATCGTGCATATTTTTAATTTATTAATGCTAATTTAATAATGCTACTTGTCGCGTGCATAAGCTTCACTTAAGCGGAAACTGATCTTGTAGGCATACTTATCTCCCTATTATTGCCGCAGTCATTGCTCAAAGTATAACAATAGGAGCGCAATAATAAAGTCCATAAGCGGTCATTATTGATAACAAAATTAAAATTTTCGTCGATTCCGAGGCTCTGCCGAGTAACTTTTTCATATACTTGAAAAAAAAGCCTATTATTCTTTAAAATGATTAATATCCTATTAACCTTGTAGCGAACTGAATTTCGCAGTGAATTGTTTAAAAAATTTAATTAATCAATCAACGTTATAAAACTGATTGCATATCGTACATCGTAATTCAAAAAATTATAAAGTTTGAATAATTTGTTAATTATTTTTACATTGAATTGAAACAAGTGCATTTATCGTAATAAAAGTAAAGTTAATACAATTGATGAACGTATAAACGTTACACGACATTTAGCTATACAGCTATACCATAAATAGTAATATAAGATTATTTTACATTTAATTAGATCGTAAAAGCAGATAGTAATAATTTTACATGTAATTTTATATGAAAAATTATTTTTATCATTGCGGTATAGCGTATACTAAAACATTGTCTTCCTGAAATTCTAAAGCGACTATTTTTATGTAACCGTTTCATTCCATCAAGATTTTCAAATAACCTCATTAGCATAAAAGAACTATTACAATCGTTAGCAATTTATTTAATTCTAATTTACATTGAATATGAAACACTGCTTTATTTTTAATTATTTACCAATTAAAGAATCATTTGTTAATACATGTGGCAACTTCAAAGTCAATTTAATTTCGTACTTTTTATAAAGGAGGTATAAAGATGATGTTGCATTCTTTTCTAATAAGATATTTCAACGGATAGTTTGTATTCCTCATTTTATTCCGGTAAAAAATTAATATTTTAACCTGAAAATTATGTTTGGATTTAAACAAGAAATTAATGATGAAGTATGCGCTCAATTACATACATTAATGGTCCTTAGATTTCAATAATTGCTTATAAAATCAATAAAATTGCAATGAGTGTAGAATTAGATTTTTCTCTCTCAATAATAACATTCTGATAATTACTGCGAAAAATAGCAAATAAAAGCGAATCGAGCACATAATTGTTTTTACACATTATTTTAAAAAATTCCTCTTGCTAAACTGCCTAATAGTATAAGATATTAATAAGCTACATTATCATGCTGTCTCGAAAATTCCTTACTTTTTCTTCTTAAATTTTATTATAGCCATGTAATTAAACAATATAATTTCTTAATACAATGGATAATATAGGCTTTTCTTATTTTCACAGCTTTAAATTTTACATCATTAATATTAAAGAGACAGTAATTTTTTTTTTTTCAACTATCATTGCCTCTGACATTTATTTCAGAGTAATTTAAAATGTTAGTTCATAAATAATTATTCTGTATACTTTAATTAATTAAAAAGATAAATAAAAATGTATAACATTAAATATATTTATATAGTCTTTGAGGGAATTATTAAGTTTTTTTAATAATTAATCTATAATAATAGAAGATGTTTCAAATGCACTGGAACGCTTCAAGAATCATATGGAAAAGAAATTTATTCTTAAAAAATGTTTGTATACAGACAATTGTATAAATAATTATATCACACAAAGGATATACTAATAATTTTTAAAGTATTTATAAAAATATATAATAAATGTTTCCAAATTAGGCATTGTATATCAGAATACGTAGTGCAAAGTAATATAATTTTATTGTATACCACAAAAATTCTTTTATAAAATGACTTCAATACTTTTTAAACAATAGTTGTGCAGCTACGTAAATATTGATATAGTATATCTTTTTTATAGAATAATTGAAGGCTTCATTGATATAATTTAAAATAAGTGAAAAACCATGTGTCTTCGAAGAATATATTGTTATTCGCATTGTAGCCTATAATTTTCTGGCAGTTTCATTAAATCATCGTAAATCCACTAATAAATGTTGCACAAAAAAAAACATATCTCAATGTTTATACTGACAGTTTTTACGTAATTTGATCTGAAATACTGTTAATTAGAAATTTTTATGGAAATATATGTTAGATCGTTTAATGAATAGTAAACAAAAAAATATCTAATCATACAAGTCAATTATCCGTAATAATAATATTTATTTATGAAAGCCCGTAAAAATAGTTGTTATATTTGTAAAATATTGAAAATTGTTAATATAATAGTATATATTGAAATACAGCATGTAATTCCGCAAAAAAACTATCAAAATTAAGATTATATTTCACTAAGATATTTAAATATTTAATCGTATATGCTGAAATAAAATAATGTTTAATGTAATTAAAATGAATTTTTCTTGACTGAATTATTTATAAATAAGATTAAAAAATGTAACAATATGAATGGCCATAATAATTAAGTTTTTTTCAAGAAATTTCAAACAATTCATGTATATAAATTTATAAATGTTGATTATTTGTGACTAAATCTAATAATGTGTAATATGAGGAATTAATATTTTATTTAAAATCATTCTTATAAGTGTTGAAATAAAAAAAAAATTGATATAAATCTTTTTCAAGCATGTACAGATTCATTTTAGTGAACTCAAAATATGTGAACTGAATGAAATAAGTCTTGTTAAATTGTGATTGATTTACATGTCTGCCGAAAGCATATCTAAAACTCTCACGAATGGCAAAGAAATAAATAAGAAAAAAAAGCAAAGAAAAAACTTTCTTTTTACATAAGTTTGAGTGGATGTGTAGTTTAAAGTGGAATAATAATGTCCGAAAACATATGCTATTAAAGATGATGAGATATTTGTAATTCTAATGTCTTAAAACATACTGCTTCGATTTGACTGCGTACGTGTACGTATGTATGTGTTTCGTACGTCTATATATATGTGTATATATTTTATTATATATGTATAATATATATATGTAAATGTGTGTTTTTACGTATATAATACACATTACAGTAAGCATATTGTATCTCGTAATAAAAAAAAAAAAAAAAAGAGAGAGAAAAAAAGAAGAAAAAAAGATGCTTTTAAGCATGACTAATGAATGATCTACGCAGAGACAAGAGTGTTCATAAGCATACAATGGAAAGTTTCATAGTAGGCTCGGATGAGTTGGCTGGGGATAATAAGGCCCGAAAATAAGGAGAGAGTTGGGTTCTGGAAATGATAATACTGCAAAGCCTGAGGGACTGGCTGGATTAATCCAAATAAATATAATTTAAATGACGCGCTTGAAATACGCTTTTGTTTTAAGCTAACAAATCCTTAGTCGGACATGTACGATCAAAGAAGCGGGCCGACAGAGCTTTATGATCGTAACCGATTCGTAAGCGGCGGTTAGTTGGCCCGGCTCCGAACCTCCCGAACTACTACGACTTTAATACAACAGCGAGAAATTCGAGAGACAGAGCACTTATTAATCGGGTTCAGTAGGGTGGAGGAGGTGGAGGAGGAGGAGTAGGAGTAGGAGGGGGAATGGAGGTAGGGGGAGACGGGCAGTGGCAACGCTTAAGGGAAGAAGTTTGGATTAATCGAGGGGAGCAGCGGGTTGTTAATGACGGAGCTCTAGCCGCTCACGTATCTATCTGTCTATCTATATATCGTAGGAAGGTCATGCTTAGACTCGTGCTCAGTAGCACCGAGGTCGTAATAAGGATCGAGACATCTGCTCGATCTTGCGCATAGAGTTCTCCATAAACACGAGCAGAGTGACGTTGCGCACGGCCAAGAGCTGGATACACATGGTCAAAGGGATCCTGTTTAATTCTCTGAACACCATTTGCTTTGAAGGGGGAGGGGGAGGAAGTCATGAACTAAGTCGAACTAATAATATAAAGATCGACTCGGACCTGAGATAGAAGAGCTTCAGGACGTTTACGTATAAATCCATAATAACGAGGACTCGATAAATGACTCTAATATTTACCATCATTATTTTAAATACTTCAAGCAACTCCTTGACTTATCAACGAATTCATACAATACATATTCGTCATTAATTTCTCAGTACTAATAAGTACTTTGATAATCTTCTTAATAATCTATATAAGAATGCACACGCAATCTCCTACAACTATGATTTATTAATTTTCTAGTGCAAATAAATAATATTGTGAATTAATGAAATAATTGTTAGAGCATTTATTGTAAGAGGATTATAATTTTCTACTGCATTAAACTAAAAGTGTTTATTTAAGAGATTTATGGTCATTTCATGAATTATTGCATAATTTAATATACATGTAAAGACATAAATATTAAAATATTTAACTATTAAATGAACAATTATATCTTAATAAATAGCTCAACTGAAATATATGAGTTTTGCATAACATTTAGTACAATACAAGCGTACGTATAAATCAAACTTAATTATTTCATCAATAACAGCGTATTATAAATACATAAAATATAACTTAAAAAAACATATCACTAACTGAATTTAAATTATTTGAAATCATTTTCATTAATGCTATAGTTAACGAACGACAAATAATATTTGAAATTTATACCTCAATGATTTATTTATTAAAAATTAATTGTAATCAAGTATAGAACTTTTTATACGGCGTGAGAGTTTTATATTTTAAAGTAAACATTAATAATAAAGAATATAGACATAAACAATTGATAGATACATTTTAAAAAATTTTGACTTATTAAAATAATAATTATTGAAGATATACTGAATACATCATATGATTATTTTATATTTACTGTAATATAAAAAAAAAATTGTTTATTGTTTATTGTTTAACCACATGAGCACAAAGAGCATATATTTTATTAACAATAATAAATATAATAAAAGTATCAAAATAATTTCAATCACGGAATTTCAATAAAATTATAAATATTTTTTAATATTATTTTCCTATGTTCAATATTTTTCAATCATATGACAATAGTATTTTTTAAAAAAATGCTTTTACTTTAACTGCATTATACAATTACACGTACTACTAGAAGAAAAATGTTTTTAATAAGAAATAAATATTAATTTTCAGATATTCGATATAATGCAAAAGTTTTTTTAAATTATAAATGTATGTATCATAAATATATTTTAAAGATTTAAAGGAATACGTATACTGAAATTAACAAAAGATATTTGTCGATCCCGTGCAACAGCATTTTTATTTTCTCACTTATATAATACTTATGCTTTATTTCTACAGTGATATTGACTTTACTTTTTTTTTAATACAAAATAAGAAATCGTAACGTCAAATGCTAAAAAGTGATTGAAAAAATTTTTTTTTAGATAATATTCCGATTTTTTATAACTTTTTATTTAAATTTTCAATAATAAAATCCATGTACAATATTACAAACGTTACAAAGTTAGAATGGAAAGGAACTTCGATTTATAAAGAAGAAATAAATTTCGCTAAAATAGGTAAAAAAAAAAAAAAAAAACAATTATGGATAAAACAATATTCTCGTCACTAAATAGGACGTTTAAAAATTATAAAATGACGATATGACGATAGAATGAATGTTTGAAAAGCCAACTTATTGATTATATTTATATAAATAAGATATTATAAGTTTTGTAGAAAAACATGGCCGTAGATAGAAAAATTAGAGAACTACAGGATTCGTAAGTAGAATTATTTTTGTGAAAAACGGCAGTCTACAATTTACGTTTAATTCTTATATTTTAAAGCAGAGATACTGTATGCTGATATGACTCATATAAGAAACAACTGCAATAAGAAAGTTCCTGTTTTATTGTACCACGTGCTCACGTAACATTTGTCGTAATACATTAAAATGCAGATACCTTATTCTCCATTTTATTTTATTTCTGCATAGCTGTAAGAAGGTAAAGAACATAAATTGAAATGTACCTGGTACATATGCATTAGTGGTACACGTAAAAGGGTATGAGCGCAATTGTCGCAAGGACAGCAGGCGCTTATTTTTATTAGGTTTGATGAAAGTTTAGTAACCGAATATAAAGAATATGAAGAAGAAATTCATAAATTTCTACAATTGTAATTGATTTGGTAATTTTTAATTCATGCCGGGCCTTCTCAATTAGGTTTCAGTACAATTCTTACCAACGCCCAATATAATGTATAAGCTGATCTGTTGATCAAATAAATGAAATAATAAAAATTAAGCTGTGAGTTACATTAAATTTTACGATCACTTAATTGGTAATTATTGTTCCTTTACTATCAACGTTAGAATATTCTTTATTAATGAATAAAATTCCAGCCGAATATACATACACAGTATTTGTAATTTACAAGCTTATAATTTTATGCTAAAATAATATTAATATTTGGCGTCAAACTTTATTGTATAGTGTAAACAGAATTTCCAAGTTTTTTTATATTGAGATCTTTTCTTAGCAATGCATGAATCGTATATATTTACAGCAATAGTATAAATCATTTTAAATGGTGATCAATTACATCCAACTTTTTCTCGATCGAATAGAGCATTTTTTAATATAATAAAAATTCTATTTACTTGAATATAATTAATACTATGAAAGATAGCTTTTTTTTGTTTTTTTTTTTTTTTAAATTGACTTCTCAATTTTACGAAAAACCATGGATAACCAAGGCAGATATTTATATTTTTAGGAAGATTAAAAGTTACGAGAATTTTAACCGAAATAAAATACATACGTGACTAAAATGTTTATACAAATAATTGTGCGTATCAGTATACGAACTAAAATACCTGTATTACGTTTTTTTCACATAATTAAACAAATCTAAATGTACTATTATAAAATCAGGAAGTTATTTTTTTATTGACAATTTTAACACATTAAATATATAATAAATTGATAATAGATTGATGTATGAAAAACTTAAATATTCTAGAATACGTTGTATTGGTAGCAGGTAAATAGTATTTTTTAATTTTTTATATTGATGACGAGCATCGGCATCGTTTCGTCAATTCAAATCTTGAAGAGTAATTCATTCCTGATGTAATTGTAGTACAATTACGTTTTTAATTTTATACAGAGATAATTATCAATAAATTTAACGAGACAATTGATGTTTTATACAACAATTTTGTGAAAACATTTATGAATAATGCAGTGAAAAATGTGGAAAAACAAATGTTTTATAAGATTTACTTAGGTAAGAGAAGTGAGTCATGCATTGACTTTTATAGACATTATTTCCAGATACATTAACTTATTAAGGTGTAATAATATTGTTTGTCTGATGCCAATTTCAGTTAATCTTACTTCTGTTTCTTTACTCAAACGGTATAATCAACTTGAAATTTTGTTTCCTATCATTGAACGATCTTCATACAATGTAATTTCAGTTTATTTTTACATAATTTTTTTTAACCTTCTATTTAAAATACTACAAATACCATGATGTTATAAAATTTTTTTACCATCTAATATAATCCTCATATATTTTGATAAGTGATTGTAAATTTGAGATAGTCAATATTTCATAGAATCTCATAACTAAACTCTCAAAGATAAATATTTACTTGTCACAATCGTTATTTACATTTCAGCAATAAAATTGTATGTTTTACCTTAAAAAAAAAAAAGAAGGAATTTTAAAGAATGCGATAAGTTGTGATGACTTTATGAAACTTAAATACATAAATTCAAAACAAATATTGCCTTGCTTAATTAATTTTTTTTTTTATTTTTTTTTTTTTTTTATTTTTTTATTGTAACTTATGATTAATAATATTGTAAGTTCAATATAAAATGTAACAACGACAGTGAATGAATAAAATTTCTCGTATTTCTTTAAATAATTAACATAAAAAATATGAGTTTATAATTAAAATTGAAACAAGTATTTAAAAAATTAGATAAAACAGTTAATGTCTTTGATGTATTTTAGTGCAATAAATTATAAATGAAAAGCGGTGGTTTACGTTAATCTTCTTTGAATTCATTCTGTATAATTGAAACACATAATGAATTAACTTTGATAGTGAGCGTTGCATGTGGATCTCAGCTCTGATGCAATCTTTTCTAATCGACGATAAAACTACGTCAATACTTTTAAATCGAATTCCTAGTAATTAAAGCAATCTTTTATAAAAATCATTTTAATATCGATTGATTTTATTTTTCGATAGATATTGATGATTTTATGGTCTCGAGTCGGGAGAAGAGGAAAAATAATTAAAAATAATCTGGTATATATTATACAGTATGTTGCTTATAATTAAAATGTTTAGCGTGAGAATGCCGAATCTCTTCTAATGCCGAATGGGCAAAGAAATTTTTTAATTTTCCATCGTCAGGTCTAAGCTCATAAAGTTCGATAAATTTCGAAGCGAGCTTAATTCGTATGCCCGCGACTCGGATACCCCGGACCGCTGGATATCAAACCTGTTGCAAGACCTGAGCGATGTAGACGGTGCAAATGGTGACACGATCTCGCATTATAGGAAGCAGTCGATGACGTCGATGAGGATGCCGAACATGGTGGTGTACTTGCGGAATAGCCTCGGTCCCATCCGCGCGGAATTCTCAAACACCAGAACGAAGGTCATCGGGGATACGTGGCACTGCGTGCAAAACTTTTATCTGCATTTCATCTGAAAGAGGCAGAACAAAAATCCTTAGGGGGATATTCGCGGATGCAAGGCCGAGTCAGTCCTCTTTCTCTATGTATTAGTCTGCTCGACCGTTGTTCGTTCTACTTCGTAACGATCGACTAAGTGATGCTCCTGAAGAGCTTCAATATACTTTTCAATTGCCTTCGGGTACTAATTTTTCTTAATACTTTTTGGGGTAATCCATCACATAGTTTCATGGACACTATACATTGACCTCTCCCTATTCGGACCTTTTTCTGACCTATTTATTCACATGTCGAAACCCCCCGATCAAGAACCTCCTGATCAGTTTATATTTTTCAAAGGCGTATTCGTGAAGCTAATCGATTTCTTCTCTAGCATTATAAATATTGCGTAAGTGTAGGTGATTCCAACGTTACTTCGGATGCTTCTACGTATCTCGATATCTTGAATGCGCAGGATAAAATAGTATATCCGAGACGAGACTCGCTCTCATTAATGCACGAAAATGAAAAAATTATTTTCTACAAACTCTTATCATTAATAACATTTATAATTAGATGTTTATAATGAAAACAGAGCTTTAGTCATACGCAGTGATTTGTTCCGTGTGCTTGTAATCGATTAAATTAAATTACAAACGGTTTTAAAAGCTTAAGGCTCTTCTATTTCCGCTTACACTTCTCGTAATTTATATTCGCTTATTTTAAATATTCACTACCTTCGATAAGATATAAATAAAAGAGCTTAATTCAAGATGCTCTGATATATTAAATACGATTCAAATTAACTTTCATAATTAATATTTCCAATGCTTCTTTTTATTCTTATGATTAATTTAATTTCTTTTATTCTGGTTTTTCAGATAAATCCGAATTCGGTTGCGCGAGACTGTATGTCGTTTTTTTTTTTTTTTCGAAAATTCTTAACAAAATTTTATCGTTCATACATGTGTTTTTCTAAATGAGTTGGTTAATGCATGTGTTACGTATACACAAAGCAACGCGAGGACAACGAGACTGAGACTGCGCTGCAAAAATGCACAGTGCCATCTGGATTTTTTTTCCTTCCTCACGCAGTTTCTTAAAACGTTTTCTTAAAACATTTGAATTTGTGATTTTTTTTCTTTAACTTCAATTTTTTTTTTTTGTCAAATTTAATTGTGCACCAATGAGAGAATCTTGTATAATGAAAACAAGATAGCGAACTGAAGCCTCCAGTCGAATTTTTTAAACGAAACAAAAACTATTGAAAAACTGAATTTTCTATAGAGCGACATCAACTCAATCCTCTTTTCATTAACTCTGAGGCAATTAAAACTGCTTTTTCATCATTTACAATGAGAGAGGAAATAATTACTGAATAGTGTTAAAATGTTTTTCACCTTGACCTTATAAAATAATCGCCGGCCTTGTACGATTGCTATTTCTTGTTGTTTTGGAAACTAAAATTTTCATCAAATACCAATTTAATTTATTTAAAACGTTAAACTCGTTAAAACATTCAAATAAACGGTTCAAAGGTTCTTCAATGAATTAAATTCTTATTGTACTTCAAGTACTTGTATAACTATTTTAACAGTAATATTGAGCAATATCGAGGAGAAAACTTTAAATAAAATATAGTAAAATTTGCAATATTAGTAGTAGTTTTTCATTAAATTTTACCGAATTTAATTCAATTTTTCTTTGGGCTTATATGCATGTACATTGAGCCCAATAGGATTTAATTGCTAATCAGTTATGTATGCAATTATGTTCATAAAAAATGCATCTATCGATAATTTCAAGTGTTTCTTTTTATCAGCACTTTCATTTCAACTCTTAGTAAGTACTTTTTCTCTTCAGTATTTTTACTTATTTGAATCATTCTTATTAAATTAATATTCAACTTTCTCTACTTTTTCACAATTTTTCAATTTTATAAGATATTAGTTTGAATTTATTTAAGTATACACTTTCTTTCTGCAGATCCTTTCAAGTAAATAATCTTTTATTTTAGGTCTAATTTATCGAATTATTACTAATTATTTAATTATTTCCTTTTAATTTTACTAATTCTCTAGTTTACTTTTTATTATTTTATGAATTATGTTACACAATCCCTCTGTCATCAATATAATAATTTATTTCATTCTTTATTATTTTATTATATTTTACAATATAATCCATCTTTTTTAATCAATTGCAATTATCGATTTTAAAGAGTACACGTTATATTTGAACTTGCCTTTAATTCGTGTTCCTTTTTGAGTTCAATATTATTTGTCACGTCTATTACAATTTAACCTTTTTTATTTACATTATTAAGTATTTATTAGTTTCTTATTTGATTTATTATTAATTTTTTATTAATAATAGGTTTTTAAATTTTAGAATAAGAATATTTTTTCTGACAATATTTACGATTTTCATATATATGTTTATGATTTATAATTTTCATGATTATACAGCTTATTAAATAAATTTATATTATTCATTTCATTTTATATTTTATTATACAACTTTTTATAAAAATATTTATACATTAAGTTCTTATAGAGTTTATCTTATTATTAATGGACTTAAAATTTTACTACTTGGGTAATAAATTTTTTTGTCGATATTCAATCTTTATCAATACCGATTTTAAAAACTATATTTCATATAGTAATTAACGCAGTTCTCATTTTTCCTTTCTAATAACAGATGTAGTTTATAAATTAAATTTTTTTATAATTGCAGCGTATAATTCTTTTTCACTTTCTATTGGTTTTGTGCATGCTTCTCAAATTTATTATTTTTTGTTTATCAATATATTACAATTACTATATTCATTAATATGCTCCGATATCAATTATTTTCATTTTACTTTCCCTATTCCCTTAATTTGTTTTTTTGAATTGTCAATTTTTCTAAAATAATTACATTACAATAATATAATTTATTACTTTAATAATATTATTTTAATGTTATACAAATACATCAATTGAATGTTTTTTTTACATCTATCATTATATAGCCTACTCTCTGAATATTCCTATTCTAATTATTGTATTTTAAATCTTTTATTTTTTATTTATATAATATTCATTTGTTTTTTCATTTGTTATTTCATTATTTAATACAGATCCGTTTTTATCACTAACATAATTTTTCAACATCTCTATAATATAATTTTAAATATCAGTTTTATCTAATTGTACATTATTTTTTATTTTACTTTATTTATCTGATATACTTTTTATACTGCACATCACTTTCATTTTCATTATAATTTCACTTTCGCCTGTTTATAGTTTTTTGCTTTTACTTTAGCCTTGATTTAATCATTAACGCCATTACACTCTCTTATAGCTGTTTCCTAGTTTCTATCAATAATGGACAATCTATCGTTATAGAATTTTTAACGATTTTACTTTGAAAACATTGTATCTTTGAAATCATGAAGAATTTACTTAATCGATCATATTAATTAATAGCTGATTTCTGTTATTAAGAATTGATCATTCGCTATCAATAGAATCCATATATTTATATTATCTTCCAATGTAATAATTTGAATTTAATAAGAATATTTCGAAAATGACTTATTGCAGTAACGAGAGAATATAAATATTCATGCTATGACTACTTGTGCAGTTGTAGATTAAAGAAAAATTATTTTAATATGATTGACAATGTATATTATTAAATTGAAAGTTTAATCAAGTTATACTTTCAATTTCTTATTAACTACATAAACTAAACTTGTTTATTAACACACTCAACAAACACACTTAACTTGTTTATTATTTTGAAAATGAAATAAGTTTATTAAGACATTTGACGAAATCATAATACATTAGTAGTTTTAATCTTCTTGCGTAGCTTATGTTTGTAGTTATTATGATTTATATTTATATTTATATAAATACTATCAGATCATAATAATTTTACAGCTGAAGAAAATTAAATTATTAAACATAGCTTTTAACAATAAAAGTTTCTATCTCATGCTTCAAGTATTATGTTTAAACTACATGTTTCTGAGAAAGGGATAAAAAATGGTTATTAATTGATTGGTACCCGTAGTCTGAGTAAAATAAAAAAAAAAAAAAGAAGAAAATAATGAATGCAGTACGCACGATGATGTGCTGTTTGCGTCAAGCCAGGACACCTGCTTGTCAAGAGCCATATGAGCTATGAAATATCATAAACAGGCGTTGCAAGACCCTTTACTATTCGGAAAAAAAACTATTTTCCGACGGAAGAAAACAAAGATGTAACGTCGATTTATTAATATTTGGAAAGGACTACGTTGCATTTGCAAGGATTAAATTCTAAGCAAAATTTAATCGATCCTAGCTTTGATAATCAAAGTTAGCTGATATTGTTCGATGTAAAATATGTTTGTACACGATTTTATGTACCGCCACTAGGAATTACTAAATATATTGCAAATAAAAACCGTAGAATCGGAAAATAGCTTATTATAAAAAATGAAGAGGCGAGAATGACCGGCTAGTATTTCACAAACTCACGAAAAAGAAAATAGCAGAAGATTTTTTATGTATCGGCACCGAATATTACCGAAATTTATACATATAAAGAAAAGGAAAATGAAAAAGAAAAATAAACAGCGCTTTCCATCACTAAATGGGAACAATGGTACAATTAGTCTTTTAAAAAGAATGAAAGAAGAAAGAAATCGTCAAGCTTGGTTTTTTATGTAAATACAAATACTGTATACATTAATTGATTTTTATGATTTATTTTCAATTTAATTTTTTCCCAACTAAAAATACGTATAAAGTAATCTCTATAAATAATGTAATAAATTTCTAATTAATAGAATTAAATCTTTTCTTAACCTATTTAAAACGTGTATTTTACAGTTTCCCCATTGTATAAAACTGATAAATAGTTAGAAATTGCGTGCAGTAATCTTGTAAAATTAAGATTCATATATTAATTTATTATTAAATATATTTTTATTAAATATATAAAAATACTGTTTTACTTGATTTTTTTACTTAACGAGGCGGCATTTCATAACAAAGACTGATTTAAATGTATATTTTTAAATGTAATTAGTGCTTAATAATAATTCAAACAATTTTCTTGGCATCGGCTCTAATCACGAAGACTCATTGAAGTCTAATCAACAAAATCACTCGATCGCGAGTTATAAAACGGATTTTAATACGCGACGGCAAATTTTTTTTTTTTTCTAATAAATTAGAAATCTGGCTAAAAAAGTGTTATAATAGAAATTCTTGTACGAAATTAATATAATTGCAGATCATGTTATTTTCATTATTGTATGAAGTTATGCACAGATTTATTAATGTATTATCCTTTATTTCAAGAAAATAAATTTTTAAGCTGCTTTAACGTTTTAGTTATCTTGAATACGGACATTTTTATATAATGATTTCATTAATCAAGGATTTACCATGCAATTAAAAGGAGCTCTTTTCTTTGCTTACCTTAAGATTTTAGGATACTTTTAGATAGGGTTCAATCAATAATTATAAAAGTATTTTTAAAAAATATATTATACATAAAGTGAATAATAATAAAAATTGTAATCTTCTATTCTTATAATCGAATATCCAATATAATTTCATGAAAAGATAATTTTAATAGATAACAGTAACATTAGTGCACATCTAGTTATTTTATTAAAATAAAAAAATATCGAAGCAAATATTACATTTAGTACTGGTTAGAATTATATTGACTTGGATTATAAAAGAAAAAGGATATTCTGTGCGGCATAGGCGTATTTAAGAGAAGTTTTTAACTCTTAAATAAATATTATTTAGCATGTAAAAATATATTTATATAAATATAGCTAGTTTATTATAGTGCAAGTGACAATATGTAAATATTTACATAAATAAAGAAGTCATTCGTTGCTAAAACAGCTTTGAAAACGCTACTTTACTATAGAATTTAGAAATCATATTTTTAATCGTTTTACAACCGTTTTTTTAAATTTCGGTATCAACAACCGTCTTTTTATGCATCAACTTGTTCGTTGATAATTAAATAAAAAAAAAAGAAGAAGAAGAAGAAAAAAATAATAATACAGATAGAAATAAGAAAACTTTGCAATGCACTTTGCGGGAGAAAATAGCTGCTCGGATTTCAAAAAAATTTTCTTTTCTAAGACAAACCATTCTGTAATATACGTTTAGTTAGCCCTTTAGTCGACTAAATAAAAACTTTCAGAATTACCACCACAAACAAAAATATATTAAATGTTATTAATACATGATAATCATAGATTAATAAAGTTACCCGTTAAAGCCGTTAAACTCGCTAAAGCATTGCCAAGTACAATCATACAAATCTAATCTTAAATCTAATTAATTCGAGGAAAATGAATGTTAAGTGGCGGAGGATACTGCGCCAGTCAGATCGTGTCAAGTACGTTGGCTTATTGTTGTATAGAAATTAACCTATGACTCAAGGACTGTTTAAGATCTTTCATCCGGCGTAAGCATAATATAACTTGTGTAATTATGTTGGAATTCCTACTTATCGTAATATCTGGATTTCTTTTCATTTATACTTATGTCTTCTCTTTGAAACATATCGATCGAGTATTTCAAAAATAAAACTCTACAGCTATGATTATAACAAAAATACAAGATGCAGCTTAAATGACAAATGAAATGCGACATATGTATTTGTGAAATTCCGAAAAATATTAATTATCCCTTCGTGCAATCGAATATCCTCTGGAAAAACATAATTTAGTACTCTCCATTGTATTTTAAAGATCTTTCTCTTTCGGAAAATATATAAATACAGCAAGGACTAAAAAACGATGCAAATTTTTTCATTAAATCGATTGTCATTCATTATTAGCATTTGAATTAATATAAATTTATTTATAAACATATGGTTTCAAACCAAAGTTTGTAAATTTTTTCTTATATTAAAGATCAAATGTTTTTTAATTTAAATGTTAATTTCTAAATTGGCATAACACGTATTCTAAACATGATTTTGATCAATTTAATTTAATGATTTTATAAATTTACTACGTACAATGTCTAAGCTTTGAAAAATCAATCATCGATAAGTGTAAGTCTTTTTTTCTATGTAAAATTAAACCTCTAGCTTATATAAAATACCTCCTGCTTCCGTTTTTTATCAATAAATAACGTTTTGGAGATATGAGGGACAATTATCTATAAAGCAGGAACGCATAGCCTGCTCAATTGGAATTCGTACTATATATAATGTAAATATTTCGATATATATCTAAAACAATTTATTTTCTAAATATGCACAGTCATTTAATTATCTGATTACATTTATTAGCTTCTTTATAGGTGTTATTATAATATAGAGTTTTACAATTTTGGAATTCCTCTCTCGATTAGATAATATACTATAAATTTTCAAGGAGTACAATTGACTTATCCGCGTATGGCTCACCAATTAAAGTATTATATTTCTGATAAGGATATTCAATTGAATGACATTAGAAATCAGGTAATTTTAATTTTCATTGTTATCATAATCTGTATTTTGATTTTGTTTCAAAAACATCAGGCCTTCGATTATTTCTGTGATTTCAGCTTTTTACGAAGTACTAAAAATCAAATAAAAGAGTTCTTTTATTTTTTTATTTAAATTATAAAATATTTGAAAAATTTCTAATCTATATAAGCACTGGAATGAACTACGAGTTATTTATTACTGCGCTAAATAACTACGTTATTAACAAATAGTCCTTCTAAAAAGTAATTTCATGTACCGTATTGTAGTAATACTCGATAATCATATACTCGATAACGACTCAATAAGAATTAAAAATAATTAATAATAATTAAAAAGTTAGTCAAATTGCCTTAAATTTAGAGCTTTACGTTTTATTTTCCCTTTCAAGGCTTATACTCTGTAGAAAACAGAAAAGGGTTTCTGATCAAATCTAAGAATGTAGAAATTTAATTTAAAATATGCATCTCTTAATCACCGAAAGTCAATATGAGGAGGAGAAATCTACGAGATTCGCTGTCAAGAGCTTACAATCGTCCCTCTACTGATTAAAAAAACAATATATTTCGTCAAAGTGCATGAGAAAGAGTTTGAAAGGATATATAAAGAAGAAGCCATTTACTTACATCGACTAATTAAGAATATCTATGTAAGTCAAAATTTTAGTTTAATCTAAATTTAATAATACAGCGAATACGAATTTTAGGCTTCTTTGGCGTTGGGATATTATTTTTTACTGGCGATACAACAAAGGATGTTCGTAGCTACGAAAATTATTCAATGAAAAATAACCGGTCGGACTATAATATCAATAAATATTTATTCGTTATATTATTTCATTTAGAATTTAAAAAATTTTATCAAAATTAAATAGACGTTTGGTGAATAATTATGGTATTTATAGTAACTACATTATGTAAAGTTACTCTATACAAGGATTTATTCGTACATTCTAAGTAATTTAATATTTTAACAAGTTAATTGTTGTACTTGACTGTAAATATTTTCGTGAGAATTTATTTAGTAATACCTTAGGCATATTATTATCTTAAATCTATTTCTTCATTTCGTCCTTTGTTAATATAGCATTTCAATTACATATTTCTTCAAGTACACTGAACAATAATACAAAGAGGAAAATATTTCTTTTTTAAAACTCCGTTACTCAACTAATTAAATTATATTCTTTTCTTAACAGAAATATTAAAACTTCTTTCGTTTTCAAGAAATTAACATTGAAAATTATTTGATACTTTCTGTCAAATTATCTTAGAGAATAATAGACAATCTATTTTATTCGAAAATGTATGTACTTGCTTAATGAATTTAATGTTGATGAAATAAATTTTATGTAATTATAGTGACTGTTCAGTTTTATTCGCGTTCGTAAATCTTAATAATAAGTTAAATACAAAGTAGGAATAATTGATGACCAAAGTTTTTTACTGATAATAATTTTATTTTGTTTAATTGTTGTTGATTTGAATTCAAGGAACAAAATAATTTTCAACAAATTGTTTAATATTAATGTTAATGACGATTGTATTTACTAGTTTATTTGCTACCTTTAATGGGAGTATCAAATCCACTTAGCAATTATTTATCTTTTTAATCTGATTTATCTATTGTTTTCCTTATAATTGGTACAAGGAGAATTTCAGTAAACATTAATATAATCTTCATTATGATTTGCTTTCATAGGAATAATACAATATCAATATTATATTTGATAAAAACATATAACTTAACCTCGATAACTTTTGATTACCTTTTTTTTTTAAAAAAATTAATAAATATTAATAAACATTTAGAAATCTCGTATTATAATTATATAGCTCTGAAAAGGCCTTAATGTATATATATATATATTACGGAATATGTATTTTTAATGATTTTAAATTATTGTTAAAAAATATTAGATGCATTTTCAATTCGTTGATTCAAAGTATAGAGTAACCTTTAAATAATATTTTATATATTTTAAATTAGCATTAATATATTATAAATATGCATTCAAAAAATAATTGAAGGGAGTTATATAATGCGTGAAAAAATGTATGTAGGCATTTTTATGGAAAAACAAAAAACCTATAAAACTGAATACAATGTGAGATAATTTTTAAGCAGTTACAATATATAATACACCGAATTGCAATCTTCCTATCGTCACAAACTTTATTTAAGTGTTATCTTAAATTTGCCTTCATTCCTAGTTTACAGCTTCATACTGTTTATATTAAATAAGAATATTTAAATGAGAAATTTCCAAAATAATCAACAAAACTTTCAGTAAAATAATATGCAAATTGAAAGTTTAAACTAAAATAAATATAGTTTATAATGAATTTATGTAAAATTCGTTAAAATGAATCGTTACATAAAAAGATTAAAACGTAGCTGAATTTTGAAATCACATCGATGATTATATAGAGCTAATTATCTAGTTTTCTATTATTTTAATAACATCAATAAATATAAGAAAAAAATTATAGTTAACATTATCATTATTTATATAAAGGAAAAAATAATCTTTTTTTTAGCCATGAAATAAGTAACGTCTTAAATTATTTTTAAACGTAGTTGTAGTTAATTTGCATTAGAAAATTAAATGTTCTAGAGTATTTAAGACATTTCGTTTGAATATTATAACAGTATGTGAATATATATTAACTATTATTAATTGAGGTAAATATAAGATTTAGATATTTTTTGTATCGCTTTTATTGAATAATAAGGAATAATGATATTTATTATCTATAATCTAATCTAGTAAGAAAAATTATAAGCTATTTAAAAAATAAATTAGTACGAAAGATTCTAATTTTCATAAGAAATACTTTATGATAAATGTATCGTTAATAATAAAAGTTATTGTTTAAAAATTAACATAATGAATAAGGTAAATAAAACAGTCATTGCGTGATGTTGGAATTGCGAAGTATTTTATTTTATTGTAACTGTATCACGTTATCGCATTTACGTTAAAATATGTACATATACAAACTATTTAATTAGTATTTCGCACAGTTTGAATTATTTAATATTTACAATTTTACCAGAAGCATCTCTTCGTCAAAATAATATTCGAGTAGTGATAACAATACGTACATACGCAAAATACATACGGGTTTTTATAAAGTACGCAGTGATATCATTGGAAAAAAAAAAGAAACTGCATTGTTCGCGAGCAGTTTCTATTTATGCCTTACACATTTGTGACTTCGTTAATTCTATTTATAAAAATAATAACCTCCGCTGCATGGGCCCAACATGTAACGTGGACATACTTATGTGTTTTTACGTAACGATTGAGTAGACAGGCAAACATAAAAAACGAACTGATAAAAACGTGACGTAAAAACATTTTTAAATTATAGATATTTTAGCTTTTACGGGATGGGTGATTTTATGCAGCGAACAGTAAAATGGAGGCGTTAAAACAAAGACTCGTCAAATTAGACGACCTTTAATAATAACATTACTTTTCCCATTACTTTTGTACAAAATGATACTACGCCGTTATTCATTTATTTAAATATATAATCGTTGTGACTTAAGCTCAAAGTTTTTAAAATAAAACTCTAAACCTTTATTTATGATTTATAATAGTAAAAAAAAAAAAAAATCGTCTAATTTGAAAGTTCGGACAATAATAAGAACGTCCTTCAGTCCTATTAAATTAAGAACGATTAATCACATATTCGCATGTATTAAAATCTAAGATCACATTCTGTGATTGCTCGCACCTCGAGTCATTCTCATCCTTACTGTCATTTACAGGGTCCGTCTTTCAATCATACGTGAATAATAAGTTGGTTGTAGTAAGGAACTATATAACATATAATAGAGTATAATAAATGAGTCGAATATGCTTTTGACAAAATTTTCATTTCCTTTTTATAAATTTTCATGTTATGATGCAGTAGCTATGCTTTATAAACCAAGTGAAAGCGGCTTGACTTTTCGAAAAGTAGTGACCAATTATCTATACGTAACTTATAAATAAAATAAATAACAATGACAATGTTGATCTACAGAAACTATGGTTACAAATTATAATCAATAATTCCAAATGATTTCCATGCAATCGCATAAATTTTTTTTTTTCGCGAGCAATTGACGAACAAGTAAAAAATATTAGCCTAAGTCTATTCTCGCTGATTTATAAATTAATGACTGTAAACTTGATTGATCACTTCATAAACCATCTCGAACTTCGATAAAAAATAAAAGCCGAGTATCCATATTTTATGATATGCGGGAATCTGAAGGTACAAATTAAACTTGAGTTTAATAGCGTGAACTAAAATCTGTACCATAACAAAAAAAAATCGATATTTGCTTAAAAAATTTGCAACAAATATATTACTCATTATTTTCTTTTCAAGAGCGCCTGGACATATTTATATAAGATTTGCTATTTAATAAGACGATCGTCGCTAATTAAACTATAAAACCCCATCACGTAATCCTGAACAAGTAACAACCTTTAGTTCGAACAATTTTTATAAAATAAATTATACATAAGTAACATAATTTTAAAAAAGTATGATGTATATATATATATATATATATATATATACATATACATATACATACATATATATTAATATTATAAATGATATAATTTTTTCGACAATTTATTCTTTAAAATAAAAAGATAAATAACTAAAACGGGTTTAAAAAAAAAATGGAGCGCATTATAAATCGAATAAACACTTAATTATCATACAAATTATACGATACACTAAACTTGGTAAACGAGAGACTATATTAAAATTATCTCCACGGAAACAAAATGAATAATATGAAATTTCCCTCTTTAAAAAAACGGTACTACGTAGATTATTTACAGGATTTAAAAAAAATGCTTGCTACGGAATGAATATAAAAATAATTCACTTCTCTTGTTCAGTACCTAACCAAATAAGACTGAATTTTGTTTTTGTAGTAATATTTTAGCATCGTAAAAGTTTTCAATTTGCACGAAATCGGGTTTAGAGAGAGAGAAACAAAAACAAAAACAAAAACAAAGAAAAACAATAACAATTATTTCATTAAAACTTGTAAACTGCCTTTTTCTGACCGGAAAAATTTATCGAAGTATTTAAACAGTAAAATTCGCTCAAAGCTTAGAGTGATTTATGAGGAATTATTAGAGTTTGTTCCAAGTAATGCAAAGTTTGCAATGCAAACTCATTCTTGAATTATTACTCGAAATATAACAAAGTGAATTATTACTGTTCAAAAAAAAAAAAAAAATTATATGCATACAATACGTGAAATACAATAACATAATCGATTCTTAGAATTTTAGCGGATGTTACAAATAAACGGTTCTGATTAGTTGATAATATAAAAGTATAAAATTTACGCTATGCAGAGTTTTAGTGAAACGACGGTCGAGCATACAATCATTAAATTTCGATTCTGGTTTAAAGATAATTTCGTTCCTTTTGTAATACGTGTCTCTAATTGTTTGTCATTGACAGCGAGCCAACGGTTATTGTTACCAAGTGAATTTACAGAATACGTCACTAGATTACAGTGACATTACATGGACTTATGTGGGCTTATGGGCTTACATGGGCTTACATGGGCTTACATGGGCTTATACGGGCTTACATGGGCATTATATGGACATTATATGGGCTTAGTAGTATTACGATTTTTTTTTTATTTTCACATAATTTTTACTCGTGACATTCGCATTGGAGATATAAAAATTGATCAATCCTTTATTTAGTATTACCTAACTCATTGGAATATGTTTAGTTATCGAGGAGAAGATAAAATGGACAGTTTATTCATTTTCCTATTCTCTAACACAATTATTCATAATAAATTGAAAAAAAATCTTAACTTAATGTAACAGAATTATGGGCTTCAGATGATTGATTTATAAATAAGACTTTATATCGACGTTGCTATTTTATACCGTAAAAACCTTTAAATTGCACTGAACGGAAGCTGACTTCCTTTCATGATCATTTTAAAGAACTTTTAAAGTCCTTCTCGAGTCAAAGTCATTGTCGAAATTAATTTATAATCATCCCATATTAAAATATAAAATGAACATATAATTTGTATAAAATGTATTAACGAAACGATATATAACGAAACAAAGTTTATTTTACATTCGATGAATTCATTCATAATCGTTTACTATAGGAGACCGAAGATTCTTTTGATAATCAAAAATATATATTTGCGGAAGATCTGGGATTAGTTCTATCTGCACTTACAAGATTGAGTCGAAATAAGTTTGTTATTAAAGGAACGTCTGTGATTAACGAGAAAAAAAAAACAAAATCTTACCAGTCTTCGTTTTATCTTTCAGATTATTTTCTTCGTAGTCCTCTAATTTATCCGTTTTACATATTTTCAATGTATAATATTTAAAAAGTTTCTAAGCACAAACGATCATGTTTATTATTCGGACAACTCATTATTACGTTTCTTAAAATTTCTTAATAAATATTTTTTATTTTTACAAATTCATCATTTACCTTAAAATCCGACTCGTATATGAGACATTGGAGTATGAGTTTATGTTTTTAATATTCATAAGTTTTACTTTTAAAACAAAGTATAAATAATCATAAGATGTCTTATTTTATAAGTTACAAAGGTATTTTAAAAGCCTCGATAGAAGGTTATTATTGCAAATTAATTAAAAAATGACTTCGAACCAAATAGGCGAAATCGTTATATTGCACGAGCCGTTGATATGTGCGTGAAAGGTGTGCTCTCTATGTCTGTGTATACGCGAGAGAGCCTTCGTTTGATGTAAGATAGTTTTATCATAGAAACCAAATTGTTTAATGTTAAAAAGCTCCTATGAATTTACAGTATAATTAATACGACGGTATGGTCTCACTATTTTAACGCCTACAACGAATGAATAATATATGTTGATATTACTGCCGCAGCAGACGAAAACTCATCCAAGTCCAATAATCCGAGGCAACAAGAATATTTTGGTCATTATGGGGGTCATTTTGGGCGAAACGAAGCAAGTACGCGTCTCGATCTACTTTTCAGCTAACGACGCCTCTCAACTCAACTGTGTCGGATGCTGAGAGAAGAATACAATATCTCTGTTCGGATGTTCGGATCATTACCAGAAACGTGTAATTAAAATTTATTTAGAATTCGATGAACCGCTCAGACATGCCAGTCAGCCAAAATATAACATCCGGATGTCCTTCTCGTGTACGAACAATTCTCGCGTTATTTTTCAAGCCTTCGTCAAAGACTCATGATCACTGGAGACCAAATAATTACTTTACGAGACGTTTCCACACAATGTCAAACATTTACTTTTCTCTTTTCCCATAAAACCGAGTGGTGATTCTAATGATATATTTTGAAGCGAAGCAATTTTGAATGCTTGAATACAGTCTCGGGCGGAATATCATTCATTCGACAGTACAGCGCAAACTATCTAATAGGGACATGAATCATCGCGCGAACAATCGCCTGTACATTTGCATTTTCACCCTCTCGGGTCATCACTGATTCAGATTCATTCGCTGCTTAACGCTGCTTAACAATTAACGAGATTGCCCTATCGTGAAATATTCATCGGCTTTCACGCGACAACGAAATTTCTTTCACTCGAAACCATATCTCGACGTTATTCTTTTACATAACTCCTGTATTCGGTAGGCCGTATTCACAAGACGCATATCCAATCAAGAAAGATTGGAGAAAAAAATTAAAGATTAAAGATTAAAAATTAAGAGAGAGAGAGAGAGAGAGAGAGAAAATTCCCGATTGGATTTTGTTCAGTGAAGAAATTTAGAAAATTTCAAGTTCCTTACAGATCAGAGAGATTTTTCTTAATTTTATATAATTAGCTTTGACATCTTCGATTTTATTAGAGGCTCGAATCCCCAAAGTCTCAAGAAAGATCTATATTTCTCTGCATCGACCTACAACTAAATATAACATTGATTCATTCTGGATATTGTAAACTGAACGACTTCTACCCGTTTTTCCCACAAAGGCTAAGTTTTACTAGCCAAGGCCAGTTCATTATTATTCGTATTATTTTTATTACGATTACTATTTTGTTTTTTGATTTTTTTTTTTTTTTTTTTTTTTTTTTTTTTTTTTTTATACATATAATTCATCGTGTTAAAATATTGATAATTATTTTTCACTACTTAACGCTAACGTACAGAATGGAGTGTGGAAATGATACGCTATAGAATTTCAAACATTAAGGAGTACCGAAAAATAATACAGCGAATTACAAAGGACTATTTTCTAATTATTTATAATAAATTAGGATAATTGTTAGCTATTACTTATATAACTAAAATAACTAAGTTCCCTTAAATAATTCCACGTATTCGTATGAATGGAAGTTCCATTTAACAATAAAAATTATTAAAATTATTAAAATTATTGTTACTATTGTTATTATTATTAATTGTTAATAATAATTTGTATTGCTGTTTTCGTTATTGTTACAGTGATTGTACGGATTAAGAATAATCGTCAATGATAAAAATTAAAAGTTAATAGAAGATACCTGTGCACACGAAACGCGGATAAAAACGAAACAAGGATAAAAATTTTTAGTTATTTTTGGAGACTCGCTTTCGATATAATTTAGAAATAAAATTAATCCGTTGAACGGTCGATGGCGTAAGGTCCGTAGTTAAAGAATCCGATTGAAAAGAATACGTAAATATCGGGTGGGCTTCGTTAAAAAAATTATCAGATCTATAATAATAGTAAGTTTACTGTGTTACAACAGTAGAGGAGGCTGAATCATCAGATAATGATAATAATGGTGTTGGTATAGTTGTATAATGTGAAATAAAATCAAAATACTTCCAAGCCCGTGGGTTATTGTAGATTCGACGAAGGGTAAAGTATAAAATTTCGTGGGATTGTAGGGATTGTATGTGATGAGGGGCGGGTCGATCGCAGGCAAATAAGATTGTCTGTCGCGCACCGAGTGATTTCCGCATAGTCTTGCTTCGGTCGGTAGGCGCAGACGAGGAGGCGTAGGTAGAAAAAAATAAATAATTCTTGAAGCGCGGCGAAGAGAGAAGGTCCAAGTAGAGCGAAGAGTCCATGCCGTGCGGCGCGGTGGCCTCGTCCTAGTCCCAGATTCGAGCGGCTCCGATTCAGAAGCTCCCCCGAGTAGTAGAAAGAACAGGAGGCAGCCGTCGGTAGATCTTGGATCCGTCATCCGGGATTAGCTGTCGCTCTCGAACCTGTCCTCCTCGTAATCGAGGGAATCGCGCTCGGCGAGAGCCTCTCCTCGGCTCGGTGGATACTCGTCGCTGAGGAAGCTCCCGTGCGTGGCCCCGGTGTCGATGCTGTCGAAGTACAGGGACATCGTCCACGGGGTCTTGAGGAGCCGCTTTCGCGTCGGGGAGCCGATTATGAACTCGACGCGTCTCGAGGTCCCCCCCTCCTCCGTAACCGTCTCGCTGATCGTCTCGCTGATCGTCTCGCTGATCGTCTCGCTGATCGTCTCGCTGACCGCCTCGCTGACCGCCTCGTCGAACGCCTCGTCGATCGCCACCTTCTTCTCGCCGTTCGAGTTCAGGGAGTCCGGGTAGAGGGAGAGCTCCGAGGACAGCCAGGAACTCGGCGGGTTCGAGGATTCCATGCTCTGGAAAAGTCGGTCTCTCATAATTATTCCACTCTTACTTGGTTATCTGGCGCGCGTCTCTACATCTCCTCGGATTCGTGGCGAATTCTGGCGATTGCAAGCCAAGCTCTTTCAACTAAATAATGCTTACTATGTACAGACAATACAGGCTGGATGTTTGCTTGTAAACGGCACTCATCCGCACCAGGCTTTACTCATTTACTTTACTTGTCAAATCCGACTAATTATCATTGCGATAATAAAGAATAAATAAATAATAAGGGGGTAAGCATTTATCTAGCCGTGTAAGCCAATTTTTAGTTGCTCTTTTGCTTATCTCTTTATGTAACATTGCCTTAAGCTGCCTAAGTTTTATGCTTTTTGATTCGTTCAATTCTTTTTTTTTTTATTTATTTTTTATTTTTTATTTCTCTATTTACACGCTATGCGCCCCCAATAGCCTTCGTTTTTCTTTATTATTTATCCGACTTTCCAATGTGATCCTTTCATTGTAGTGCGCCACGTCATATCGCAACATCACTTGCGAAGCACGCACTCAAGTAATATTTAAGAAACGTATTTATTCTCATTCACAAAGAATTGATAAATTAATTTTTCATAAAGCCAGAAAAGTCTAATGAGATGTACAATTTCGTTTGTTGTGCTAAGATTAATTTCACCAAAATCAATGATCGGATATCATGGATAATTTATTGCTAGGGAGGAAAAAGCTAAGCAAATAATGTAGTAAAGATTCATTTTCCTTGTTCCCAATACTCGTTATACGCTGCTATAATGTCGGCCAAATGCTGGCTGCAGCTCACGTAATGCACAACCGTAATCCAAATTACTTTTAAACGTTCGATCGAGCAAACTGAATTAAGAATTTAGCAAATCATAAAGCAACAAAAATATAATTATTAATATAAAGTGCATCAAACTTTTTATGCTTTATTATCCTTTAAATTCAGCATCAATACTACGTACAAGCAAATAAAAATAAAAATAAAAGTAAAACTACTACCACAACCAAACGAACGATAGCAATAGTAACAATAACGATAAGCAGCAGAATTTTAACTAGTTTTTGATAGCTACGGATTCAAAGAATGATGCATAAATATTAATACTCATATCTTAAGGAATGTTCTTATCGACGTAAGCATATTTTTATTCTAACTTTATAATTATAAATAAATGTATACTATAGTTTATACAAAGTACGTTAGCATTCAAGTAATACAAAGTAAAAATATTGCATGTATGTATGGTACGTGATGCATGACTATGGGTTGGCGCATTCATTGCGTCGGTAAACCTTATATAGTTCTTAAATATCATCTATTATATATATATATATATATATATATATATATATATATATGTATATATGTATATATATATAAGTAATTGTGAAAAAGTAATGCTGCAAATATATAATGCGATGAAAATGAAGGGTGTATAATAAATAGCAGTGCTGAGCGTGCGCTTTCCAACGTCTACTTACTTACATGAATAACTAAATAACTAAATAACTAAATAACTAAGTAAATAAATAAATAAATAAACGGTGTTATCATATTTGCAACTACGCTGTCAACTGCCGTGACAGTGATGATGTAAAACTGCCGTGCGAAATGTATTGTTTCGGATGTTTCTCGAAGCCGTAATATGATTTCGCTCCCAGGCATAAAAGTAAAATGGTGTCGTAAAAAAAGGCCCGAGAGCAAAATCTTAGGGCATTGAGGGCATCTATTTGTTTTACCAACTATTTCAAACAATATGAACGTACACGTTAACTACGATTAAATATCTATTTAATTCGGATTGACAGGGTTAGTGGTATACTATTAAAACTACGTGTCTACGTATTAGAAAGAAATGATCTACTACTCCCAAAAAATCCGAAATTTGTCAAAATACAAACCTTTACGAAAATGTCGTGTAAATTCATAAATAATCGTTAGCAGCTGAGCAATATCGTTGAAGGTGGTGCGACTAATTTTGAAAAAGCTCACTAACGGAATGTGTGCGTATGTAAACGAAGTGCACGCACATACACATGTACGCTCACGCACTCCCACATTTTTTTACGTACGTGATAAGCAATAAAAAGCTTTGAGCGAATAGTGCAATGGGTAAAAAATCATTATGAATTTTGTTGAGGAGGGTATTGGTAGAAGAACTAGGGATTTAGGAGTATAGAAAGTATTTTCGATCAATTGAGGCACGTTTTGTTGAGCCGACCGTTAGCAAGAGACGCTATCGGTAAAAAAAGTTTCTGTAAAAAATGCCGTTGATCAAAAGGGGCTGGGCTGGGCTGGGCTTGGCTGGGGGGGGGGGGGGGGGGCCGGGGACTCGGTAACATTGCTGAGCTTGCATAAAACGAGAGAATTAAAGAGTAGCCGCTTAGCTCGTAGTAAGAAATTATGAAAAGGATGGAATTCATTACTCGAGCCAGCTGTAAAAAATGCTTGCGTGCACATGCGATATGGTGATGGAATGGGGCGGATGGGGGATGGAAAGGAGGGGTGGGTGGCGAAATGAGGAGGATGGTGGGATGGCGAAGGGCGGCCCCGAAAAAAAAGAAGAAGATGAAGAAGAAGAAGAAGTACGGTAGATGTGTCGGATAGGCATAAGAGGTAGGAGTTGCGGCGGTGGAAGGGCGGGAGGGAGGGAGGGGGAGTAGAGGCGAAGAGAAAATAATGGAAAACCTTCGGTGCGGAAAGCGTAAACCAGCTAAAAAAAAAAAGAAGTATAAATACCAATTGTCTACAAACTAGCGAACTACTGTTGGTGCAGGATACGGTATGCAACTACTACAGGCAGAGGTGTCATACAGTTTGCAGGGGTTGAAGAGCGTATCTTCACCGGCATCCAAAAGAGAAGCGTCCTTGAAGCAAATTATAAATAAAAGAAGCATAACTTACGAGAGGCGAACGAAGAACGCGCGAGCGAGTCAAACTCTCCGGCCCTTTCCTGTACTTTCACAAGTGAAAAGTCTCGCCGACGACCAGTGGCAGACGGCGATTGGAGTACGAGGAGGAGGAGGACGAGCCCTCTCTCTCTCTCTTTCTCTCTATCTCCATCTCTCTCTCTCTCTCTGTCTCTCTCTTTCTTCCTCTCATTCACTCGCTCTACCTCCCTCTCTCTCTCTCTCTCTCTCGTTCGGTCTCGGACTGGCGCAGCAAGATACGACAGACAGACCATCGCCAGGGCTCGAGGTAAATTTACTCATTTACATATTATTTGGTTTAGCTACAGCGCTGCGTCTTGGCCTTTAATCGATTTACGGAATATAGATACTCCGGACAGTCCACATTCGGCTTGCTTCCTAATAGATTCCCTCCTCTCTCTCTCTTTCTCTCTCTCGCGCTCTCACCACCACGGGCAAGTAGTTACGTATGGTATTAGGCTGTGACTGTGACTCTGTGTGTTTGTGTGTGTTGTGTTGTGTTGATGCGTTTGAGGGGACGTATTGGGGGAGGGGATAGACAGGAACTCGAGCGATACCGTAGCAACGATTGTTTCATTCTCCACTGAGGCTCGCCACCTCTTCACCCTCTCCTCTACCCGCCCCTCCCCGCCCAGCGATTGTTATATCTAGAGGACAGCTTGTAGTTATTGAAATTACGCGAAGGAGTTTCTTATCGTTCGGCGAGCCCAAAGGATATCGTCGGACATTGGTATGCTCGAGTCAAGAGGGATCAGTCACGTGGCTGATGGCCCGGTGGGATGGATCGAGGGGACGAGTGTGGAGCGGCTTCGGTGATCCTGTCCCTGCAGCCGCTGCCTTCCTCGGCACCACTCCCGTTGCTGCTGTTACTGCTTCGGCTGCCGTTGCCGTTGCCGTTGCCGTTGCCGCTGCCGCTGCCGCTGCTCCTGCTCCCGGTCCCGCTACTGATAAGGCTGCCAACGTTGCCGCTCACTTCAGCCAGCTCGCCCAAAAGAATTGCTTAACGGTGCGTACCTTGCCGGTGTCGGCGCCGCTGTCACCGACGGTCCCCGAGGTCCCCCTCTGGGTCGCCTGGCTCTGGGACCTCCGAGTCGGGGCGGGCGGTCTTCGGGGCGGGGTCCCGGGCGTCTGCGGCCCGCTCGCCCCAGTAGGGCCGCTGCCGGCACCGCCGCCGCCCTCGAGGGAGTCCCGAGCCGGCCGGGGGAGGGAGCCGTTGGCCGTCGACTGCCGACCGAGGGAGTCCCTGCCGGCTGAGCCGTTCCTGGGCAGCGAGCGGTTCGCCGCCGACTGACTCTGGGCTTTGGGGAGGCTGCTTTTGCTGAGGGACTCGCGGCTCGAGTCGCGGCCGGGTCTCGAGGAACCCAGTCGTCCGTAACCGAGGGAGGGATTATTGCCGTTGGGCCGCTGGGCCCCGAGAGACTTTAACGAGTCCCGGCTGTCGTTCCGGCGATGTTGACTCGCGGGGGCCGAGGGTGGCTTCGGGGCCGTGTTCTTTGTAGCGCCCGGGAGGGGAATGCGACTCGGTCTACGCCGTGGCGATGGCTTTAGCTGAGCCTCGGGTCCCCCCGCTTGGCTCGTGGTCCCGTTGCTGCTACTGCTGCTGCTGCTGTTGCTGCTGCTGCTGCCGCTGCTGTTGTTGCCGCCACCGCCACCGACACCGCCGCCACCGCCTCCACCGCCGCCATCGTTGCTACTGCTAGTACTGCTGTTGACGCTTCCGCTACCGCTCCCGAGTTCCGGGCATTGCTGTAGCGCGTGTTGGTGGGCTTGGGGCTCGGATTCGTCGTCCGCGTCGTTTTCCGTTGTTGGCCGCTGTTGAAGCCGCTCAAGAACGCGCACCCGCGCTCGCGTCCCTTCCAACTCGATGTTTCGCTCGGTCAACTGTTAAAGCAGTCGATAATCAGGTCAATCGAATTTTACCATCACCCCTCTGACCGTCGAACCCACCCACCTGGACAATGAATTTCAATTACGGGAACCAACCGCATGTATGGAGGTTTACTGGTAAAATAGGAAACCCGACTCTGCTCTCTTACCGAGAGCTTCGAATTTATTATTTAAATAGCCCAATAACCTTGGGGTATACTTTATGAATGGGATTGAGGTGACTTGGTGAGTGAACGGGTACTTACTTGAAAACGCAAATCTTCATTTTCTTCGTGCGCTTTCCCTAAACGTTCGGAAAGCGTTTCGCTACTTTTCTCTACTTCGTCTAGTCGCTTCTTAAGAACCTGCAATCCAAACGTTTTAAATTAATCAATTATAAAGAGAGAAAAAAAATTATAAGAACAGTATCGGCAAGTCGTAATCTTTTTTAATATCGTACGTTTGCCTTTGTTTCTTTGTTGGTTTTTTTTTTGTTTTGTTTTTTTTTTTTAATTTTATATGTATACAAAGGTAATAAGGAAGCGTAAGAGAAATTTTAAAGGTTCTGAACAAAGTCAGTAAAACAGGCCCTCAACGACCCGAAATAAGTCGGCTGTAATGTTAGGTACAAGTAGCGGAAGGACATCCGCCCGGACACGGGCTGCCGAGTCGCAGTCACCTCGAAGCGGAACAGAGTATTGAAGGGCGAGGAAGTCGGGGAGTGGACGCAGACGATTACTCATACCTGATTATGGACGGTCGTGGTGATAAGGTGTCGTTGTAGCTCGAGAGGTGATCGCTCCCTGAGGATGGCGGCGATTTTGCGCGTATCGACCTCGCTACGGTGCACCTGGGAGATGACCTTCGTCGGCGATATGAGGATGGAGTCGAGGGCACCTAGACGCATCCGTCTCTCCTTCTCTGCCTCCGATTCGACCTGGACATCCTCTATCGAGCGACTCGCCGCGACGTTCGCCAATACGTTCTTTTCGATTGTCCTCGTTCTAAATCTATTCTTCTGCGCCTTACCTGCAGGTTCGTTCGGTCAATGTCTTATTATTAGCAATTTTTACAGAATATTTTTCGGAATATTTTATAGTAACGGCAATATGGTTGTCATAATGTGACGAGCGAGCACCGCTGAATTCGCTCACTCGTATACAAATGATCACCGAAATTTCAACTTTGGCACTACTAATATCTCATTCGCGTTTGTGTGTGTGTGCGTGTGTGTGAACGTGTTTCATGTCACGCCTAGCAATGGCGTATGAGTATAAGATTGGGTAAAGGCGTGAATGTGCGTCTATGGGTGTGTGTAAAGTTTTACCGTTGGCTGCAGTTCCGGAGAGAACGCTGGCGAAGGCCGAGCCTTTGCTCCTGATGTTGAGGGCGGTCCCGCCACCCCTTGGCGATTGTAGGGCCGTCGGCGCGGTCGGCTCGATCGGCTGTATCCTGTGAGGGCCCGGGGCGAGGATGCCGACCTCCCCGAGTCCGAGGCCCGCCCTACGCAGCCGCTCCTCCAGGCCATCCCTGATCGCTGACAGACTCGCGAGCTCCGCCTGGAGCTCCTGGGTTCGCGCCCGACTCGATATCGTCTCGGCCTCGAGCTCCGCCACCTTGTCCAATAGCTGAAGCTTCTCCCGCTGGAGTACGGCCACTTGGGAGGCGGACTCGTCATCGAGGAGCAGCTCCTCCTCGAGCCGCTCCGAGTGTCGGGTGACCTTGCGCACCGCATCGAGGATGTCGTCGCTCGGCACTTCTAATTCCTCGGGGGCGACGCTCTCCAAGCGACCTGTCGAAACCAATCCATTCACATTTATTTACAATACAATGATTATTATCCCTGTCAGTGCACGACTCCTTTTCACTCCTTCAACCTCCATCGAGCCTCTACATATTTCTAGATCAGCCTAAAGACACCGAGTTCTAAACTATATGTATATCGTACATTATCCCGCCCGAGTTGATACGCCAAGTATCAACTACGAGATCAAATAAGGTACAGATATCCGAAATACGTCCGAAATGGCCGTAAAGAAGACAATTTTGACAAGAATTTCATAGCCGCGATAAAGGACTTTATTTGGATAAGACGATGATCGTCCATCATGGAATAGCCAAGGCAGGATAAGTATTTGCTATTCGCTGGGAAAAGACGATTGACCTTCATTGGATATTGGAAGAACGTGAAAGTCGCTTATTATTTATCCGGGTGTAACAATGTCGGAAATGCTTTTCGTTAAAATTACAAGAGAAACGATTAAGCGAACGTCTTATTCTGAGATTGTCTGTAGCTGCTGCAGCGCGAGATTAAGAGATTATTATTGTTATCGGAGTTTGCAAAACATTTTCTTTATTCGCAGGCTACGACTGTGACGAATTAAAATTTCTTGTATACAATGTATATATAATGCAAGTAGTTTCACGCGATTACGGTCTCGTGAGCCTCATAATTAAGATAAATTATTAATTAAAGTAAGAATCGTCTAGTTTTATTATATTTTCTCTTTTTCTTTTTGCTGACAGCCATTACAATTTGTAATTGTCAATATATCAGGCTGCCGAGGGAAATGGCAGAGATCGCGATACTTTCAAAAGGTATAAATATTGTTGCACTTTAGATGTATTCCGAGAGCCCGCGATTAAATGGTCGCCGAGTTGAGGTAAAGCCATAAGAAAGGCAGATAGATTGGTAATACGTATATTCGGCTACTCGTTAAACTTGGTAAAGTTTCCGCTCCTTCGGAACTTCTCTAAATGCCTCGGCATCTAAATACAATTAACCTACCTACCCTCCCTCTCCACCCTCTCTCCGATGTATTATCTTATCCTTAGGGAAGTTATCATAGGAAAATTATTACGGACTAATAAGGACTAAAACTATCTAACGAGGAAGTGTAAAAGGCGAAATGCAAATTTACGATACTTTTTATGGCCAAGGAGTAATTACTCTTAAATTACGGGGAGAGGGAAGGGACGTGTACGCGGGTACACGTGCATACGTAATACAAGCTGCGTCTTGTATTTGATAAAATGACAAAGTGTATGTGCAAAGGTCCTCCTTACTTGCAACGACATTGTGGTGGAAACTGATTGATTTGAAGTGTTCCGAGGATGGTTCCGATGTGGAGCTTCGGTTAGTTAGGAGCGAAAAGTACAGTTGAGTATATACGCGGGCATTGCATTCGCGCTTTTCAATGATAATTTCGTAGGGATGAAGAGGATAAGGTGAGCTAAGGTAGAGGAGGGATGCTGGTGCTTACCTTGAAGACTCTCTACCTCCTCTCTGAGCCTCACGCCCTTCCTGTGTATGACGTCCAGGAGATTCCAGAGCTCGTCCTCGTCCTCGTCGAGTACCGGTCGACTGCTCGGACTCTGGGGCCTCGGTATCGCCGTCGATGCGCTGTCCTTGGAGGAGGTCTCGGTGCTGAAGCCCGAGTCCTGGACGGTAGCGCTGTGCTTGTTCCCGCCGCTGTGGGAGTTGCTACGACTCCGGGGCAGCGACGACGACGAGGACTCGTTCTCGCGCGACTGCGCCACCCGCCGCCTCACCTTACCGGGTTCCCACTCGCCCATCCGCCTTGACGACGGGCTGTCGAACGAATTAACTCGTTGCATCATTCTTCCCTCCATCTCAGGGATCATTTTCTCATCATTTTCTTATTTTACACCCATCGACCCATCCGCGTACGTACCCGATTACGGCCTTATAGAGCGGTTAGGAAGCGCCTTCAAACCTCGCGCCTTCGCGAAACGGATTTCTAATTCATATCCGTTAGATGCTCTAAGCCTGTCACGTAAATTTATTAGGCGCGCGTCGTTCGCGTGTATCGATCGCTCACTCGAAAATATGCCGTCGCTCCATCGGAACGATTGTCCGTGGGTCTCCTCCTCCTCGTCCTCTTCCTCCTACTCCTCCCAACCGCCATCAACTACCGACCGACCCATTACCCGACCCATTCCCCGACCCATTCCCCGACCCATTCCCCGGGCCTTCATTATTCGTAACATAAGACGGCACGCGTGGCTGCGTCGAAAGGTCGTCGTCGTCGTTGTTGTTGTACTGACCTTTGACTGGAGAGGGGCAGCGGTATGTGAGAGCCCTGGCTCGAGGACATGAGGACGGATGCTGTGCCGTTGCCAGGTGAAGAGGCGCCCGTGGCTGTCGAGGCGCCAGCGGTGACCGCCATCTTGTGCCGGAGGTTTGGGAACGTCTCGATGACGAGGTCCCGGAACTCGAGTAGGGCACCGACCTCATTCTGCAGCTCCTGTAGGGCCACCAAGGACTTGGCCTGCTCGCTTATCAGGTAATGGAACGGTCCAGGTCGCAGGGGCATGCACTCCATGCCACCGACGACCCCGTTCACGCTCACCACGCCCTCCGCGGACCCGCTCACGCACTGCAACGCAAGACCATTAATGGTTATTTGTTATTATTATCCCTTTATTACATCAAGCACTGCGACCTCCAACCGCACACTAACACGTGTCCGGTTGAAACTGTCGAGCCACCCCCCATCTCCCATCCCCACCCCCACCGTCTCCCGCCGTCACCGTACCCCGTGTGCCATCTCTCGCGCTATTTTAACGGAAGGAATACGAAATCGGATGCGGATGAATGGCAAATGAGAGTCGCTTCTCACTCGTGCCGGGGATCACGTTTTCAGAATTCATTACGACATCATAATCCAATCATTTATCCGATTTCTATTCTTAGACTTCATCTTATCCATCCGCTCTTACCTCAATCTTCGTCTTACGTGCTTCTAGGGAACAAATTTTTTTCTTTCTTTCTGTTTAGCCTAATGGCTCCGAACCGTGTGCATTTGAAAAACTTGAAAAGCAGCCCCTCCTCTTACCGATATTCGGCATTCGCAAAATCTTTCTTCAAGTTTAATTTTAAATTAAAGATTATTAATACCCTACATAATGGGCAAATCTTCCTAAGCTACGTAATTGAAGATCAAATTTAAAACTTCGTTACATTCGGTACATTCGGTTCATGTTTAATGATCCGATCACTTAGATTACGCATCTACTTAATGGATGGATCTACGGCTCGAGCGTATATTTTCTCAATTTCAGTCATTATCTGCGAATCGAAGTTCTCTTAAATGCCCAGCTTTTTTTATCAAGTTTTTTAAAATAAATTTAATTACAAGTCTGAGATAAATTTATAATTACTAGTAGTCGTTAATGAGTAAATCACGATTACAAAGTAAATTTGTATATTAAGAACGGCACATATAAAGTAAAAGTACTTTTAGAAACTTATTTAATATTCTAATATATATATATATGTATACTCTTCGACGCATATTCGACTATTAAATATTAATTGATCTAGAAATTCACAATGAATAATTGAAGCTTTTAAATAACCACGAAATTTCTAAAAGAAGAAATTTTTTTTACTAAACCAATTTAATAGAAAATAAAATGATCTAATCCGTAGCATTAAACAATAATTTTTAATGCAACATAATAAGGCTCAACGCTGACAATTATGCACGACTTTAGTAAATTAATGAACTCGCGAGAAAGTTAGAACGTCTAGAAAAAATATAAAGTCCGCTTAACATTAGACACACTTTACTCAAGTTTATGGTTTTGATAAATAGGTCGCTTTTGTCGATTTAAGATTCCGTGCGTTTGCTTTAAAGAACCCAGAATGACTCGCTGTTGGTCATATACTTGCTTCTTTTAAAAGACTGTGGATTGTAAAATTTACGAAATATCTGCTACTAAGAGATCTTGTGGTAGTTTAGCCTCTCAATTGATTACGTCCTGCTTAATTGAAGATATACACGTTATACACATTTACATACCTAGGAGTGTACACGCGCGCGTATACGCGTTATTAATAAGATATTTTACTCATTGTATATAGAATTTGTAATTTAACTCGAATATATTTCAAGTACGTGGAATAATGTTTAAGCGGAAATGTTCGTGTTAATCCATTAAATTGTTTAGTTTACAATATATTTATACATATATATATATATATACACTGGAAAGAGAGTTTTACTACTTCCACTCGAAGATTTTTTTTTTATTGCTATCGTTAGGTTCTGGTATATTAAACCTTCATGGAACGTGGCCTTCCCTCGATTGACATAATTTTCCAGAATACGGTATTATTAGAAGACAATAAGAAAATGAATAAGAAAAAGATGAATATCGATTTTTCTTCGAAATCTATTTTCGTAATATTAACGGATAAATAATATATTTTCTATCGAATGACGATGAATTTTTCTTAATAACCGACCGAGCCCTAATAAATCAATTCACGTTTCATTTATAAGATAACAAAGCTTCCACCCTCGGGGATTATTTATGAGATTAATTGCCGTGCCCTAAAAACTTATTTCATTGCTAAGAAACTAAAGTATCATTGGTAAAAATTTGATAATTCTTTAAGGATGTGAGGTTTGGTTTGGATTAGTCTAATTCGTATAGCGGTCGATCATGAACAAGCAATGAATAAGCTCTGGGAGGAAGGGCAGGCGTTGAGTTTTTGCGTTATCTCGGGCAGGAGCTATTGCATAAAGTAATAAAGTAATTCCACGTTTAACGGACGTGGGCATTGAAAGCTACCGGCAACCAGTTGGACTAGTTACGACTCCCAAGCAGATACTGCGTTCCCTTGACCAACATACCGATACAATAGATAATTAAAAGGATCGGAGCATTGGTGGCGGAAGGTGGCGGAAGGTTACGGAACGCCTTCCTCGTTTTATAGGAAGGGATTAGCGATCCAGATCCGCGCGGGTACCGGCAAAGGTAAACCGGCTCCTGACCGTCGCCAACTCGTCGCCTCCTCTCCTCGACGAGTGTATAAGGAGGCCAAGCCCCGGTATACGCGTACTACCTATATCCTATCGAGGTGATAAATTTCCCTTGACTCGCGCACGTCTCATGGGCAGTCGGGCAGTACCAGCAACCACTATCGAATTATTATTGCCCGGAGATTTATGGAAATTAAGAAACGACCGAGGCCGGCTGAGTATCCGGTATATCCGGGCCGTACATTGATTCGGGCCGCCCTCCGATTTCCAATCTGCGTGCAAGCTGCGCACGTATCATTTTCGTACCGCGGACACGGGCTTTGAAACCTCCGTTTTCCATCAAACTATTTACATTTGCTGATTACAATATATAAGTCTCATCGGCTAAACGCGGCTTTCCTCGGAATTAAGCTTTAGGCGCCGCTCGCCCTTCTTAAAAATGCTTTCCTCGTAAAATTGTCCGACTAATGCGAGCTCGAAAAAAAAAAAAAAAAAAAATACTATTGACATCCAGCTCTCCCGAATACATGTTCAAATGTTTTCGAATAATGAATATATATTATAAAGCGGCAATAGCTGGGAGAGTAGTAGGGCCCTAATCCACTTGACGGCGGTACTTTATTATTACACGAGTACTGGCATCGCTGAGCCATTCCCGAAACATCTTTAAGAAGCCCGGATCCGCTCTTTCTTTCTCATCTTAGCTCCGCTAAGGAATAAAATACCCGATATAATGCTAATGCCCTGCTGCCGCTCCCTACGACACGAGCAATTCCATTATACATGTACCCACGGAAGGTTATTGGGATTATTAAATGAAATAAAATAGAGAATAAAGAAATCCTTGGCCTACGACAAACAATCTCGTTTATCTCGTAGCTGTGTTTCTCTTTGCCACCCTGATAATCGAACTAGTCTTCGAACGGTGTCGAGCATCACGCATCCACGAAGATATCGAAGACTTTGAAGCGAGTCTAAAAGCGACCGCATGACGTATACTGCATTTTAAATACATTTAAAGCAGCGGATTATACGTGTAGCATGTAATGTAAATTATCGAGCGCAGGCCACTTAATGTCAAATACAAAAATGAGATAAAAACAATAACCCTTACAATGAGAGTTAGCTCTGCCCGTAGAATAACAACAGCAACAGCAACAGCAACAACAGCAACAGCAACAGCAACAGCAACAGCAACAACGTCACTAACACTATCCATCCAAATTGTATATAATGATACGTAAATCCAAATTGATAATTAAGATTAACGTGCACGTAAGTAAAGTCAAAGGCTACATGTGTAGGAGGAGCTTTATTGATTGTTTCGAAAATATAAAAATGTATCATTACGTTGGAGAAAAATCGGCCGCTAATCAGAGCTTGTTAAACTGAAATTTTTATTTTTTATTAATTACAAGTACACGCTCTCGGGGAGGTTTCAGGCTCGATTTCTCTCGTCCATAATTGGCCATAAAAATCACCGGGACACGGAGAAGTTGGTATCGATTTATTTGATCGACTATAGATCGTCAATCAAATAAATCCGCTTATAATTACGGAGTCGTGACCTTTCCGACTGCCGTTTTATTATACGGACAAAGAGGAAGAAACCGAACGATCTTCTTGAACACATACATGGCAGCAGTCGATGCAATAAATTTCAAATTTCAAACTTTATTTCACCCTTTTCATTTCCTTTTTTTTTTCTTTTTCATTTTCCTTTTTCATTTTCTTTTTCGTTTTCTTTTTCGTTTTTAAACTCAATATATTTACGATTCTATTTGCAATTTATAAATTTAACTCAGGACTTTTCTATTTCCACAAGCCTCCTGCGTCTTGGCCACTTTTAGCGTTAATTGCTTTTAAATGTAAATTAAAGCTTCACTTCTTTTGTTGCTATTTTTTTTTTTTTTTTTAATTACGTAAGAAAACAAAAAACAGCATAAAATTGTAATAGAATCGAGCTGAGACATTACGTATTGTTAATAAATTATATATTCATGCGTGTAAACGTATTAACTATAAGGAGAAAAAAGGAGTTACAAAGTAGCATTGTTTATTCATGTTATGAATAAAGATTTGTAATTATTAGAAGAAGACTCGTTGGAGCCTAAAATCTAATGAAAAATAAATGACTTAAGTTGTAAATTAAACGCAAAAAGACTTTTCTCGAAAACGGGAGACGATTTTGAAAAAAATTTTTAATACCTCCTTCCACGTTGATTAATAATTAATTCAAGTACTTACTTATTGAAAGTTCGCGCTTCTACGCAAGACTAACTATCTCGTCTGCCTCTTATAGCATCTTTAAATTTTTGTTATCTAAATTATTATATTAACTATGTTTTATTGAGGCTGTAAATCAATGGGCGGCTAAGATTTCGTATGGCTGATAAAGCTTTTCGTTTCACAAACACGAATTAGGCTTTAATGTATATTCCGCTGAACGGGTATGCCTGTGCGGTAATTAATTAAACAATTAATTAATTAGAAAGCTCTTATAGACTCTTTTAATAAATTACTCGAGCAGAGCTAAAATTCGATTGTTAGTTGCGGCTTTTTCGATTCGCATATATCATTATCTGACATATTACAGAGCTAATAATAATAATGAATTGCAAATAGAAAATGCCAATCATTTTACGTAAATGGCAGAGGTATATGCGTAAGAAAGTGATATATCAATCAATTGAACTCTCTAGCTAAAATACGTTCATGGAGAAATATTTTGATGCTTATCTTCAAAGAAAATATCAAAGTTTCGTTAAATCACATGCCTGCAAAATAATCAATTCGGCATCTTAAGAAGGTTATTTGAAGGAGATTTACAATTTAATAACAATGACCATTATAAGTGCAATTAACCATAAAATGTACAAGTAATTCCGTTCAATTAGGACCGTACGTTTAATTTGTATCTAAATTCATAATCGATAATTGTAGCCAATCATAAAGGATTATAATAAGGATAATTAAAGCAACGTAGATTCATTTCCTATTAATTATGCATTCCAATGGAAAAGTACTTGATGATATTTTTATTGGCTCGATAATCTGATTAAATGCCAATAATAATATTTAAAACCCCCGCGTTTCTTATCGCTAGAGATTAAATATGAAAAGCATTGTAACTTCCAAGACGTGATGAATGCAATTGGTATTGGTAAGTCTATGCCGTGTTAACGTAATTAATTCTCGACGTGAAAATTGAAAGCAATCGTCTCGTCTGAATTCCTTGGTGTTCCGGGACGGATGAGAGTGGCCGTGAGGGGCCGAGAGTGGCTTCCTTAGCTCGTGAGGGATTTCAAGTATCACAGACTAGTCGACAATACCAACAAATTATTGACTAAGTACGTGTCGGGATTGCCTTGAGACACGTAATATCCGCGCTCGGCTCGATTCACAGGCGCAGTGATAGAGAGAGAGACGGAGAGAGAGAGCGACATTTCATCAATGCCAGCGTCGTTGACTTTTTTAACAGGCCAACAATGTTAAAACGCACACGGGCTCTTAAAGATACACACGTATTAGTTGTATGGTCTCCTTGTTCGCATGGGTGCTTCCCATAAAACATAACGAGTTCATATTTCGTCGTACTATATTGGATTTCAGTCTGTAAGCGATTTACAAGATTGGCGCGGATTCTTGCGAGTGAGCCGCTACGAATCCCCATGATTATTAAATATTGATTATCGTCCCGCGCTCTCCAGTGAGAGTCTACGCGAACGGATAATTAATGAGCCCGCGGAGAACGCTCGAGCACTTACACACACGTCCGCGTGCAGCAGATGATCGTCAAAGCATTAGCCCCGATTATGAAGTAATAATTATGACGGCTGAGCTCTCGTCAATGGATTATCGGCGACTGCGTACCCAAGTATTCTTTGAAACTTAAATGTCGGTTAAGTAGCGCGACAGATCGGATGTCTGTCCACGTCGACGTCAATGCCGCATTCTAAGGACGGATCTCCAGGGAGCGTAGATTACATATTAATTAGTGTCCCCTTGCTTAAGCGGATATAAAAAGAAGGAGGAGAAGGAGAATAAGAACAAAAAGAAGGAGGAGGAGGAGGAGGAGGAGGAGGAGAAGAAGAAGAAGGAGAAGATGAAGAATACATGCGTGCACATGTTGATGTATGTATATAATTTGTGGCCGAGCGGAAGAGGGGAGGAATCGAGTCGAGGACAGGAGCGGAGATCGATTTCATTGAAATTCCAGCGTAGTAGGCCTGAGGCGGAATCGGGACGCGGGGTTTCTTCTCTTGCGGTCCAAAAGTGCCGAAGGACTAGGAGCAGCGGGCGATCTTCTCAGTGGCGATCGTTACCGACTGAGCCAAATGAGCCAGTCCGACGAGATACCGACTCTGGATGGATGAGCCGTCCGCGAGCGGGCCCGGCCCCGGTTGAGCACAGCTGGTGCTCCGGCAGCGCCGCTCGACGATTAGTCAAGCGTCAAAAGAGGAAAGTAAGAGAAAACGGGGCCTCGGTGTCAAAGCGAGCTGCATATTAGCTCATCCCGCTCGCGGGAAAATGACGTGGAGCCTTCTTCCTTGCCGTGCGCTACTCCAGAGGACGGCGCCGAGAGCGAGACAAAGCCCCGAGTCGACTCCCAACCCCCTCCCTCTCACTCTTTCAACGCTTTTTTTTTTTTTTTTATTACGGGCTACGGGGAAATTCTACAGGAGATTACCCTTAAAAAAAAAAAAGAAGAAAAAGTCCCTCCCTCCCCCCACATCCCCTGACGACCCCAACAATTGTCTTACATCGGAAATTCATATTCCAGTTGATGCGCTATTTATTATTTATTCTCTTAGCTAGATTATCCAAGAAAAAAAATAAGCAGATCCGGGCTTCTGATGAACATATATCTTCGAGTGAAAATTGATGGAAACACACATATTCTCGGGAATTCATAACAAGGAGCTAACAACGGCAATTTCCTTTCCTTGTAAATAAGGTATGAAACGGTAAGCATTCGTCCGGTGATTTGACACTATTTCATCGATTTTTACTCGTACAAGGATGCCTTGTACAGGGAAAGCCTGCCCACAAGTCCGAAGTTAAGCTTTTCTTCTCTTCTCCGCTCTCTTTTTTTTTTTTTTTTTTTTTTTTTTTAGTCACGCACGGAAAAGGGAAACGACCGAAGCAGATGTCGGGTAATATTATTACAAGCCAGTAGTATACAATGCCGTAACTACAATTGCGTACGGGAATATTATACACGATTGCATGTCTCACACATATTATTATTATTAGTATTATTGAGAGACCTTTCGAAACAGCTCGAAAATTTAGAGTAATCGTGAACGTTGTGTTAAAGCTTGATAAAAAAATTCTATATAAAACAGCCCGGACAAGGTTAAGCAAATTAAAAAAAATAAATAAATTAAATAAATAAATAAATAAATAAATACATTTGAAAATGTCGTACACGTTTTTTTGACTTTAATTATGAAAGGAAATTTGAAATTGTAAAGAAATACTTTTTCTTCAAGGTTTCAACGTATTCAATGCGCAGGCATACGAAAGAAAATATTCTCGAGATATTAACATAAGCTCCAAATGAAATGATAATTATTCGAATATAATTTAAATTGTATAAAAAAAATGTGTGGGCCTTGACGTGTAGTAGTAGCTCACATCGGAGCGTAAATAACAACGCTTATTTGCAAAAGTAATCATTCGCGATTAAATTAAGTTAAATATATATGTATATATTTATATATGCATTATATACACGAAGGAAAAGATTACAGAAGAAAAAGGTCATTTCAGTATTTTACTAGAAGCTAATTATATGTAAATTTAATATGTTTAATTTGAAAGAGTTGGAAGAAGAAAATAAGTGGACGGGAGAGGATTATAAGAAAATCTCATTGTTCGAATCCTTTGCGCGATATTAATCTGGACATGACTTTATGCCTCTGAATGAAAAAACACGAATAAAAATGCGAATGCATTTAGTGCTTTAACGACATTGCATTGAAATCCAGTTAATATTAAAAGCTGATCGGTGTTAAGCTTTTGTATAGCGTGAACTGTGCTGGTTTTCATGCGTAAAGCCGTGTTTCCGATGCGATGTAAGGACGGTAAGCCTCGCCTCTGTGTGAAGTCTCTGCATGAAGGGCGGAGTGGAGAATGAAAAGTGTAAATAGCGGGGGGGGTGGAAGGACATGTTTGGAGTGAATAAGGTGGTGGGTAGAGGACCTCGGGAAAGGGGGGGCGGAGGCGACGCGACGGAGGGAGACGGAGCCGGTCGGTAAAGGGACGACAACAAAAAAAGTAAAAAAAAGGAGGGAAGGAAGGAAGGAAGGAAGGAAGGAATGAGAGCCGAGTTACGAGTTACGGATATTTATAGCCAAATAAAAATTACCTCGAGCGCCAAAAAAGTATAAAAGGTCTACATCGCGGAGGCGCGCCCATTTAAATATAGGCGCGTAGGCTTTTTGAAGGACGAGGCGAGCGAGGTCCGGTCAGGTCCGGTCCGGTCCGGCTCCTACGACCGAGCCTTACGGAGCCCTTCCCGCTAATTGCCCCCGAGAAACTGATCGGCTTTGTTTTTAGGGGGGACAACAGCTATGGCAGCTGCAATTATGGTTCACGTGTGAATCCGAGGCTCGCGTTTAATGGCTTCGTGGACTTGGGTAGGGGCGCGGAGGTGGAGGTGGAGGTTGAGGTGGAGGCGGATGGGAAGAAACCAGCCGGTCGGTATAGATCGACCGCCTCCCCCCCTACCCCTACCCCCTCGCCCGGCGCACGACTTTGCGCGGAAGGACTTTTTGTCGAGGCTCGGTGCCGCCGACCACCACTCGGACTACTCATTTTTCCGGGACTCCCTCCCTCCCGCCAGCCACGATAACGCCCAAGCGAGACTTGTGGGCGAGACTCCATCTCGGCCTCAACGTGCCTCGTCGCAGGCCGGCCTCTGAACGGATCATCCGATGTTACAGATACCGATCAGACGGAGTCTGTCTTTTGTGCCGAGACCGGAAGTACGAGCTCTAGAAGGTGATGATTCCGAGAGCCGGTCGACAATAATCTATTATAAAGGCGAGGCTTTACGTTTTTCGCATAAAAGACGATAATTCCGCGAGGAAGATCAGTCAGGATTAAGGAGTCGATGATCGAGAGGAGCCCTTCTCGAAGCTTCGTTCGGCGGCTTTTTGCGGCCTCGAATGAAACGCCGAGGACAGGAGAGGAGAGAGAAAAGTAGATTGATACCGTTAAAATCGACGTAGGAAAGTACGGCTCCTCGTAGCGCGGCGGTGGGCGTGAGCGGGCGTGCAGGGGGGAGGGAGAGCTATCGATGATAGGAGAGGATAGGAAAAAAGGAGGCTCACTGTTGATGCCTCGGATTATTGTTGCGTAAGGAGCGACGACGCCTCCGACGCAAATCGAAAATTTCCTCCGCCTCTTCTCCAAAGTCCCTCTATTACGCTCTCCGTAATATGACCTCCGACCTCTCAAGTACCCCGCCCGCCCCCCGCCCCACCCGGCTACCTTGTAGAGTTCGGTGGGGATCGCTCGGTCCAACTTTTTACGAATTTCGTAGCACGTACTCGCAGGCGGTATTACATTTGTTCTAGCAGAGAGATACGCATAGCATCGAGGTCAATGATTTCAATTAAAAGACTTTTTAATTTAACACGTTGAATTCGTTTATTAGTAGCGAGCCGGTGCTCCTCGGACGCGTCTTACGAAAAACACGCGTCGTCTCCTATTATATCCTATTAGCGTGTAATCCGATTAACGTAAACTTTATTTCACTAATAAACCGAGGGGAAATAGTAGGGTTACGTGGAGATAGGGGAGGGGAGAGAGAGAGAGGATAAAGAGGTAAATTATTATTTATGCATGCGCGGCTCGTAAATAATAAAGTCTCAATATAACGCAACAAGTAGGGAGCGAGGGAATGAAAGTAGGTATTGGGTTCCATACGAATTGGGAGCTTTTATGACCGGCTGGAAGGGGGCGCGGGGGAAAGGAATTAAAACACGGCAATTAAAAAGACAAAGCATATACATAAGCATATTCTATAGCTCTCCGCAGTAAAATCCTTTACGCCTTTTTCCTTCTTTTTTCTCGTTTCTCGCTGCAGCGGCCGTTCGTTGTCCTTTCGCCCGCAGACGCGAATTAATCGGAATGTACGTAATCAGCCGACTGGGAGTAAAGATAAAATGGAATCGGGACGCGAGATTCGCTAAGTCAACGACGTGGCGTGTAATGCTGGTGGTGGGCTTCGTGAAAATTCGCGCGCCGGAAAATCTACGGAGTCCCCCCCCCCACCCCCCGAGTGATCGAGCCGAGTAGCGGAGTAGCGCTGGAGGTGGATGGGAGGGTCGGGGTTCGGGTGAGAGCGACCGCTCCTCCTCGAGTAGGCAGTCGTATCTAGCTTATTACTCGAAAAGGCGATTTCTTATTAGGTGGATGGGGGGAGGGGGGGATCAGAGGCCGGCGTCGCCGACAACTCGGCACCAATCAGCCGAGCCAAGTCCGATTGGGCCTAATTGTCAATGAAGCGACCACTGTACTTACGCCCCCACCCCACCCCACCCCTCGCTCTCCACGACCCGCCGACGCAAGCGCGTGCTTTCTTTTCATGGCGCTTTTTTTCCCGTTCGTATTAACCGCGGGCCGCTCCCGCTTTCATGTCAAATGGGATTTTAGAAGCCGATCATTATCTAGAAAGTTGAAAAACCCGTAAATGGGACGTGAGACATTCGTTTTAACGCTATTCGGATAGGATCGGGTCGGGCCGGGTCGGGCCGGGTCGGGTCGGGTCGGCTCGGCTCGGGTCGGCTCGGATCGGATCGCTCGATCTATATCTAATAACGAGTCTCGAAATGGGAGGCTGCTGACTCTCCGACGCGACTTTATTTACTTTTGGCCTTGATAAACAAACTCGCGACTCTCTTGAGCATCTCCTGAGCATCTCCTGGGTTCATAGATCAAAATTAATCCAATAAAGAGGAGAAAGTAATGAATACCGCCGCAGCGGACTCCTGTCATGTTTATTATAATTTCCTCGGAGACGGTCCGTCCGTCCATCTCCTAATTAACTCCGCGGACTCACTTCGATCCTCTTACGTCGTCCTCCCGACGGAGCTGTGCATGCCAATAATGAATCCTCCGCTGAAAATCTACTCTTTATCCCGACTGATAATTAGCTTGCAAGGTCTAATCCATTACGACTTTTGGGGAATACCGAAGATCTGCTGTAAAGGTATAATAACAAATTCATTTCCCGTAGAGCGAAGCGATTTCTTCCTATCGATCCGTCTGCCTAACTATCCGAATCTATCAATCTGGAGAGAGAGAGAGATACGGATCGTTTCCATGTAAAGCTATCCATTCGTATTTATCGCTTCGTCATTGTCACGTATTGAGGATACAGGATGGAGGAGTGAGTGATACACTCGCAACGGAAGAAGGCCGCCGCTCGTCTCGATACCTAGGGAGCGGGGGCAGATGACGTCGAGCCATCCGGAGCAGAGGTTTCGAAAGCTCGAGGAACGCGCGCGCTATACATACATGTACGCGATAGAGGATACTTTCCTCCAGGAAATGACCGAAAGTGTGATCCATGGCTCGTCCTGGTAGCCAATGCCAGAACATTTAAATACAACTTATAGTGATAATCCGAGTTGACTCGCTCTTATCGACCCACTCATTTCATAATATTATAGTTAATAAGCCATTTTTCTAGGCAATCGAAGGTATCGTATACAAAGATGAATTTACATACTCGAAGCCAATAGATAGGACCAATAGGACTATCTTTGAGTAGATATAACCATTGGTTTAAAATCTCTAATTTCGTAAGCCTAAGATGAGTTTCGTAATCTTGTACGCCTCCACCTACGCGAGGAAACCTCAATAACCTTTGAGGAAATATATCTCTTCCTATAAATTTCTTTACTCGAAATTATCATTCCCGTTTCCTCTTCCCGTATTAATCCCGCAAGCGTATCGCTCTCACTCTCTCTCTCTCTCTCTCTCTCTCTCTCTCTCTCTCTCTCTCTCTCTCTCTCTCTCTCTAACTCTCTCTAGCCCTTATCCGTATATTTATCTACTGATTTGAATATCCCTCTTACGGTCCTCGACTCTCCGTCAATATTATTATTCGACTGGGAGTCTCGCCTTTGATCACTTATCCGATTTGCTTCAAATAAAGCTCTCTAATAGAAAATCAATTAATACTGTCACGCAGATTTAGAATCGGCTTTGAAGATGGGGTCCCCCCCACCCCCTACCCTCTCCTCTCTACTATACATAAATTACACAATTAAAAGAAAATACTATGTTGTAATGGTTGGCGCAATTACGTAACCCCAATAACCCGCTCTCATTATTAACATTACTAATATTCTTGCTATTGTTGTTTTTGTTTTTGTTGATATTACCATTAAATAGAGGACTATTGCAATAATTTCGTCATTTCATAATATTTAAACGGAATGATTTTACTTCCGCAATGGTCTTTTTTCACTTATGTTTTATTAAAGCAACAGCAATAAATACAGTAAATATCACTTGGGATCAATGATCGTTATAAAAAAAATCAAGGGATCATTTAATTTAATCGTAATTCTAAAATGCGGATAAATATATGTGTATGTATATATATATATATATATATTACGCTACGTTTCTTCTGCGTGCAAAAATATTAGATATAGCGGTGCTCTCAAGGCGAACGTAAAAATGCAAAATATATGGCTTTGTGCGCGCATAATCGAGTGCGGAGGGTTTGCAATTTTCAATTTTATGATTAACAATTAATTCTCAACTGGGCTTAAATAAGAAACATATTCAAAATAGAGGTAAATACGACAAAGATATTATTTACGCCTATTGTTTGCTACAATATATATCGTTAAATTTGTATTACCCTTTTATTAACCAAGGCCTAATTTAAAAATTATTAATTACGTTTGCTCGAAAGTATTCCTTGAAATTTATTGGCTTTTTATTTTTTGACATGGACAATGTATGCTACGTACAAGGACTCCATTAATTTTCCCCATTCAATTTATAATTACATTTAAGAATAACACACAACAAAACGTCTATAATATAATAAAGCGTATTTATTTAGAAAGTCGAAAGCTTCGGATCAAGTGATTCTTATAGCCTCGCGATGCCTGTGCAGAAAAATCCAGATATCGCCTCGGAAAATCAATTGAACAACAACATTAGCTTTCGCGCGATAAATGTTAATTAGATCGATATTGGAGATCGGCAATGCCGAGATTCCCGAAGCTATTGATCCAATCAGAGCTATCAATATTCTTGTTATTAAATCGGAACTAAATCAAGTGCGTTGTAATGGATGGCCCTGAGAGCTCGTGTACAAATTTTATTTTCGAATCTCTTGATAGGAATGGTAGGAAAGGTAGCGTGGCGTCCGAAGTCTTGCGCGATATAGAAATCCGATCGATCGAGTACCTTTTACCGATATTATTTATTAATCTTACGTATTTCTCAAAATCATGCACTTGAAGGTCGTAATGCCCGGAGGACACACCCGTGTTTCCATCAATTCTGCCGATTCATAAAAATAGGGGAATACGATCGATTGTTCGGAGCGACTTTCGAGGCGACGTTTTATTATTATTATTAATATTATTATTATTATTATTATTATTATTATTATTACAATTATTATTATTATTATTATTATTCTCATTCTTATTATTATTATTATGGATAAGGAGCGCCGGTCGGGGGCGCACCGACTGGTCAGTTAACGGCGACGGATGAACGTGATGCGGGAGTCGGAGATGTGCGTGCGTGTGTGTGTGTGTGTGTGTGTGCACGAGAGAGAGAGAGAGAGAGAGAGAGAGAGAGAGAGGTCGGGTAACAATAGGTAGACGCGTGGAGAGGTTCGTTAAGGCGTCAGAGTCTCGTAAATGACATGGGAAGCCGTCAAGGGGACAAGGCTCGATTATACTTTCTCCTAATAGCGCTCGTAAACAAATACTAAATGTCAAGCTGCCTCGGAGATGTCAGATTGGAGGCATCTCGCAGCCGCGTTAACTACGTCAACCACCGGGGTACGCGCTCACGGAGCGAATAAGAAGATAAGGAATGCAGATGTTTGAAAGTAAAGATAAGTGGTTCTCCCCTGAGCCCCGGACGGCGAGAGCTAACGTAGCGATGACGCAGCAATCCCACTGCCAAGGGATACTACTCATCCTCCCCGCGTACGGGAGCTTCCCCTTGGCCGGGGACTGACCTCGACCGGAGCCTCCCGAGGCTACGAAGCCGGAGCCGGAGCCGGAGCCGGAGCCGGAGACGATCGAGAAGAAACGTTAACGACGCCGCGCGTATCGCTCAAGGTCGACGCGAGCCTTCTGCCTCCGGAGGCTTATAATGAAATCCCCCGCCGAGGCGATCCTGACGTGGGAGCAACTGCCAGGTGAGACGAGGCCGACCGACCGACCAACCGACCGACTCTCCCTTCGTAAAGCACTGCTTTTCCACGGCCTTCTCAATGTCTCCACTCCCGAGTTAACTTTATCCGCGCTGTAACGCTCGCAACGACTTTCCTTCACTACACGAACGGCTACATCATAAATGCCATATTAATTCCCCTAATGGAAACTATGGACGGCTACATCGAACAACACAATGCACACGTTGTATTGCACGACATCGTTGTACGGTACGGGCGCTCGAAGGCGCTCGTCTTCTAATGGAATTTACGTCTATTTGTGCGATATCCGTTTAAAAAAAAAAAAAAAAATAAATAAATAAATAAATAAAACCTCCCTCTCCCCACCACCACCACCACCACCACCACCACCACCACAGAACCCGACCCCGACCCCGACCCCATTCCCCCAACGCCACGTCCCGTAAGAATGTCGCCTTTCAGCACCTTCTCTATTATTAATATTTGCATGCACCTCTCTTATGCTCTTCTGGCGTCAGGACACGGACGACGTGGGTATGAGTGCGTCGTGGCAGTCGTGGTACGCGGGTGAAACGGAGTCAAACGGTGATATTGTATCCCTTAAGCATACAAGCTCCCTCGTTACTCTCGTTATTCTCGTTACGTTCGCCCAAGGTTGGCCGACCCGAGTTCTCTTAACCGCTCAAATAGCCGCCATTTTTTAATCGCGATTTAACATATAATGACCGAGCATTCGAGCTGACTGGCATCGGAATGCAGCGGATGTCCAGTCTTCTTCAAGGAAATTGCAACTTTCTCAAGATTTTATCCCGATTGAATAGAGGATTGTCGTCGCCGCGGCTTCGTCTGCTGGAATGACGGAAGCCCAATGGGAGATTCGTTATTACCTTATTCGTGCGAGTCCGATTATTCAATGCGGATTCTTGAGTGCTCCGAGGTGAGCTTCCGGACTATTTGATAAAGCGCGGGGTGGGGGGGGAGCTCGGCGCTCTCGGTAATTCGCTCCCGAGATTGGACAATCAAAGCCAATTCAACGCCAAACGTTGGAAAGCAGATCTTACCCGATGACCGGCAGCAGCTCCACGTTCGGCCTCGAACCGAAGGGAGGCGCGAGGGCAGGCAGGGGCTCGCTCTACGTGTGTACGCTCGTGTGCGAGTTTAGTAACTAAACGGGGCAGTACGACGAGCGGCTCGACGCCGGTCACTTAAGCTCCTCCTGGTTATTGACGGGGGGATGGGAGGAGGATGAGGAGGAGGGGGGAGCAGAAGACCAAGGAGGCGTCCGTCGTAGGCGGCTCAAGGAGAGTCGAGGCTGTGACTCCATGTGACGTGGCAGGACCCTCGCGGATGATCGGCCCGTTATGGAATTCACCGATCGGGCCCATCGATATAAGGAGGCTGCTTCGCGCACCTCGAGGGCCCCTCGTCATCGCCGGGAGTCCGGCCATGGACTCGTTTTACGCAACCGCTCGGCTCCCGAGTCTCTCCTACTCCCTCCTCCCCCCAACGAATCCCATCCTGGATCACCGGCTGATAAGGCCCATCTTCTCCTCCTCCCTCTTACCTCCCCGTTCCCGCCCCCCACCCCCTTATTACACGACTGGAATCGTCGAGATGATGGTCGACGAGCTGACGATTCGTCGTAGGTCACAGCCACCACCTTCCGACCGCATGATCACTACTACGATTGTCTCGATCCTCGTGTACTCGTTCGGCTTTGTTTTGGTGAACGTGCCGCGGCAGCGAGGTAGGCGTGGGGTGGGGAGAGGAAGGGAGGAGGAGGAGGAGGAGAGATGGGGACCACGACGGGCCAAGGCCTCCCGGGAGCGAGCCCCCCCCCGTCCCCACCATCCCCGTCACGGTCCCCGGCGCCGACTCGACCGGCCCTCGCCGGTAGAACGCGTGTGCTCCTTGGTAATCCGACGGCACGTGCAGCGAGGAGGAATTTTATTGATCCGGAGCGGTTGAATGTAAACGGGGCCGGCGCTCGCTCCTATTCTTATCTACCGTCCCAGTGGAGAATTCCTCCACCTCCGAGGGCGACCTCGCGATCGGGGCATAATTCCAGGTAGTTGTTTAGGCTCGATACGTAGCCAGGCGAATGGCGGGACCCGTCGAAGACCGACCCGTCAGTTAACGATTCAATATTATTGCGCAACGTCTCTCGATTTGCCAAGCGATGCAGTGCCAAAGCAAATGACCTCGGTTGCGCGCCAGTACTCTTAGCACTTTCGGCTGATAAGATCGAAACGGTCGCGTTGTCTTGCTCGCGGGTACCGTCGCCCATGTGACCTTAGCGCGTAGGCCGATCTTCGCTCCGTCTAATAAGACTCTTACGAGATTAAATTATCCGCCCGGCAGATAAGGGAGCAGATAATGCATCAACTAAGTACCCACCCACTCGGAGAGCGGCCTTTACCAACTCATTCTCCTTTGTGGCCCCTCTCCCCCCCCTCTAATTTATAGCCATAAAATATATTACGCCCCGTACAAAGGAGCCGGGACGACAAGTCCTGGATTAATGAGCGATAAATAAAGCCTTTCATTCACAGGTCCCTCTCTTTTATTTATTTATTTATTTATTTATTTATTTATTCATCTCATATCCAGATTACTCTTCTGTTTGTCCTATTACACGTACGGCCGAGATTAATATAATCCCTCCTCCGGAGTTTCCGTATTTTTTTTTTTTGTTTTTTAATTTTACTTTCTTAATCTATTTATTTGGCTGACCTTGAGATCGGCTGTTCTTAGGGCGGCCAACGAGCTGCCGAAGCCATTTTCCCCCGTTAATATTATTTTACTCGACATTTACGCGATGACGGCTAATGATTTAGGCTCTGCCCGGGGCGACTGCGCCCTCCAAATATAATTAGTACGTAGCGCCGAATCGCGAAGTGCGCAACGTTTCTTACATTGTCAAGGACCCAATGGCGGCGCCCAGCCAGACATTCCAATTATACCATTATAGCGTCATTCTCTCCCGGCTAACCATTCGGACGTACGACTGTCAACCACTTTTCATCCCACCTATTGCGTAACATCCTACTACCTTACCCGTATTTCCCAATACCTATACAATACACACGTGTTTTCATGTACACGCGTACATTCATATATATATATATATATATGTGTGTGTGTGTGTGCATATATATATATATATATATATTTTAGATATCTAGCCATTGTTTCCTTTGCGAAGCAATACATTATCTTATTGTTGTTGGCAATAATAGAATTACACAAATAAGTACTTCCTAAAAACAATAATAACGAACGTTTCAGCGAATTTCCTTTTTTTTTCTTTATCTCTTCTCCTTCCCCTACTTCCTTTTATACAGCAGCTCCATCCGCCGCATTCTAATTCAATGGAATTATTATTATCCGAATAATAATAACGATTATAAGTAATAATAATAACAGCAACTACAACAACAACAACAGCAACAATATTAATATTGATAATGACGTAATGTAGGACGAATAACTGCCTACGAACTTGGATAAATTTACAATTACTTGATTGCGGCAGCGAAAACGTTCGGGAACGGTATGATTAATAAATACATTTCTTCTTCGTCTAAGGGTTTCGCGGTGCGTGAACCAGTCGCTTTTTATCTGTCGGTCGTAAATTGTTGTATAGCCGGGACCGGCGCTGCGCACGGCCAATACGAAGAAAGGCTCGAGTAGTCCATGCAGTCCAGTGGGCCGGCCGCTCGCTTTCGTAATTGTCCCCGCGCCCGCTCATTCGGGGAAGGAAAAGCCGATATTTAAGTAGGGAGCGCCATTTTCCGAGACGTTCGCGAGAACTTCTTCGGAATCCGCATTCTCGACCGGCAATTAATACTTTCACGTGTACTTTGCAGGACATGCCAGCCTCCTTACGTCCCCATATTCCTCATTATCAATAGCTGTTACCTGCCCTACCGACTCGGAATAACTTCCACCCTACTTTTCCCCCCGCGCCACTTTATACCGATCGACTTTATACTAATCGACCCTACTTTCGATGCAGTTGAATATTTCTAATGGCTTGACTTTCCTCGTGTTGCCATAAAACATTATGTTATTATGAGTGAAGGAGGACTGTTATAGAGAGAGAGAGAGAGAGAGAGAGAGAGAGGAGGGTGGGGGAGACTTACAAAAATTATTAGCTCATAATAATTAGTAAGGCATAGTACGTTAATATGATAATTATACGGTAATACTTTACTAGCCCCATTAAGCTCGAGTTACCCTCGCCCCCCTCCCCGCCCCTCTGCACGTGAAGAAAAAGCAGTACCGCTAACAAGATCACGAACACGAGTGAAATTGTTCGATAGCAATAAATAATTAAATTCTGCACTAGGATTCTTTTTTTAGCGAATTCTTTTAGTAATTCTTCCTTCGTGGAAGAATGTGTCCCGAGTCGGTCCCAATTTGCGGGAGGATGCAAAGCAACTTGACAAGCAATGGGCGAAATGGACAATAATTAGCAAGTTAATTAAAGTAATTTGTTCTGGAGTGAGCTTATATTGCCATCGTTAATACGCTACCGGGGGATTCCTGAGCCCGAGCCCGAGCCCGAGCCCGAGCCCGAGTCCGAGACTGAGCCTTAGGCCTTAATTCGACTAGAAGCCATCTTTAATAAGTAAAATTTTGTATAAATTCATTCTTTATTACTCGAAGCCACTTTTCTTAATGGGCTTCATTCCGATTCTCTAATTAAAGAAACAAATATTTTGTTTCGCTTCCGCCCCAGCTTCAAATAAACTCCGCACTAAGGTTTCCGATAACAAGCGAAAAAAAAAAAAAAAAATAACAAACTAATCTTTAATTATCTTTGAGAACTATTAATCGTAATAGATAAGATTCATTCGGGCTGTAAAGGAGGAACTTCCTTATGATTCGTTTAATTCGGTCATTAAAAGGGACGCGCCGGCCGACGCTTTTTTTTATCTGTCGGTTCATCCAGGATTCACGAAGCCACGCTTAGCCAATACGTGGCTCCACAGACCTACGTATCGCAATCTACATATATCGAGAACGACATTGATGCCTCCATTTCAATTGGATTCCGGCTGAAAATTCATAGTATTGCGGATTCATGGTGGGGAGGCCAATCGAGCGGCAATGGATGAAAACTATAATAGTAGTGGAGTGGAGTGGAAATGCTATCGAAAGGCACGGAACATGTCCTCATCCGGGATGTGTAATTGTTAATGGAGGCTCTGAAATAAAAGCGGGCCTTATTATGTCGAGCGAGCGTGGGTCCTTTACAGCTTTCCTTATTACTCGCAGACTGGTCGAGTCATAAATTCGCAGATATCTGCGGTCCCCGCGGGTAATTGAGCAGCCAGAGCAGCCATCGCGAGGTGCGCGCGCAACCGTCTTCCCCCAGTAAGCTATCTATCACCGGATGCGCGAAAGAGGCCCTTTCGCTCGAAGGTAGGGGCGAGGTCCCGTCGACTTCGAGGCCCGGATTATAGCCGACAACAGACGATGGCCGGATGATGGCCGTTAAACGGGTCGCGGCGTTTAAGCTCCGCTGCTCGCCGCCCCCCCCATACCCCACCCCCTCCTCCCCTCCAGGGTGGAATGTCCGGACGGCCGGACGGAGGCTCTGCGCCGCTCGTTAATTGACCTTTTGTCACATGAGCAGACTCTTCGCGGTTTCTGAATTACCGGCGACGTTCGGCGACTTTCGGTCTCTACGTCTCTGAGAAAAGCAAGGCCCTCCCCCTCCTAGTCCTCCTCATCCTCCTCCTCCTACTCCTAAGAGCCTTACACCTCCCCAGCCCCCCAGTCCCATACATTATTCGCAACGAGGAGAGACTCGATCTTACGCAACGCCCGTTATTTAATAATGAACGGCATCGTTAATGGGGACGCTCGCGAGGATGGGAATAGACGGCTGCGATCCCATTCGAATTTCGCATTTCGCTCTCAAGGCTCGTTTAACACATCACTGGCGTGGAATGCGATCTAAAACGAACTCTGATAAGCGCGCGGACGAGTAAAGTCACGTTACGAGCTCTCGATTCTTCATGCTCTTCCGCCTGATTGGGAGTTAAATCTCCAAGACATCCTTAATTTATTTGTATTTCAGTTAAAAAAAAAAAAAAAAAAAAAAAAAAAATCAATTTTTTATGCTCGATTGTACGTGCGCGTACAGTTTATAGTAATAATTTATATGCGCGCCCGCGTGCGCAGTATAGATATTAATGCGCGGTATAACTCGCTGAATTTATTCATCAGGATAGGCAAGACGGCATTTAATAATAAACATCAGTCGTCCTCCTTATCATCAGCATCACCATCACCATCACCATCACCATCACCATCATCATTATCATCATTATGGTCTTCGTCGTAATCGTCGTCGTATAATGATAAATGATTATAAATACCGAAAAATAGGAAAGCCGCTGTCGTCCGTAATGTTTGAAATTAGACATTTCAAAATTCAAAGCGGACGATGCAAAATAGAGAGAGAGAGAGAGAGAGAGAGAGAGAAAATATCGGTAAATCAAAAAAGCCGTAGAATAATTTCTTCGGCAATTAAGGAATCGAAGTGAAATTCTGATAAATATAAAAAAAATGATATATTTCCTATAGACTTGATAATATCTTCGAATACTTGAACTTGAAAGTATGAAAAAGTGGCCGTTGAAACGGCTGCGCTACATACAGCTCTCACGTATTTGTATATTTGTGAAGCGAGTGCAATTGCTATTGTGAGGGGGAGCTCGAATGTTCGTAAAGCAGATTACAGTCGCGCATTCGATATTTCAAATTAAAATACAAGCGTTCGCGGCCGTGCTCACGAGATATGACGCAAGCGGTGTATTTTTTGAGCCGAGGTGTTAGTTGAGCCTTCCGACGGAAAGCACTTGCTCGATGACGTTCAGAACTTCCTATCGATCGATCACGTAATCGATTATTATCACAGCTGCAAGATGACCTTCCGGTACTGTTTCCGCTCCCTCGCACATACGCACTCGTAGCAACCAAGGGAATATATATATATATATATATATTATAACATCCGAGCAGAGTCAAATGATTTTCAGCTAATTAATCCCCGGCAGCAGAACCTTCCGTAACAGAGGCTCGTAATGGGCAGCTGCTCCCGACTAAACCGAGCACTGACTGATAAACACCGTCCGGTTCATGGTTATTGGGGCCCGAGGCGCCCTCGGGGGCAGATTACTTGCCACGTGGACCGAGCGGGACGTACTTCTTGAATAATAGAACTTTAATAGCACGACTCCGGATTCCATGCTCGAGCCGAGGGGAGCCGGGCACCGGGATGACCTTGACGGGCTGGTTGGCTGGCTTTGAAGGCTCGATGAATGCAATCGGCCGATCAGGCGCTACATTAGGTTAACGATGATGCTCGAAGCGGTCCGTTGCGAGAGCGATTCACTTGCCTTTTCAGAATATCTTTCAGATACGCAGATTTCGCAATTATCTGACCCCTTACTAATTAGAAGACTTGGGTAATCGGTGCAGCGGAGAATGCACATTTTTTCTCCCACCCCGTCACCCCGTCACCCCGTCACCCCACCCTTACCAGTCGATCTAGTCGTTCGTACGTTCGCCATTTCACAAGCCGAATGGCCATAAGCCAGGAAATTTATTCCTTGCCAACTAGCCGATATTCGATCGCTGCTTTATACAAAAATTTATATTCAAGTCGAATCTCGGGCTTCTACTACTCGACTAATCTTTATTTTCGTAATCTCATCAGTGCCGCGGCCGAAGGCCGAAGGAGGCCGAATACCAAGCGAGACACGCGTTACATTCTCTCCTTCCTCCTTCCATTCTTCTTAAACGTTTCGTGATTTGCTTGTAAAGCGCCCGTTCCGTAGCTTAAAATTAATTTGTTTGTTTTTTTGTTTTTTTATTCTATCCTTCTTTTTTCCATTATAATGCACAATCGAATTCCGCTTTGGCGTGTCGGTCCTTTTATTGGCCATAGTAAGCGAATCGACGTAAATAGATCGAAGCGGATGGAGGAGGAGACGCGAGAATGACGTCGAAGGGGAGTCTGGACTATTTAGCTCCAATGGGAATCGCACGTCCGAGGAATGCGCGAAGCTTGACAAGAGCATTAAACTAAAAGTGATTTCGATTCAAGGCAGCGGAGCCCGTGGCTCCGTTTATTGTATAATCAACAGCGAGCGAGACATCCGACTGCTCGTACCTGCTTCCATCTCGCACCAAGCCGCCACTAACTTTGCCACTCTTCGAGCCAACGAGTACCGACGAATGCCCGGCTCTTGACGTCACGGGCTCCCGGTCATTAGAGACTACCGGTATTCAAAGGATCCAACGACACACAAGCCATCCACTTAACAATCAAATTCTCCTCGCTCGCTTCCCTCTACCGTCTCACAGCTCCCGCTCGTGCGTTTAACTAATTTTCATTCGTAGATCGATCGATTACAACCATTGTTTCTACTTACGTACATACACAATGCATATACTCTGCCGGGGGATTCGTAATTCTTCGCTCGAGCGCGAAAAATCTATCGATTCGAAGAAAAGAGAAATCTTATCGATCCCCCGAGTGAAACAGAGAGAGAGAGAGAGAGAGAGAGAGAGAGAGAGGGACGCAGAGAGAGAGGGGAAGAGAGAGATAGAGAGACAACCTTTATTTAGCGATCTATGCGAATTTGCACCATCTGATTTTTAATTAACTAATTACTATTCAATTAATCCGAGCACAGTTTCAAACGTTCAAAATGCATTTCTTCCCATTGCAGATACCAACTGTATATAACCAACTGCATACGCACCGCGTCACTTCAAAACAATAGCAATATTATCTATTGTCTTGTTGTGCGACCTATCAATCACTTACGTATGAATCGGAACTCACTCCACAATCAGATAACTAATTGAAGTTGCAACATTAAACAAGTGAAACGGCAAAGAAATAGTAAATAATTATTATTCTGACCTACTCTCGTCTATTAGACAATTGTGTAAAAGGCGCACAAAAAAATTCCAATTACATATTTATATAATAACGCGGTGATAAAAAAAAAAAAAAACATTTGACGCTAAGCACACATGTACGCGCGCGCGCGTATTCGCCGTCGCGTAGGCAACAAAATAAAAAAAGAAGAAAAAAACAAAACAAAAAATAAATAAATAAAATAGAAAAAAAAGAGAGGAAAAACCTGTACAGTTCTCATAGTGAATCACTGGAAAAGTATTTACGTGTGCCTTTGAGAAAGGAAAATACTGCGTGTAAGGCTGCTCAGAAAATTGCTTAAAACTATTAAAGAACATTGTAATAAGCAGGAATTTCAATTTAAAATAGAATTCGAAGTGAGGTTTCAAAGTTATCTCTATATCTCGGCAATCTATTCTTCCGAGATCATTTTTCTTGTAGAAATTAATTTTTTTTAGAAAATTACGTGTACGTATAAATAAATGAGAGGCCCGTTTTACATAATATGAAGAGATCGATCTCTCTCGATTAAGATTAGGGGGCCGCGATCCGCTACTATTATAATATAAATACACATTTTCAAGTTCATACTCTTCGGTATTATTATGTCAAAATAGTTTAAAAATTAAAAATACTTTCGCGAAGGCATTCGGGCATTGTTGACATTGACTTTATTCAACAGAGCCGAGCTAGAGAATAACGGTCAATAAAATTTTAATGGTTTAATGTGGATTCGGCATGAACGCGAGAATCGGAATTGTTCCGAAGAATATAAAGCAGTAAAAATAAAAATTCATTAAATGTCCGGTAAGTCTGGTAAATGGAGTTACCGCGAGTCAGCGGGTATGTACGTATACCATACCTATCGCATGTACGAAGGAGATTTTTCGTCCTCCGAATCGAAAGCCTCCGATCTTGATTATACAATGCATACGTTTGGAAATAATAGTCGTTTAATTTTCTACGGGTAGGGGGGAAAAGTCCTTCAAGTGAAATTCCTGAAAATTTCAATATTTCGTGCAATTGACATAATAATCTCGCGAAAATCTTGGAAAGTTTTTCCCGGATACGTGAGTGCTGTTTTATTAAAAATAACGTGGTTTCTTCGACCCGTTGGCTCGTGTAATATATTATAATCCCCGCTGCAAATGCCAAGATATATCGCAGTATTACGTAACGCAGAGACGAGATTCGTTTTGTAAATAAATTAACGAGCCGCGCGAGTACGGGGCGGCTGGCTGGTGGCTGGTGGCGGGGGTGGAAGAAGAGAAGGAAGGAATCGGGTGGAGAAAGACTAGCGAATTAGGGCGAAATAAATAGTCTCCGCTACTCGGGGAAAATCAGATGGTAGGTGATGATAGGTGATAGGCGGTAGGTCGTAGGTGGTGGGCAGTGGGCGGTAGGTAGTGGGGGGAAAGGAGGCAGGAGTGACGGTGACAGAGCGGAAGTCAGGTAGGTGGGGAAGGAGGCCGCGGGATGCGCGTTTTCTCACGGATTTCCCGAGGCCACCGCCGCCCCCGTCGTCGGCTGCGCGCATCGGTGAAAAAAAAAAAAAGCCGGAGGAGAGTGCGCGTGTGTAGGAAGAACGCGCCCGGTCGAGTGCCGGTCGGGGCCGTCGGTGTCGTCGATGCATCGGGTATCATCCATCAAGTCTCGCCTCGACCCGCTTTCATCCGCGAGTCGTCCGCGAGTCGTCCGCGAGTCGTCCGGGAGCCTTGGCGCATCCTGGCGGATGCGCCGGTGAGGAGCTGTCGAGGGGACCGGGGCCATTGTGCGCAAGGGACCCTGACAACCACGCGACGAAAGAAACAACGAAGAAGGCTCAGCTTCTCACTTGTAACAGTCGGGATAACGGATTTCCGTGCTTTCGAGGGATCATTACTCGCCCTCTTCCTTTATTGTCCCACTGGCACAGTCAACCTGTGAGACGTCCCTACCTAACGACCACGGGATACCCTGACGATGGTTATTTTTAATATAAGGAGGCTATTGTTCCACTTTGGCATCCTGGCAATGTCGAGCTTCACGAGTAGAGACAGCGAGAGAGAGAGAGAGAGAGTTGGATGAAGGGCGGGAGGGATGGAGGGATGGAGGAAGAGGCGAGATTAATGTACGGCAAACATAATAAGTATCTGCTGGGAGCCTATTTCCAGGAGGATTCCGAGGACTCCCGGAAGGAGCACCATGCGCTCGTCTCCGCGGTCGCATCCCCGCCTCTTGCCTACCTGCAGCCCATGGTTATTGTCAGCTTCGAGCCATCCCCATCATGGGCAATTAAAGTGCTCGTTTATTTATAGGCGTTTTCCGTTTATTCCTCCTCTTAAAACCGAAATCTCCCAAAAGTATGAATACTTAGCTTTAATTATAGAAAAATTTATCGAAGTAGGTCGTCGGTCAGTCCGTCCCTTCGAATTTTCGTTATTCCGATTAACCTGGGCTCTGTACATAAACCGAGAACAAAAGGACTGTACAGTCTGTACAGTCCGCGCTAATGAAACCAATAAAACGCTGCTAAGGATCGCTGTTGCGAGTGTGAGCTTCGATGCGGTAGTACCTCCGATTTCGCAGCAGCCGGTAGGACCAGGTACCGACCTCGGCGCAGAGGTTAGTGACTAGTTTAGATCGAATGATCGGTTATGGAACCGATTCAGAGTCCAGTTCCGATCAAGTCGAGAGCCGACTTGATTTGATAATATTTATTGGAGGCGTTCCCTCTTCTACCGCTGGGAGCTTAACCGGTCCCGCGACCCATCAATGGAAACTCGTCCTTCCGTGGAACAGAGGATACTGAGCCGCGCGCACCTCGGATCACCCTGGCGGAGGTAATAATGACAAGGACGTGATCGATCGCTAGGAGATTATTTAATAGCCATTGTAAATAAATGGTATGGCTTTCAATGGGAATAATCGGCTTTCCGATGTGGAGCGCGAGTCCGAGTCGACTGGTTTTTCTTTTACGAAGCCTGAAACGACAGTTCGCGGGAATAAGTGAGTCAATAGCTTAGCGGACAGATGTTTCCTGGGTGCAACAGGTGCAACACATGTGTCCTGGGAACTTTTCTCGCGGCCTCTGTCTCCGATCCATCGAGCGTCCCCCTCCCCGAACCCCTCCCAAACGAATCACGGATACCCTCCTCCCCCCTTACGTACCGATATCGCCTTGGCCGTTTATGAATTATCCGCCAATAACCCCTCAAGATAAGAGTTTGACGCTTCGCATCGAGCTCTTCCTCGAGCTCAGGAGAGCGCGCTTCGTTTAATGATTTTGTGAAAGCGAAAAGGTCCGATTATTAAGTTGAAACAAGTTTACGCGCTGCCGGGAACGTCGAAGATTAAAATATCCTCTCCTCGAGCAAATAATAATAGTAATAATAGTAATAATAAATAATAAATGGCGGGCATGGGCTTGGTCGTATCATATAAGTAGCTCGTGGCCCGAAGAATTTCGCCGATGGTTACATTCGGCGCGGCACTCTTACTCATAATTATGGCAATCGAGGACAGAATGCTCATCCTCGTGGAGAGCCTCGTCGTCCGGAATACCAACACATGCCAGCCAATACTCGGACGACTCGATTGGTCGACGATTATTATTATTATTAGTCAACGCGTACTGTTCGCAAAGTAGTCGCCATTTTTATAAAACCATTTTTATGTCCGGGGTCTCGACTGCCAGCACCAGCCCCACCCACCACCTACGTCGCCGATAACCCCTAATTGCCTAATTTCCAATGCTGCTTACGGGATCTTTTCGAGGGAGAACTGGTCCCGCCCGTCCGGCTCTCAAGAGCAGCTCCCTCACCGTTCCACTACGTGTTTGCAGTATTGCAGGCCGGGATTCTTATAATTTAGGGTCATCGAGATTCGGGAAAACAAGAGCCCGCTTCAGGAAAAACGCTGCCCGGCCAAAGGCAAACGAAGGAAAAACGAGCCTGACAATAATGACGACGTTGACGACATTGACGACATTGACGACTCGCTGACCAAATGGCAGGAAAACGGTCACGGATTACATCGAGCTTTTTATCGGCGCTATACGCGAGTCAAAGTCGTATTTTTAGACGCGCTATTGAACCTGAGAGCATAATGCTCACTTTTTCTAAAGAGATTTTCTCGCGCTTGCGCCGTGTACCGACATTTCTCTCTCTCTCTCTCTCTCTCTCTCTCTCTCTCTCTCTCCCTCTATCGTAACTCCGTCGATGCTTCTTGATAGAAATAATTTATGATAACAGCATCGTGTTATTGCAGTCGCTTAATACGGAAAACGTGCCAGAAGAAGCTCGAGCTATTGTATTATATGCCTCGACGCTGAACCTCTCCCCCCCCCCCCATCCCTTCGACCACTCAACGTCCACCGCAGCCGCCAAACCCAAACACACCAAACCCGACGGCTTCTCGCTCTTCGATCATTTGTAGAGCGTAGCAAAGCGGACGGACGGTTTTATCCGTGCTCGAGCTACGACCAAGCAATGCTCTGCCAAGTAGCTCTGCAGTCTTAATACGTGTTTTATCAACTTTAGAATCAACGAGCACGCGAGCGCGCACGTAATTTTTCTAACGTTTCTTCTTCTTTCGAACCTCTTGCCCGCGCGTTTTTTCCTCTAATTTCCTTACATTCGATGACGATGGCTGGAGGGTGGAGGGTGGAGGAGGGAGCACAGGCTCGTTAAATCAATTCTTCGCTAACTAAGTGCTAACGGTCTCTCTCTCTCTCTCTCTCTCTCTCTCTCTCTCTCTCTCTCCCTCTCCCCTCGTACCTTGGCTCTCGTCTCTCGCGTTAACGAAGCGCATTGAAGAGAGTGAAAATTTTATCGCTAATTAAACGCGAGTTTCGGTCGAGTAAATTGAAATTTTTTAAAAATTCTCAACCTCCAGACGAGCAGAGATTAAGCACGCACGCGACGCACATAGCATTGTGTTAATTATTTTATAAAATCGCACTGCAACGCGATTATCCGCGATTGGTGTGCGTTCCTTCCGACCTTACGATCGCATCGCCGATAAGAAAAATCATTGAATTATTCGTCATTAATACTGAAATTAATATCCTTTAACGATCGGCAGATCCCCGTAAAGGCTTAATTAATCCCCGCTACGTATGTCGAAGAAATGGGAAAACAAGTTTAGCTGTCGAGATAAGCTTGATAAATAAAAATTAAACGCAAACGCGAGTCGACCAATTTCTCGTACAAGTCGCCTACCTTTCGAATCCTAGGTCACCCCTCACCCTCACACGGCTATTAGTTATAATAGGCACCGACGACCTTGGTCCAGCACGATAGAGCGCTATTTTTTCTAAACAATCGCTGCGTTTCTTTCACTATCGCCACATGCCAAGGCTTTTTATTGCTACTTATTGGCTCCAGTCAAATTGTCGATCGAATCTTTTCCTTCCTTCTTCCCTTTATTTTTCAATTAGCTTACTCACGTTACTCTACTCAGAGTCGATGCGTGTATTGCTCACTCGTCATGACAACTCACCTGCAACAGAAAAAGGATAAATTTAGAAAACTAGTCCGCGTACTCTCTTTGTTCGGATCAATGTAACGAACATTAGAAGCGCATTGCGTGAGTCGAATTTCCCGTAATCTCAACCAGGCTCCTTAATTACGGTTAAATAAATAAATAAATAAATAAATCATATCCATGCATGTATGCAGTTTCGGCGCTCTTATTTCGTAAAAACGAATTGTAAAATTGCAAATGAGATAATCTCTGGGTAAATGATATTCTTCTTCTTTTTTCTTTGAGCTTAAGTTAACTCGTGACTTTCAAAAGAGTATAATTAGAAAGTACAATGTGCGTGCAAAGGTATGCGTGCATTAGCATATGTAATTAGAAGCTGGATTTTATTCGGCAGTGTATATAAGGAGGAGCGGAGAGGGCGGAGAGGTCAAGTAAATGGCTTTTCGAAGCGAATCGCAGAGTTGTGAAGGAAATGAATCCCGAATGAGAAATCACTTGAACCTACGGTCGAATTTCTAATTATAATTAACGCTCGGCCGTCGAGTTCGCTGGGCCACTATGGGAGGAGGAGACTAAGGGGCAAGGATAAGCCCCGGATGTAGGCGCTCATCCTAAGGGCAGAGTCCCGGGTCGACCTTCCTCCGGAGGAGGCTCTTTAAGCCGTTCGAGAGGACGCGGTGATCGAGTCGCCGCGTGCGTGCCCGAGCATCGCCTCCCTTCGTCGTGCCACCCCCCCCGTCCTCCGCCTCCTCCTCCTCCTCCTGCTCCTGCTCCTCTCCCCGCCACCCCAATGCCCCTTACGAGGCCGTTCAACTTGCGCGTGTCTGCCTCGGCTCTCTCTACAACAGCGCCCCCACCCCCCGTATAATTGGGCATATATACGTGCTCGAGCGACGCTCTCCCGCGCGCCTTCGTCTGTAAAGTGAAAATGACGGTGCGTTCCTACCGCGGGCATACGGCGAGCGATGCTGCTGCTGCTGCTGCTGCTGCTCCCCGATTGGCGGGACGGGGATCGGGGGATGGTGGGGGACGATGGGGGGGGGCGAGGGGCAAAGGAGGAAGATGGAGTAAAGACTCAGCTGCCATCGAGAGAGGATCGAGGCCGCCCCCTCCCCTCCCACCATATCCAGGCTAGTCGGAGGGAGGCTTCTATTTATCACTCGTCGAAGATTACGGAAGCGAGCGAACGAGTCCCGTCGCAGCTTGAGCACCACCAGGGCGATCTCGAGGCCACGATTTCATCAACTCTCCCGGTCGCGAGAACGTTTCCAGTTAACGCCCGTATCTTTTTCTTTTTTTTTTCTTTTTTTTTTCCTGGAAACGCATGCTCCACCGATGCACTGAACCGTCTCGTTTTTTCTTTTTAATTTTTTTTTATTTTCTTTCCTTCTCTTTTTACACTAATGACCGGGCATTAGTGAACTGCTTTCAGCGGCTCACGGCGGCCCTAGACCTGCGAGCCGAGAGAAAAACGCGCCGTGCGTGCCGACGCTAAAGGAAATAAGTCGGATTTAATCAAGACATCGGCCTTCCTCGCTCGACTCCTCGACCTATTACCCGATGAATAACGTCCGGGGGGCGGGGGTGGCGGTGGCGGTGGCGGCGGCGGAAAAGAGGACGGAATGGGAGAAGAAACGCGCGCGCGCGCGCGCGCCTTTCAAGCTCGATGCTCGTGCTTACAAGCTCCGGTGCACACCCGTACGAGGAGAAAATGAAATATAATTAAAGTTTACGCGGCACAATGAGAAAGTGTGCTTTATTGTACGTGTGCGAGCGTGTGCTAACGTCCGTCGACGTCCTTTGACGTTCTTCCCGGCCTCTACCCGCCTTTCCTACGTCAACTTTCCTCGACTATTTTATGAATGTCAAGCGAGCCTTCTTCTCTGTACTTTCCCTTACGAGCACCATAACTACATTGCGGCAGCTTTGGATCTCGTATTCATTATATTATTTAACCTCTATGCTCCGATTCGTTGAGCGATTTAACGTATTTAAAGGAGAAAACGGAACAAAACGAAAAAATATGTATGTAAGGATAAGAGGAGTCGCGATGTCACAACAATGGTTTGTACATGGAGAAATCCAAGGCAACTTTTCACGGCTGGCTCCCAAAGTTCCCGTATGGGAAAACGCGAGCCCTGCGTCCTGGATAAATATCTCGAGAGCTTAGCGGTTTCGGTGACGTCTTTCCTCCTTCCGTCTCGATTCCAAGGAAGAGACTTCCGCGTCGTGGACCACGTGGCGCACGTACCGGAAACCTCGTTAGGCGCATCTCGCGCTGCATACCTCGCCGCATACCTCGCGCCTCCTCTCCCCCTCCCCCCGACTTGCTAATTCCCCTACTGCTAATATTGCTTGAAAATAAGATTTTCTCCCGATCCGCCATCGAAAAAAAACTCCCAACTCGTTATCGATTCCTTTATATAATAGACGATTTTTCTTGCCCTCGCTCGTCTCGCTCGTTACCTCCTCGCTTTCGGATTCTCTATGTGCGCCCCCGCCACCGCCGCCTCTCCTTATCCAAGTCTCCCTTTCCAAGCCGAATTCTCTGCATTTATTAGAATGTCCGCCCCGCCCCCTCGCTGACATTCGATATCACTGGCCTGCCTTTATTCTTTCTTTTTTTTTTTTTTTTTTTTTTTTTTTTTTAAATAACCAATCTATAGCTCGCGCGGGCTTATCGCGCAGCACACACCGGACCTTACGCACCATTACCCGGTGCTTTCTAATTTATTTTAAAATCTCTAATGGTTTTTCGAAGCGCAATGGGGTGATTTCGACACGCGCGATCATTAGATGGTTATTCGACACCTCCGGGAGCAGCTTTCCGACATTCTAATTTCAATCGGAGCGCTGATCTAAAGCTTCTAAAGCTTCCACGCTCTCATAGGGCTTTTTTTTATTACACCATACTACCATTTTATGGGACTTTCAATTAAATTATTCAGATATCCAGAGTGAAAATGCCCGTGCGACTCGAGCCGATTCTTAATAAGTGTAATTATTCATAGCTCTCGTGTTACAGGCTCTGTAAATTAATCTCCCGACATTTCACGATGCCTTACGAAAGCCCAAATTATTTCACAAAGACAAGAAAAAGAAATTACTAATTTATTACTAGGCTTTCATTTGCTTAAAAATCTGCGGTAAAAGGACGGAACCGAGTAATTTCCCGTAGGAAAAGAGCGAAATAGCTGTTGCTGTTGCTGGTACTGCTGCTGCTGCTGCTGCTGCTGCTGCTGCTGTTGCTGCTGTTGCTGCTGCTGCTATTGTATGCTCTATTAATAATCTATAATTTTAATACCATAGAAATATTGTGTTGCATTATATGATAAAATTCTTTTAATCGCAATAGCGTTATAATATGGTAATAATTAAGCCTGCCGTTGGGTAACCACGCTGAAATATTTCAGGTACGTAAACGTTTTCCCAAAAGCAATGCCGCTAATTAAACAGGATCGGTAATAAAAGTTTTATTTAATCGATCTGAGTCATAATGCTTTTTTGTTCTGTCATATTATCCGGATAGATAAGAATTATTTAACGCAATTTCGTTAAATGTGTAAACGGAATATCGAGCACCAGTGGAATGCAAGTGCAACAAGTGGCTGCGCGTTAGGTTGTAGGCCGTTGGTTATGGGTAGGATCGAAGGGGCTGGGGGAGGGGAGAGCTTGTGGGGTCGGTGGCGAAATTAGCCATCGTCGACGTAAGAGCGTTGGTGGTGGTGGTGGTGGTGGTGGCGGTGGTTGTGGTGGCGGCGGCGGCTTGTAGGTATCGACGAGCGGAGGCTACGCGCTTGTATGTCGCTCGCCAAGTAAGTCCAGCGAACAACAAAGAAATACTTACGGCGAACGCCAGTGGGGATTCACTGCCGAAATTACATAATTTAGGAGACAGAGGGCCCACTCGCTCCTATCTACGCACGAATGCACGCACCCGCGCACGCACACGTACACGTGCACAGAAGCAGGCGTCCACGCAATCATCCATCCGTAAAAGTCGATAGTCATAGGGTGCGTTTTAGCCAAGCGTGGCGCCACGCATCCGTTTCCGGCAGGATGCACCATACACGTTCTCTCCCCTCCCCCCACTCGTCCCATTTATTTATACCAATATACCTACATCTGCACCTACGTTACACGTGCACTTATCCACTCATATATAATATATACGCGTTCGAAACATTGACGGTTCTCGCAAGCGCTTTCTGGACGCGCCATCGTAAGTGCTAATTCGATCGATCTCGTGGAGCCGAGTATCCCGAGTAATCGCCAGCGGTCGTACCAAGTGCTCGTTTGCATTAAGCGGCATTAGGGACGACGGTGGTGGCGGTGGCGACGGCCGGTTGGGGAGGGAGAGGGGACGGGAGGCGGGTGGCGGGGGCGGGGAGGTGCAATGTCCCGCATCCGGAACATCACGGTAATTGTCTGATCGGTTGGACAAATCGGTTGCCCACCCTCCCTCTCGTCGGCCCGCCCACCCTTCTCTCTCGTCACCGCCCGAATCCTCCGCCAGCGCGACTTACCGCCAGCCACACACGATCACACACGAGACCACAGGCGACCACACACGCACGCAAAACATCTCGGATACTTCTGGGCGCTTCGGAGCCACTCTGCTAATCTGCACGCTTTAAGAGCGTTGATTACTTCGAGGAGTTAACGTTGCAATTGCTCGATAAACCTCCACGTTGGATGTGATCATAATCCGTTTTTATTACACTCGAGTACTTCGATACTCGGACTAACCAATTTTTACATTTAAGTAACCGTATTCAACTCAATTGTTAATCGCGTCGCTTTTTATCTCTGCTCAAAAATATTAAAATTATGTAATTTTTAATACAACTCTATCGCATAACGACATTTCGATTTATACTTTGAGCATTATGGGCGGCAATTTTATTTTTAATCATACCGATTTGAATTGTTATTTGAAAATATTAAAATTACATAACAAGTAGAGTTTAAAAAGGAAATAAATTCTTTTGTTCACGGCAAAAAGATTAATTTCAACATTATATAAAGTAATTAATAAGTACGCTGAATTAGTAGGAGACGTTGAAGAGAAAAAAAAAAAAAACAACAACCAACAAGAACAAACTGCAAAATATATGAAGATATAAGATCTTTATTCAAAGTCGAATTTTTTTTAAGCTTTACCGTTCGTTTATTTAGCAGGATATTATTTTGTGACGGAAATTTGCTAAAATTTTATGAAGTATGCGACGAAAGTGAGATGCGAGATTGGAATAACCCCAAAAGTAAGCTTTGACCGGAATACAAATGTCAATTAATCTATCCAAGTGCTAATTAAAGTGATGGGATATTGGTCCCGATAGCTTGCAAGTATTATAAATAAAGGCTGGCTGGTTTTTTAACGAATGAAGATTCCAGGTAGGAAGGACAGACGGCGCTGAGCGTTGATATTTGAATAAGGAGATGAGTATTAATGAGTACACGGCGCAGTCGTGCATAAGCTACAGCCACAATGAGGAAAACCGGGAACAAAGCAGCGCTCTCAGGAGAAACAATCGGACGTTATATTTGGAATTGGTTTTTGAATTTTTGTAGCTCGGCATGACGCCGGATCGCAGGCATTAAAATTATCGCTCGGTTACGTAAGCCTATCAGGAAGTCGTTCGATTGTTTACGATACAAAACGACACGAATCCGTGGAAATAAAAGCCGTAATTGAAAGTAAATGGGCGATTGCGCGGCGAGGCGGCGAGGGGGAGGAGGAGGGAGTAGGGGGAGAGGGGCGAGAGGGACGAGAGGGGGCGTAGAGAAACGAAATGATGGAGAGGGAGAGGGAGAGGGACAAGGATCGATAATCAGGAGGTGTATGACCGACTCTCGATATCCTCCAGGTGAACTGGAGAGGAGGCGGCGCGTGCAGGTTTTGAAATTTGACACCGAACGCCTCGGCTTTGGATTATACGGTTACATCGGTTTCGTTCCCCCAACGCCAATCTCTTGCCGAACGCACCCACACCTGCCCACACGGAGCCACCGGGATCCCTTGCAACCCGCGGGGCCAATGACTAACACCCGTTTCCCCGTCGTCCGGCGATATCCGAACCGATGAGCACCGACCGGCCATGGGATTTTCAACCTCCCCCGGAGTCGATCGGCCGAGCGTCGACAGCCGAACGAAGCACGAACCTCCCGAGGATAAATACTCGTAAGGGATTTCCGGCTCGCCTGCCCGGTCCCCGAGAGGCTGCGCAGCCCGCGTCCTCGAACCTCTGTAATCCTCGAATTACTCGTAGGCCGTGTGTGCTTAGACGTTCGGGCTCGGACTCGGACTCGGACTCGGACTCGGACTCGGACTCGGACTCGGTCTCGCCGATGGTCGGCCGATGTAGAGACATGGGGGAATGGGGGAGAAGAGGCGAGAGCAGAGAACGAGAGAGAATTGTTTGGCCGCGACACACGCGAGTCTTTACAACGTTTGGGCTATTTGCACTTTTTGTTCGCTCGTACAAATAAGCTATTCATCCGATGTCGGCTCCACGCGGAACATCGACGCTCGAGCTTCCTCCCGACCCGAATTCCCCAATGCGCAACGACACGATACGCTTCGCTCTGCATTTCCAACGAGCGAAATCATATCTCCACAGAGATATTCCGAGTGGACTCGGAACGGACCTCGGCTCTTTACTTTTATCGATGAATCCTCGGTATAAAAGTGTCACGAAAAGATTTTCTAATGCGCTAAAATTTGCAAACTTTAAGGCCATCATTCGTGTTAATTGGTCCGCTTGTGAGTGGGTGTGGGTGGGGTGGGGGGACAACGACGACGACGACGACGACGACGACGACGACGACGACGATGATGATGATGCCGCTACGTCTAGAATTATCTCTCTCGATGTTTACAACTAGGGAGCAACGTATTAAAATCAATGATATTGCGAATTCATCGGACATGGCTATAGCATTTAAAAATACATTATTTTATTTATGCAATCTTATCATTAGCGACAAGTCTTATCGCGATGCATTTCATTACTCATAAGTCTCACCTGAATCATAGCCAAGGCATTAAGAGTATTCAAACTTATCGAGCTCCATAATTCGAGTATGACTCGGTGCGCGATTACATTCTTTCGTCTCGGCAAGCTCTTTTTTCTTCCTTTCTTCCCCCACTCCCCCTCTTTAGTTTACTTCTCTTTTCTTTTATTTAAAATGAGTGAAAATTAAATCTTATCGATCGCTAATGATGTTACATTGGCGTGGGCGCGGGTGTGGCTCACCGGGACACGCAACATCGATGTTATAATAAAGGCGCTCTTGTCTTGCTCTGTGAGAGAGTGCGGTATTGTGCGCAAATACATGTAGGTTCAATGAAATACTTTATTATCGACTTGCTCAAGCAACGGGGGTACAGAACTCCAATTAAGCTCCCAAATAGAGGATAACTTTGAAATTCTAATGGAACAATCGAGCTGCAACAATGCAAGCTTTCTTCAACGTTAAATTGCACGTTTTCACTTGAATGATGACCTCGGCACACCCGCGCACCGGTATCGGCCATTATGTCGTAATAGCGGCGACAGGCAGAGATACAGAGTCCGAGGCCAGGAGCCGAGGAACTGGGCAACTGAACTAGACCTGCCCTCGCACTACATTTATCTCGAGCTCGTAAAGCTCGTAAAGCCGTCCGAGGACTCCGGGGATATTAAACGGGGAGGACGTCGCCGCCCATTAATGTCGGGGCACCTTAAGGAACATCCTTAAGCGGGGATCGCAGAAAACGGGAAAGCAATAATCGAAATCACGAGCGAGGAGCGCTTATCACCAGGTGGATGCGCCGACTTTCACGGAGGCGCATTCCTTCCTCGCGGCGGGTTAGTGACAAACGCAAGACCGAGTGGAACGCTTACGTCGGGTGACATTTCTTTGAAAGACAGCGGACATCTTGATGTTAACTGACCGGCTCGATGGATCGCCGTTGCGGGTAAAAGAAAAGGATAGAAAAGGTCGCCTACCCCTCTCTAACGCATTGTTCTTGTCGCACCGAAAATCGTACCACACGCATAGACGTATGTATGCGCGGGCGCGCGCCTCTATAGGATGGCGAATGTATTTTACGCCGACCGTCGAGCATCGTTTTCCTCTCGACTCAAGGATTTCTAACGTCCATGATGCGCTTCTAACGCAACTCGTACGGGCTGCAGCTCTTAAAACCTTGCCTCTTCAATCATTCGGCTATTTCAACGCAACTCCATCAAGTTTCTTTGCTTCTCTGCTTTTCGTAAGTCCATCTACGTCGAAAAGTCATCAGTAATACTACACAAGTGTTAGCGACCGAGGTAATGTATCGGGGCATTCACCGAAAGCGATTCGTCTGTAAATGCTCAATTAACGGCGCATGCGTCTCGGAGATTAAATAAAACATAATGCCGAATAAGGATAGAGTATTTTTATAAAATTTAACCTCGTTATATCAATCGGGATTCTTTCGCGGTGATTTATTGGGGAACGTGGTGGTTAAGCGTTAGCGTGTTTCTGCGCAACGTAATATATCACAATAGAATAAGCAAAAAACTCTGCTGAAAATTAAAATTCCGTTTTTTTTTTGTTTTTTATTTGTTTTTTTTTTGTTTTGTTCATTTTATCAAGTAACGCGACATAAAAGTCACGTCTGCAAATCAATCCACGAGTTATTGAATGCCCTCAGTAACATAGGCGTGCCAAAAAAAGTAAACAAAAACACGATTCATCTGAATATCAGATGCACTCGATCTGATTCGCTGTGCCAGTGACCTACTGCTCCTACTTTCCGAATATTTGCGAAAAATATTGGCCATTCCTTCCTCATTTCAATCTACCGAGTAATTTCTCTTAAAGCTTACACAAATACGTCATAATTATTGGAAGGGCAGCTTACAGTGGTTGACCTTATCCTAATCGGTCGCTATTCAGTCGGCGTTCAGACAACGCCAATTCACACGCTTAACAAACGCAAATGAACGGAAATTCTATTTTTAAGAGCAGTGCTTGGATTTGATATACTTTGTGCGGGCACAAAGTAACGATGAGGTTCGGCAGAAGCTTCTTAAGCTCAGAAACGAAAAGCTGTCGATGAACGTTGAAATCGAGTACCGGAACATCGTTATTCTAATTTACGTCCAAGGAGGAATGATGTTTTAAAAACATTAAGCCATAGTGCGTGGAAGCTTTATAAAATTAATGAAACGTATCAGCCATTAGAAAGGCCTTTTATACCGCAATTGATGAGTGATTAATTTTCCAGCAATGAGGACGTGACAGCTGGAAAATAAAGTGAAAGAAAGAAAACTGATATAATGAATGGCAGCTAAAAGTAAAGCAAGTTCAACTTCAATTTATAATCAATGTGACAGAATCCAATTTATAAGAGGACACATTTTATACGCGTATTAGTGTAATGATAGCGGTAGTAATTTGTTATATATCACCAGTGTTCTAGTATCGGGAAATATACGTTCTGTTCGATCTCTAAATTGTAAATGAGTTACATCGCACAAGTTATAACTTACTCAATAAAACTGACTGCTTGGATCGTTAAAATTCAAACTTATTCCCGATTAGATTGAAATTATTATAGAAGGACTTGTAAGCAGCTTGATTATTTATTGACATCCAGCCCGTGTTAATCAAATAAAAGTTTTATTGTATATCTCGAACGCATTTCTTGAAATTAATAACTTCTAACACTTATCGAATGAAAAAAATTGTAGGAAATAAATTATAAAAGAATTGTACACAATTGGGCAGTATCTTTATAATTTTAATATCTTACTCGGAAGCAATACAAGATGTGCAGTATAAAAAAATATTGTTATTGTTTTCAATTGCTAAAATGACCTTTCGAATAATAAACTGCGATAATAATGAAATTGATAAAAATCTTGACCAATTTATTCCCTGACATTGCATCTCTATATAATTACAACAATATACTGTATTTAGTAAATAAAAGACCTAAATAAAAATATCTGTCCGACTTAATAGACAAATAATATATGGTTTCGTTCGTTCGCTACAGACTTTTTCATCAACTTCTGAAGACACGATCCTCTATAAACATAGTTTTTCTCTTTAAATGAACTATAATAATTCTTAATGGTCAAATTATGCAAGCTTTGAGATTCGTATAATTAATATAAGTACTTTTCTCGCATATAAATTGCGAGGCGTCATTTAATAAATAAAAAAAAAAAAAAAAAAAAAAAAACTACCAAATGTCACGGAATTAGTAATTCTTCAGGTTAATAATGCATAAAGTGACTTTACGTTACTTATTTAATTGCTGTTGTAAAACTGCACTTTTCACTCTTTTTACAACATTGAATTAAACAGCAAAAGGTGTTGATCAGATTTCCTAAATATCACAAATTTACCTAATCTTCTTCAGATTGAAGAACTTCTGAGTTCTAAGGGGATAATGAATATAAGAACGGCATTGGCCCTTGCCAGATAAATATTTTTTTAAATATTTTTAAAGCACACGAACTAAACTACATCCCATTAGGCTTTTATTTTACATCAACACATTAATAATCGAAAACATTTTTCTAACGAAACGAATGATAGTTCACAAATAAATATATCTCATTATCTTATGCTATAATAATATTTCCAAATGGAAAAGAAATTCATTTTAATTTTACGGGATGGACTTTTTACAATTCCCGATTACATATTATTGTCCGCAGAGCTCTTATTTATAATTTGTTATTTAAAAGGCTGCATCAACATTTTATAGTAATTAACTAACGCTATTAATACCTTTATCGCCTAGAAAAGAAGATAATTAAAATGTAGATAAGCTTCTTAGGTAAAGTTATATGAGAGCTATGAAAGGTAATATTTACATGTAAAGGCCTCTTAAAGAACATTAATATGTAAATATTTTGAAAGCGAATTCACCATAAATAGCGGAGAAAATACGAATGAGAATTCGTTAGCTTGGTTTATTAGGGTTTATTTGTGCCAATAACAAGTAAAAAAAAATATTAAAATTTCTGGTAAATATTTACTTTAAGCCGTATTTATTTACTATTTTCGTTTTATTAATTTTTTTCGTATAAAAAAAGTCAGATCTCAAGTACTTGGTACTAATTTCTTTAGCCATTCGATAAACATGCTTAATTTTATATATTTGATTTTATATATACTTTATATATTTAATTTATACAAGTAGCACAGGAGACAGTATTTGTATACAGAAAATCATCGCCAGTGATTCATCGCCATGGATGAACATTTTTATGACGTAAATGGGTAAAATTCTTTAGCCGAAAAATAGAAGAGTTTATTTATTGGGCTTGCTTAAAGAAGGAACCGAGTGCACGTACTATATTTAATTTTAATGATACGGATTTAAGAAGATTTAGGTTTTGAAATTGTCAGTGACTAAACTGATATGGGATTATACCCTTGAATGAATTTTTCTTTAAATTCTTTTTTTTAAATATAATTGTTAAAAATAATCGTATAACATTGTAGCGAAAGCAAATAATTGCGTAGGTAATATATTCAATTAACACTCTCTTACTGGTTTTTTATTTTTCTTTGTTTTCTCGCGAGCGAGTATAATTTCGTGCTCAAACGTAACACACACGTCCACTCGTGTACAAAAATAATAAATATTCGTCCTGCAAGCGAATATCGAACGAACATTTTACGCATTATGTTTTTCTCTTAAAGCTCAAGAGTTTTTATTTAACCGCCAATCCACACTTATGTTTATGAATCTTTAAAAGGTTTCGTGGTTTCATTGGGGGGACTTACGAATTTCCAAAAAAATTTTCCTTAAAAGTACTTTTCAATTGACTGCTCAGAGCAAAAATAGAACAGATTTTATTTAAAATTGGAGAAAAAAAATTCATTATATAAAATTTGTAATTTGGATAAATAGTCTTTTATGCAATAGTTCGTCAGTATAGAAATTACAATTAAGGACTAAATTTTAAAGCAGATTAGATAATGCATTGTAAAAAGCTATTTGTTTACACTTGAATAACAAGGTAATTCCGAATTTACGAAAATAAATGTTAATATTCGGACTGTAAAAGTAAAGCAGCAATAAACTGAATGGAATCTATTGTTATACCCGTAAAATTTATTGCATCGTATTAATAAATCGTAATATTCGATTAATAAATAAAAAGAGCGTTCTCCCTAAAGTACTTCTCAAAACATATTATCGATCGACATATAAGTATGACAGTTATATAAAATAACGTATTTGAATTGAGAGTTAATACTTTTTTTTTACGAAACGAAAATAATGGCCGCAGCAGCTACATTGTATAAGGTATAGAATTTAAAAAGAATCTTCGATCATATCATTATACGGTCTTATTACAATTACAATACAATAAATGGCAATGAAGTAAAATGCTACAGGATGTGTAACTCTTCCCAGCATCCACGTTACCATTCATCTGCAATTGTGACGTGATGACGCGGACGGATTTTAAATTACGTCCCAAGTAAGAAAATATATTAAAAAGCGAAATGAGAGTTAATAAGGGCTTGATATCTTTATTTAAATTTACAATTTGTACGGTAAAAATGCTTTAAAATGCATTTATTGCACTCTATTCATTAAAAATGCATTAAATGAACTTCTTATTTGAAATGTTCAATTACAATTTTATTCTCTTCAAACAGAATGTTGTACTTATACTCCTTAACTATGACTAAGTGATTGTCAATACATGGTATTTAATTATAAATTTGTAACTGAAAGGAAAGAATTTCTAATGCGAAACGTCGCGAATTAACTAATAATGCACTACGTACAGAACTGTAAGGGGGGGGGGATAGTACACGAAAATCATTTAAGTAAATTTCATTATAATTTTTAAAAGAAATTCTTCCGCAGCTTTCCATTTATACTTTTATGTCTTTTGCCTCAAAAGCAAAAGGTTGAAATTTCTCTTTATGTCCAGCGGGTAATAGTGTTTAAACATATCAGAGAAATAATACGCGAAAATCACAATTAGTAAGGAAAAAAAAAAAAAAAAAGGAAAGCTTCCATACATTTAAAATATTATGCTGATATAAGAAGCACGTTTAAATAAATTAGAAATGTGTTAATCGACATGGAGAACAAGCACTAGTTTATAAAGACATGATAAACTTGTTACGGTTTCGACATATGCAATCGAGTTTATAGCTAATAACGTAATGCTCCTATAAAATACCATTTACAACACGAGAATGTATATTACGTGGACATTTTTTCAATTTCTACTGTACATGATGAATATTGATGATCACTGCAGCTTATTTTATATTATTTAGGGTCTCTGTACTACAAATGTTCTCTCGTATGAGATTCCGTACTATGCCTTGATGTATAATATTTCTAAATTTTCAGGCGAACGAGACAGTTCAGAGAGAACGAATAAAGAAAACATACCGCATTTAAAATACGTCTTGACTTACAATGACGTACAGAGGTTTCGTGTATCGGCAGAAATTGCCACTATAGAAAACTGATTTTTTTATGTACCGTCAAGCAGTTGATAGTATTAAGGGAACTTATATCGAGCAGAGTAAGCGGAAAAAAAAAAGAGTAATTATCTTGAAGGATTGACGAGGAAGTACGAAGGCGAGTTTCCGGGACGATACGGGGCGCCTAAGCTATATAGCCTAATGACGAAAAATAAAATGAAATAAAAAATTTAAAGCTTTCAAGAAGTCATGAAGAAGGCCACTTGTCATGAGATTATGATACGACAATCTCACGTACGATGACTTGCGTATAAACAGGAAAAGGGATTTAAATAACCTTTTTATGATAAATAAAACGGAGGAAAGATGTAGCGCTTGGGGGTCGCTGAGGGGAACGGAATTAAAAAGAAACGAGTTTATGGGGTCGAGGCGTGCGGTTAATACACGTTTAGAATATGTAAAATTAGCCGTAGTGGTACGTTAAGAGGATCTGAGAGAACGGTGCTCGTTAAGGACAAGCAGGTGTACGCCAATGGATTTTTAATAACTTTATAATACGTTTGTTTATAATATATATTTATAATTGTAAATGCCGAAAAGACGATGCGACATTGGGAGCAAGGCTTACGTTACTCGAGACGTAGACGCACAATCATCAATAAATTCCACATGAATTTTTTAAATTTATTTACGGCTGTAAACGCACGTGAATTTTGCGCGTCGGAGGAAAATTGACACCTAGCGAGGCTGGACCTCCCACGGCTGGATCCCGAGCGCTCATGCGAGTTACGAGCTTCCGTGGCGTCGTTATTACGTGAGGTAAATTATCCCTTTGGATTGGGCCGCTCGTCCGCGATCGAGAAATCGAGGCAAGGAAAAAATTATGTACACACAAGGCGGTTCCGCGCGTTAATTTAATAAGCGCGTCTTTCAATTCAAGCTCTCGGCTTGGGAAAATAAAGATATCCAAGCCTTTTACGAAGACATTTGCCAAGTAATTTTAATGAACGTAAGACTCGACCGATGCCGTTCATGCCGCTGCTTTACTTATTATAGATAAATACCTCGAATTGACCCCGAACTCGAAATCCGAAATAATAATTAATCTCAATGATAAATTGTAGCTCGCACATGTCGTTAAATCAAATAGTTTGCCTATAAAAGAAAAGAAGAAGAAAAAAAAGAAGAAAAAAAGGTAAAAAGAATCGAGTGCGTCAGTATTTAATAAATAGGGAAATGTTTCTAGTTTCACTTTTCCCATGAAATGCCCACTTAAACATTATAAATAAAGAGGCACTCGTCGACGGAGTTAAAAATACATTTCGGCTCAATATAACGCTGTTAAAGAAACTTTCTAGGTATTACGGGCTAGCGTGTACGTATATATCAAGTCGATTAATCGCCCCGAGCACCGAGTGATTGCGGATGGAAATGATATCGAATAATGAGAGGTGTTTGAGATAAATGAAGCCTCGGAGACGCACTCCTATCTACAAATGAACAGCACAATTTATATATTACATATAGATAAGGAACTTAATTGAAGCCATCAGTTAAATTGTAGAGCAATGCATATTTTCCAGCGATATATAAATACACGTATATACGTATACATACGCGTGTACCTATATATATATATTTATTTATTTGTTTATATCTTATAGGGAAAAAATCTGTGAAATAAATATTAGAGTTCGAGAGGATGTAATTAGTAGCCGAGTAGAGGGCTGTGGTGCACACACACACACACACACACACACGTGTGCACGTTACGTGGTTTTCGGAACGAGTTTTAGGAGGTAAGAAGTACGCTGGTCAACTCGTTGAAGAGACAAATTAGTTTTCAATGTAATGCTGGGATTGGATTGTCTAAGGCCGAATGCTACGACGAGTTGAGGTATAAGAAAGATTTCGTAGCTAGGGAGTGAGTGAAAAAGTGTGAGGGAACGGTGCATCGGCTCGGGATGAGAGGAGATAAAAGTCTTTAGGCGATAGAGGATGAAAAGGGTCAATAAAACAATGGTCATGGTTGATTTTTTTTTTTGAGAATCGAGGGCCGAGGCTGAAAAGCCGATTCACCGGAGGACCGGGACTCCCGAGCCCTCGGACGACCGGAGCTCGCAACAAAGAAACTACGTAACAAACGCAGACTCCGTAGAAAGGGTTTTTGTCGGCGGATAAGTATTGGCGGGATGCGGGACGGGGCAGGGCGGGGATAGGGAGGAAGAGAGGGCCTCTCGGGCACGAAAAACCCGGGTTGTAATGAAGGTATTGCGAAAAGGAAAAGAGACCCCGCCGATCCGAGGCCAAATTAAAACGCGCTCGAGCACTTGTTTGCCCGCGTTATTATTATGTTCTTTTAATCTTTCACGGCCCCTCTCCCCGCCCCCACGATAATTTCCCAAACTCTGCCTCGACGTCTGTCCACAAAAAAAAAAAAAAAAAATAAATAAATAAATAAAGACAAAAAAAAAATAAAACGAATAATCAATCTCGAGACGTGTATGTAAGGAATGATCGATGTGTTAAATATTGTGAATTGACAAACTGCCAGAGCGGTATTGTGATAATTCGCCATTGCGATCCGTCGACAAGTAAGTCGAGGAGGCGTCGTTCAATTTTTCTATTTATGATTAAATCTATTTCTATTAACCGACTTCCGTCAAATAAAGAGAGAAGGGGGGAGCGGGAGAGGGGGGAGAGAGAGAGAGAGAGAGAGAGAGATACGAGGTCTAATGAAGCCAGATTGAACTGAATTGTATGGGACGTCGGTGGCTCGTTCAATACGAAGTAAATTAAACGCAATTCGTATTTATTAACACTTTTCTCGACTCCTTACTCGGGATAAAAATTTTCAACACCTGCGCACTCAACTTTCGTAAGATAAAAATTCATTGTTTTTTACTCACGTTGTGACGTTGATCGATCATGCTCTCGAGTAACCTCCTAAAACCGTTCAATGTCACTTACCTGAAAAAAAAAAATATAAAATAAATGACGAATAATTATAATTTATGAATTTATGAACAAGCAGCTTCGTTAATAAATTGTTAATAATATATTTAACTAAGAGACTATGCCCCACTTTAGTTTAAGTTACAATTTCGCAGAAATTATAAACGCCCATTGCAATAATGAGCCATGATAATTAAAAAGCAAGAAACTCTATTTCCCCGGAGATAGTGAAATATTCATATTAGGACTCGAGAGAAAATCGCTGGCTCGCGTAATTAAGAATGGCGTACGTAAAAATGTTCGATAATTACAAGTAGTTCATAATAAATCAATCGAGTCGGTTTTTCTATTCATTCGTCCATTTAATTAATGCCCATGTATTTACAGAGCTTAGAAATAAGTTTTCGAATTGCAAATTGATTAATAAATTTTAATCTCATATTGAGCGTGTCACTTTTCCGGCGTAGCCCGACACGGTCTTATTCCTGCTCCTTGATTTCTCAAATTTATGTTAATTTACAAATTGTAGATGAATAAAGGATCATTACAATAGCCTGCACGCAATTACACGAATCTATGAAAATGTTGCAATTCAAGGGAAGCGAAGCCCTAGGCGATTTCCAAGTCATTAATCGGATTATTTGAGGATCGTTAAGAGTGGGTGGGAGGTATGGAGGGAGAGAGAGAGAGAGAGAGAGAGAGAGAGAGAGAGTGCTCAATGAATTGTACAATGAAGCGGGAACGCGGGATACGCGCTCATAAAGTAGTCAACGGATAATTAGCTGCATTAATTAGTCGTGAAATTGGGGTATGCCGATGCTATCTGATATACTGACGAGCCGCCTCACTTACAATAAATAAGTTGTTGAAATAAAAATTGCGTGGGTTATTCTTACGAAGTAAGGACGGGAGTGATGTAAATGGTCGTTCGGTCAGGAAGAGAGCGGCGACTGACTTTATCTTGAGATAAAGCGGAGAAGCGATTGAGGATCGTTTTCCCGGTTAAATATTCCCGATCGGAGTCGAGTCGAGCTCTTATCGGTCGCTGGATAAGCTTAACCAGGAATGAATATCTGGACGAGTCGCCGGCTGCAGGACGAGGTCTGGGGGCTTGGAATCAACGGTAGTCTACGTCGGCGCTCTCCTATAATCCCGTACGGCGAGTGACGAGTCATGCGTACGGGCGCATAACCTCCCACCATCGCAAGAAACCGCGTAACTGCCGTCATTACGCGGCTATCCGTCTGCATCTGAGCTTTTTATCCTCCCGCTCTCTTTCTCAGGAGCGTTTCTCGCTCTCCTTACATGCAGTCGGTGGGCGCAGCAACGGGGACGCGGCGCTATGCTGTGGGGCCGTGGGATGGTGGAGGGGGGGGGGAGAGCAGAGGAATTAAAAATGTCTACCCGGACTTTATGTAAGCCAGTGTGCCAGGATGCCCGCCCCGACTTACGGCTAGACTAAGGGAAGCTTCATTGTTACCATAGAGGAGACGAGCGCGCCCCTCCCTCTTGCCCACCCACTCGCGGGCTTCGATCCCGTGATTTTTCTTCGATTTTTCTGCCATCGACCGAGGCGCAGCGAGCCAAGTTGGCCGACCCTATCGGCGCTTCTTTTAAGCTCAGCCTTCACATCGTTCCTAAAGGCTTCCTTCCTTCCTTACTTCCTTCCCCCTCCACCCTTCTGCCCCACCACCACCACCACCACCACCCGCCTCACCCAGTTCTTCTTTTTTATCTTTTAATCGAGTCTATGGAGAAGCTTCTCCTGCCTCGTCCCCTTAAGGCTGCCTCGTTCGAAAACTTGGCCGACCCTCGTAAACCAAGGTTCATCGCTTTCAAAACTCGGCTTCCCTCCGATGACTTGGCTCCCGATCATAACAACTCTTCATTGTTACACAGCCATTGATCTTCGTATATCGGTAAGATATTGGCTTTTACAACGACCTGGTAGTTTTCCATCCATCGAGTCCCTTATTCTCGTATTAGTACATTATTAATACAAGCGACGAACAAGATGTCGTGTCGACGACAAGTAGTCTTCCGATGGAACGGCTAAGTATTATTGAAAAAATATATATATATTTAATTGGTTTTAGAGGTAGACGTAGACGCAGACGTAGACGTAGAGAGAGTGAGAGAGAGAGAGAGAGAGAGAGAGAGAGTGAGAGAGTGACCGGATATGTTGAAAGTCGCAATTGTCCAGTCGTAAAATTGTTTCTTGTCCCCATCAATCTGCATAAGCCAAAGGACTTTAATTAATTGCGATTGAGTAAGACCGTAAGTAGAAGAATTTTCTCATAATTAGGCAGGGCCGGGAGAGGAGGGGCCTATTATAAAAGGAGTGCGGGAGCGGCGTCGTGGCCGTAACGTGACAGTCGCCATGCATGCGGGTCGCTTCCGATTACTCCGTGACGTGCCCTAATTGGCCGGACCAATTAATGACGACGAGTGATATTGGATAGCCAACAGGTGTAGCCGAATGACAAGTTGTTTATTCAATGCGCTTTCTCGATAAGCCAATGCACGATAAGCATTCGAATGACGCGACATTCCCCCCGAATATAAGGTTTCCATTCATTTTCACTATTGTCTAAGGCCAATACGCTTGCCGCACTTTACAGCAGTTCGCAGCAGTTTTAAAATTATCATACGGCTATTTATAAATCCGCGTCTTCGAAGGACAATAAAGGCATTGTTGCCGACCTTTGCAATTCACCTAATTAATCATTACCACGGATAAAGAAAAAAACTGGGGACAATTATCCCTGATTTACAATGATTGTTTGCATTTAAAACCACGAGGACGTAAGGTAAATAGTAATTCAATTGGGTTTTTTCTTTTTTTTTAAACGATTTCAGCTACAATTGTTTCCTTGGTCTGTACAAAAAAAAAAAAAAAAAAAAAAAACACAATCGAACGAATAATTTTAATTACTCGGACTTTGTGTATACTTAGCCAAGTGAATTATTTGAAATAATAGGCATACGTGAAAAGTATGTGGGGCGGCTTTCTCATCTCGCGCATGGGTGAGAGCTTGATCGGTCGAGCCGATGGGCGGTTCATAGGACGAATGAAGCATGTAAATAAATATCACCGACAGCATTGTGTATGACAATTTAAACAGCTCATAATCGACAAGGTCAAACCACCGTCATCACAATATTATCAGAGACTTTCGAAGCCACGGTTATGGAAAATCATATTTAAAAAATCCGTTTAATGATAGAATTGGGACTCGAGAGAGTAGCTGACTGGACTGACTGACTGACTGACTTTCTCTGACTCGCGAGTACAAAACTTGGGAACTGTTACGTCCAATGCAGTCGGACAATGCATAACTCCACGTAGCGGCCTCGAGCTGAAGAATATGACAAAGAACGTAAAGCGAGCGAGAATTTAAAGAGGGGACGGCGTTTGCCGATATTGTGATGACGTTGAGGTGATAACGAGGCGATAAATGCATGGCGATAGACTTGCGAGAATGGATCGGGAGGATTTTCAAAATGTCCGCAGAGCGTAATTGAAGTTCTGGTGGAAAAGTGGCAACTGCATAGTGGCAATCGTGCATGGGCCCGTCGCCGACGTACCATCACCATCTATCGGATAGTGCGTTGCATTTGAAAGGATTCGAGCCTCGCCGTTAGAAAATAAGAGACCCCATTGTCATTTATCGCGTTATTATTGGCAGCTCCTTGGAGCTCCGAGCGGCCATGTACCCGGGCCTGAACAATGTTCAGGCCTGAACAATCACTGCCGAAGGACTTTCACATTATCGTAAAAAGAGAAACTCGATTGGCAAACGTCAAAGTCGGGCCGGCGGGGAGCTCCGGGCGAGCCGACGTCGAGACAATTGAAGGGGTCGATGCACGCCTTGGGCGCGCCCCCGCCCGCCCCTTCGCCCTTAAGTAACGGAAGGAGATCGTGAGGATAGACGGCGCGTGGAGAGCGAACTTGTCCCCTCCTCGTTCGATCCTCATTCTTATCTCACCTACACGTACGTCCTTAGCGACATTCTATGTGAGAACATTAATTAATATTCGGGAAATTCGATCCTCTTTATTGTAAGCGGACAAATTGCTTACGACAGTTGCCTCGTCGACCAACATAAGCACCTTTATTATCTTACTTTACTATCGAGTCTAATTATTCTCGTTTTTCTCAATATTCCTTATTCTAATCGGGCATCCGTCGACTCGCGAGCCCGATGAAGCATTTTCGGATCTGTCCATTTGTCTATTATTGACTTATTAATTGGCTTTGATAATTATCGGGTCCTGACAATATCGGACAGTCGTTAAGCATCGGCAGTCGATTACGAAATTTAAATAAGAAAACTTTCTGTCTCTGTTTCTTAAAGCCGCGCACAATCCACATTATTGTTAGCTTAAAACAAATCGTCGACTTATTATATAACTCGGTCGACTCGGTAAGCGTATATTAATTATATAAATATGGCCGAAAAAAAGGTGCGCAGGGGAAGGGAGGCTCTCTCTCTCTCTCTCTCTCTCTCTCTCGACTGCTCTCAACTCCGCCGCCGTCGCCGCTATAAGCACAAGGAGTACTTTTCGTCAGCAGGTTACTAAGAAGCGCATTAAATAACTTTTACTGCTCCATTAGCGTTTATCAACGAAATCTTGTAGAGCTCTGCGCATTCGCTTGTTTTCCACTCGGGATCTCGATTAATAAATCCCGGATGCGGGCTCGCTGCTTAACTTTGACGACGCGCGTCGATCGATAAGCAGAGAAAAGAGATTATCGTTAAGGACATGGCCAATGCCATAGCCGTTTCTACTAACGAGAAGTCCAACAAAAATCATCCTACAATGTAATCTAATCCACCTGCTTCATCCGTAGCCTACAATGAAGATCGGACCTTTTTTCCGAACTCGGCCAGTCATTTCTTTCTCACGAGCTGGAACTTGACATGTCCAGATGGCGAGGGACAGGGAGGAGGAGCGTACATGCAAGCAAACAAGCAAACAAGCGAGCGAGCGAGCAAGCAATGACGGAGCCTTTCCTGAAACTCTTGAATCCCTTTCACCGCCGATTCATGAGGGGAACCTTCCCTCCTTCCTTACCTCGTCGTCGGTTTTTTTCTTCTTCTTTTTTTTTTCTTTCTTTTTTTATAACGCAACGGCATTGTAAACAATTACCTTTCGGACTTACTTAATTCCTTTGACGAGCGTCGTCTGATTAATTGAAGCGGAACGGATCCAAGATCCATACGGTTTTACTTATTAGTATTCCATCCATAAAAGTTAATATGGATTTTTGGATATTGTCGATATCTCGACATTCTCTTAGTTTTAATTAGAATATGGAGATTTTTACCAGCTTACCAAGCTACGAGTAATATAACTGCCAACTAATATCCATTAGCGCAATGTAATTTAATGAAAACAATGAAACCGACAAATTATCGGATATAACAATAATACCGTAATTGCAATTATAGGATGATTATAACATCATTATGAAAGTTTTTTAATTGGAAGAATTATGCGATAGGTTAGGTAAGTGAGATTAATCTCGGTGAAATAATCAGAGCAGAGCATCCCGAGGGGATTTCCGAAGCTTGAGAGAGCCGCCAATATTATTAAGCTCTTGGGGAAAATTATCAAAATTTACAGACAACCAAAAGTATTAGTACACGGGCATGCGGAGTGCAGGTCAAAGTCCTGATCGTAAACTGTCCTGCTCGTCGCTCCTCCGTTTCCTAGTGGCGTTGGCTCCCTCGTCATCCCCTACCGAAGGCCGAAAGGCGTAAAAAATGAAAAGCTCGTCGTCGACTGAGGAAGGAGCGCCGAGTGAAAATGTGTTTGAGAAAGGCCGTGACTGGGGTCGGCGGAGGTGGGGGCCGTTGCAGGAATTGAGACATTTTCGTGATTCATGCGCCGCGCATTGCGTTTATTGCGGTCCGCGTTTCAGGCGCCTTGTGAGATACAGAAGAAGACCTTTAAGCCTTTGGCCAACAACAGGTTATACTGAATATCTCTGATGAATTTATTTTTCGACTGACAGGAGAGAAGACCTCGGCAGCCCCCCCCCTTCCTCCGTAAACCGTATTAGCTGTCTAGCGAAGTTATAAAATAAAGGCAATTTATAGAAAGTGAAGCTCAATTAGCGGACGCTGCCTCGATGCAATCATTTAAAAATAAATAAATAAATAATAATAAATAAGAAACGGAATATATATACACGCGTACCCGCACAGGCGCGTACACGCCTACGAAATAATCGAGCGGACGTTTTAATGAAATTTCTCTTTGTGAGTGAACCATAATGAATAATGGTTTAATTTACGAAGAGTGCGTTCTTCGGTCATAAATATAACCTAGGATATTTAGTACACCATAAATGAGAATATATCAAGTAACTTTTAATTATTAAATTTAATTACTAATGCACGTATTGAATATACTGTTAAATTTAAGATATTCCCCACTCGGGAGAATCCGTATTTGTTAAGATGTTGTTGTTGTTGTTGTTGCTATTGCTGCTATTGCTGTTGCTGTTGTTGCTATTGCTGTTGCTGTTGTTGCTGTTATTATAATTATTTGATCAGTGGGAGCGAATAGAAAGTCGATCATCTCCGTAACGCGAAAACTCTGCTAATTATATTTTTGTTACATAAATTATTATACATAATAAAACGCTGATGCGGGAAAACTCATAAAAAATAATTACTCTTCATTATTTATGTATTAAAAGTAAAGATCTTCTCGGGCTTAAATATCCTGTTGATAACTAAAACTGTTATCTTATATGTAACAATAAACCGCCCGGACTTTCTCTTTTCCTTAATTCTAAACAAACATTATACCCTTGGTTAACTAACCAGCTGAAATACATGGTAAATAAAAGATAACTATCAAAGCAAATAAATAAATTACGGTAAGTCAACTAGGCATTCGGCTCTAACATCTTATACGTTTTCAGCAATTACGGAATACAAGTACGTGGACTCGAGTCGTGAAAATAAAGTGAAATCAACGACATAAAAGTGAAGGAACCTCGGGGATCAGCGTTACGTCAGCGGGGAAAAAATGCAAATTGCGCTTAAAATTCACGAGTCTATTTTCCTTCTTTTCTACCTTTCTTCGTCGCTCGAACGACGCGATTGCAAGCACGTATAAGTCACACAAAATACACCCTTGTTTTCTCATGACAAAACACGTCGGTAGAAAGGCGGACTACTTGTTCTTTTGAAAATAAGTAGTGGAAAAGGCTCGATGGCCCGCGGAAGGGGGGAAATACCGAAATACTGAATCGAATGTAAAGAGACTCGTTCGTTTTAAAATTTTGATTATATTTAAATATACTTTCTAACGGTTCGCCCCTAATTTCAAAATTAATTGTTTTATTTGCTACGCGGACTTAAAAAATATTACAAATTGTATAAGAATGTGATCGTTGACGGATTCGCCACTATGTATGTGAAAATTTATTTAACACCAGTGCCCATGGAGCTAAAAGGTTTCATTCGTTATCATATGTGATAATATTTATCAATTGGCATTACCTCGGCCAAAGAGAAGCAACGAAAGAGCATAAAATAAATGATTTAAGAAAGAAATTGCAAATCCAAGTAAAATGGAAAGTCCGTAAAGTATCTGCGATAGATAACGAATAAAGGAATACAGGAATGCCCGAATGGGCGAATGATCGACGAGCGTCACTCAAGCGTCACCTAAGCCTCACTCAAGCGTCACTTAAGCGTCATAGATGGAAGATAAAGGCCTGTAAGAGAGATATTTTGTCCTCTTTCTGCGAAAGAATCATTTTCGCCGAATAGATTCTAAACTAAGAAAGTTAATCGTTCTGGGAGCTTACATTAATTAGCTCGGAATACGATATTCACCTGCCGGCAGTTATACGTTATAAATCTTAATTAAGGTAATGGTGCCATCAAATATGAAGTATTTCGTGGCGTTTAAGAGGAAGAATCGGAGCTGAAGGAACTTTCCTTCTTTCTATCCTCTCACGCGTCACGCTCAATAATTCATAAATAACGCGATTAAATGGAATTAAGAAAGGGGCCGCTGTCGCCGTCGCCGTCGACGTCGCAGCCGCTACCAAGTTTAGATCCCTGCTTATCAGAGTGTTAAGGGGTCAGGCTGCTGCAAGGGGGAGAAGGGTCAGTCCCACTCGGAGGAAGGATTGATGGATTTAGAGAGTCTGGTCGGCGGGCGCGAAAGCGAACAAAGGCGATCTGGGGTGGAGGAGAAGATTTACGCGGGAAAATTAGGGCGTCGCGAGGTGATAGTCTGTAGATGGGGCGGGAGGGGGGAGGTAAGATCAGCGGAGAAAGTGAGAGGGGCGAGGGGACGAAATGTCGCGAAAACTGTGAAAACAAAAGTCTTCCCCTGTCACGTGTGCCTTTCAACCGAGCCTCCCTCCCCCGCCGTCAAACGAGCCGCGGTAATTGGCGCTTCGTGTCCCTCGGCATTATTCACTACGGCGCACGGGCACGAGAGTACCGCCGCGGAAGTGCGTTACGCCAAAGGATACCTTCTGCATGATATTAGAAAGTGGCCGCACGAAATTTAGATGTGCGTAGTCGATAATGCCGCGAAAAACTGCGGTTACCGTTCATTAATGTCCCGAATAAGCCGCTCCTAATAACTACTCATTTAGATCCGTAGGCAAACAAACACCTAGATGCATACCCGCGCATATACCACTATGCACCTAAATCTGGAAATTGGAATTATAATGGACGTTAAGGTGGAAAAGTGAAACCGTACATGGTTAATTAATTGATAGATAGCGCCTGGAAAAATTAGGTCAAATGATTTTCTTTGTGCAGACCGTTTCTAATACGATTTAAATAAATAAATAATTGAATTTCCAGGCGATATTCCTTCGGACATGCCTGCATTTCCAGCTAGTTGATCACGATTAAGAGTAATGGGTGGATAAAAAATAAAATAAAAAGAGAGTTGGAGAGAGAGAAAAAAAGAAAGAGAAGAAAGAGCAAGTAGTATTGGTTGCTCGAATACTGTTTACGAGATTGATTATGACTTTTGGAGAACCTACTGATTAATTGTTTTCATGCACGATAGAAATAAAGTTTATGTACGTTATTGGTTAGGTAATAACGAACTCGAGGAGCTAATGTACTGATAATGTACTGCTTTGTACTGATTTTTACTGAACCTAACGAAAGCGTGGATAATTGCCTTGTAATATGTTTTAGAAATATCGTATTTCCTCGTTATTTATTGTTATGTATTACCGGAGCGGATCATGAAGCGCTAATTCGTGGGTGCAATTGGAAGTGCTGGAAATAAGGAGGAAAAAAAAATAATAAAATGCGCTGGAAGGCATTGGAAGGCAGCTTTTGTTGTAAATTACATAAATTTATTATGCGATTTTTTATGCGATTCATGGATTGCCATTGGCTTCGGAAGGTCGCTCGAATAGAGACAGAGAGACAGAGAGAGAGGGGGGGGGAGAAGAGTTGCGGCGGCGGAGGCGGTGAGGAGGGTAGAGGGTACTGTGGATCGGTCGTGCTCCACCGTGTCAAAGGAGTGGGCGGGAGCGCGGGGAGGTACAAGCCAGGCCAATGAAATTTACGTCGATTAGAAGTCACCAGTGGGCGGCGGGGGTGGAGGGAGGAGGAGGGAGGGTGGGAGCAGCGGACCGAGGGACGATAAATCGAGTCGAGTCGAGTCGAGCTGAGCCGAGCCGAGCCGAGCCGATAGAATCCGCAAAACTCCTTGTAAAACGCGGCCGCTAACGAGGCTTTCGCGCCGCTGTTCAGACTAATCGCGCAACAAAACCACGTGCGAAATTACATGGACAGTATCGCGGCATCGATGGTCGAGGCGACTTTCCCGATTTAATCGCCGGCAATGTCGGCCATTAATCAGTTGCTCGCCAGTTCATTTGCTCCTCGTCTTACTGAAATATACGGGACGTCCCGTATATATCACCGTACATTGTCCCACCGGATGAAACGGGTGGGTCTGCCGCCTTCTTTTCGGCGGACGATGGCCGGCAGTTGGGTCGGGATGGAGGGAGGGGGGCGGTACGTATTATTGTTGTCGAGCCGCGCAAGAGACGTGAAAGTAACGCGATCCTCGGATGGGAATGAGAGCGAGCAACCGCCTGAAATTCCCGGGAATCCGCGCCCTATCGGACCCCCCACCCACCCCCTCTCCCGCCCACCTACCGTCGGTTGGATTCCGCTTATCGCTCGGCATTTACTTCTTAACGCTCGATGCGCTATAATTATTGTTTCTAGGAGGTTGTGGGATGGGATGTGGATGTGGAGGGGGGGGGGGGGGGGTAGAAATAATCGACAGGTCAATCACCCCCACGTTAAGAGGAGGGAAAATCACACCTTCATCCGTAAATGTAATGCGACTTTCAAGTTCAAATATCAAGAATCTGCATGTTCATCGCGTCCCGAGTGCATACATGCACGGACACTTGAAATTCATAGAACGGCTTGAGGAATAATAACAACCGGCATTATCTCCTATCGTATTAATTATTTCATGGTATATGTGATAATAACGGTGACGGAGCGTATTTTTTTCATTTTACAAACAACAGTAGACTAGTTTCCGCGTGCCCGAGCTCATCATTACAAAAGAACGAAAAAAGTGCGAAATGCCACTGTTGAAAACGACTGATTTCATGGTAATGCAGCTCATATCGATCGACTGACCACCTACCGCTGCTTAAATCCCGCAATGATAAATCGGCGATAAAATCTCTTCTTGTTTTATCTTATCGATAAAGCAAAGTATTTACTCTAAAGACTATTAGAAACCGGTATAAGACATCCATTTCTCTCACGTGATTCAAATTTTCTCCCTCCCGACAATACAATCTACCCCCCGCCCCTCTCAGCCCAGCCTTCTTATTTATAATTTACTTAAATAACATTGCACCTCTGCCCCCCGCCCCGCCCGTGGATATATTATTAAGCCATTATATCTTTTATTTTTAATCTGTACCGTATCTAGGCTGAGAAAATTTGCGTGTCAGAACATTTGAAATTTAACGAGTGCGTCATTAGGTAAGATGTCGGTATTTCAAGTGGATGAGAATAAATTATTCCGACATTTTTCCACCCCTTTGTAGTAAGCGAAATCTCTATCATTAATATTTAATCGGCTGAATTATCCACAAAGCGCTAACAGATGCCAAGAAAAATTTTATCCCCGATTTTTTATTACAATCGATCTCTATTTTTATTCGGCTTCATTATATTTGTAGAGCAAATTTTTTCAACCGACCCTGCACGACAAGAAAGAACTTTTATGCATTGCCATAATAACAATAACAATAATAATAACAATAATAATAATAATAATAATAATGCGTCGGTGTATCAGAAAGTTGTTATTATTGCGTCGACGCTCTGAGGCGCTCTTCTAATTTCATAAAGTGACTTTAATTGCGTGTAAATTGTCGTGAATATGAAAATTATCCTTTGACGCGGCGTCCTTTCTTTTCTGCTCCTTTTTTTTTTTTTTTTTTTTTTTATGCTATAAAATTGATTGAAAACTTTCTTTAAGCTAAAAAATAATTTCACTCGATAAGAATGTTTTCGGATAAAGGCGTTGAAAACAAGATTATTTATTTTAAGTGAAAGTAATACATCCAATTAATTTCACTAATATGTAGAACGTTTACTCTGCAGGAATATTCTTTAATTAAGAATAATAATTAAGAGGTCAGGAAAACGTTTATAGAACAGTTATATTACTTTTCGCTCATTTACAGATCGAGCGAAACCTTGTTCTTTTATAATAAAAAAAGCTGCTTAACAAGATTGTAAAAGTAAAATGTATGAAAATCGTATTCAGTGTAATGGTTTCTATCAATAAAGTTAATGTAGTATGAAGGAACGAATGAGGATTCGAAATATTATCTCGATTCGGAGAAGAAATCAATATTTCTGAAGAGGACATTGTTAGCTTTGATCTATAACGGTCTCGTAGGCGTAAACGGATCGTCATTAAGCGAAATGGTGTCGGCTTAGCTCCGTCGGTATTGGGGAGGAGACGAAGCCACAGATCGCAGATCATTGCTGGTGCTGATCTAGAGTTTCTAACCGCTAGGTGCTCAGGGGGATGGATCGAGTACAAAATCCAGCGCCGACTCGGCGATCTCGGTTAGCATCGAGCTGTCCGCAAATAATTCCTCCCCCTCCCCTAGCCACCCCGCTCGCGATAAATCGACAATCGGCGCCGGTGAAAGGTTGTCTTTCCGAAAAACCGTGAGAACTTTTTTTTTTTTTTTAATTTTTCCTTATTTGCCATTAAGCCGATCGCCCCCGCGCCAACCCTACCTAACTAACCTCACCGTTCCGTATATAACCTTACGTATGTATTTATTTAAAAAAAACGTTCACCTTCCGACTGTCATTCCATCCACCAACCCACATAGGACAAATATAATTTATTAAAATACAGACTTTGTTTTCTTTTACTCGAATACGTTCTTTAATAAGTCGTTTTTTTTTGTTTTTTTTATTTTTATTTTCATGGCCGATTATTTCGTCGTAATACATCCCCGCGTTAATCGTTAATCTGCGCAAACAATATGGACCGAAGGATAAAATCACTCTGGTAATGACTTTGATGAGGCTGATGACATCCGCGGAAATTCCATACCTAATCCGGGCGTAATAACGCCGAGATTTTATTAGGTCACGTGTAGGCTTATTTGTAAAGGAGAGACGCGCGGAGGCGGCGTCGATGAGACATAAATTATGAGGACCGTTTTTTATTTTTGATGTAAGTCCTTACCATTAGGAGGAATATTTGTTTCCAATATCGTCTCGCTCGGGGTTCGTCGCTCTTCCGATTTGTTAAATCCGCAATAGCCACGTCATTTCCCGAGCTCACGAAGCCCATTCATGCGACGTTACGAATCATATTTACAAGCACTCCCCGCCCCGCCCTCCCTCGCGCCAACGATTCTTTTTCGCCAATATATCAATCAACCGTGCCTGACATTATTGTCGCAGACGAAGGCATTATAACATTTACAATATTATTACTAACTCCATTGATATATTTAAATTAACAATACTTTCGTTCAATTTGTATTATATGTACAATAATAATAAAGTCCCATAAATCCATTGTAAAGAAATAATCATTTGAAAAACAACATAATTATCATCAAGTTTCTTTTTATTTATTTATGAAAGGGAATTTAATCAGTAATTTCACGTCGATATTGGCTTTTGAAATGTATTCTACCTTTTCTCTTTTAATTTTTCCACTTTTACAGAAATTATAATAATTATCCAGCTCTATTATATCTGTCGAGATTTTGCATGATGACAATTACTCCGTCATAAATCAAATATCAAAGAATATGAGGGACACTTTTACAACCGACTTTTCCATTTTCTCCGTAAACACATATCATTGGCACTTTCTTCATGATACTTTATTCCGTTGAAAATCATTTGACCATCTTCTATCTAAATAGTGATAGGAAATTTATTTTAAGCCTTTCACACAATTATAAACGATTATTTCATTATATTCATCATTATTAAAAAATCACCAATTAATTTTGCCAAGAAAAAAAATTGAGTATAAATATAGATACAAGGATAAATAAACAATGCACATTGTTTTATACCCGATCAATTAAATTTAAATAGTATCTATGCATTATTTTAGTATTTGTAGAATTGAAAATTTCATAAGCTTTGACGAATACAGCAATTATTTTTGTTATATGTTTGTATATATATATATATATATATACATATATGTTTATATATACTATCATTATGATTGATAATGTTTTTAATATTGTTATTATTATAATGAAGATTGAGGTCGCTGAAGGAAGTAGCTTGTAAAAAATGATCTAGAAATTACGACGGTACTTACGAAGAACCATAAAATTAGGAAATAGAAGTAAGGCATGATTAAGCATTGGCGGTCTCGTGTCTAGAATCTTACGGTATAAGCAACAGCTTTTGACTTGGGTCTATAAGTGCGTCAGAGGCTGATTGTGAAGAAGAGTAATCAATGTTTATAATGTATACGTGAATGTACTACTTGAGAATAGCTAACGATAGACGTTGACTAAGAGCAGCAAAACACTTTATCGTATATTTTAAGAAAGATGTATATTTTAAAACGGACGCGTTAAAAATGTTTTGAAGTTTCATATTAGAGTTCATGAGACATATATAAGTTTTCAGTTTAGCTGTTTTGAAAACGGTTTCTATATTAGAAATAAGTACATTAAATTAAAATAAAAAATTGTGTACTTTAGAATATCCGTGTTTTGTTCACTAAAATTTCACAAAAAAATATTATTAATTTAAGTATACACCATTACTAGATGATTCAAAACAATGACGTTCCTCCCTATTTTCGAATTGAATTCATTTTGTAAACACTATGTAAATTACAATAATTTACGCAGTACAATGATGCGTAAAGGATTAAAGCATCAAATAAAAATAATTATAAATTACACGGATGCGGATGATGATTTTAATAAGCGAATCCATTCTCTTACAAGCCGTTCTATATTCCATTTTATACAAAACAATAATAATAATAATAAATAATAACAATAATAACAATAATAATAATAATAACAATAATAATAAATAATAACGATGATAATGTGATAATGGAGCGACAGGCTCGGCATAAAAAGAGTTCGAGGTGGATAATCTAAATTTTCAATCGAATTGCTAGAATACAACGATATAAGGGAGCAGAAAATGAAATGCGTTAAATTTAAAAGTGAAATTATCGAATGGGCGAGTACTCGCTTCGTGCGTAATAATTTTTCATACCGCGTAAATCGTAATGAAAAAGGCGCGACCGTTTCTTACAAATGAATATTATAAATATAAGCGTACGGAAAGGTTATAATAAATGAGAGCCAATATGAAAATAGCATTACATAAAGGCGACGTTATTGAAATATTGAAACTGCTAGGACGCAAGGAGAGTAGTACTATTAATAATAATTAATAATAAATAATAACAACAACGATAACGAGAATAACGATAATAACGTCTCGGTCAGCCGGGTTAACGTTACGCCGCGGCATTTTATCTCTCTTTTTCCGATTTTTGTTCTTCGAGCTCGCTTAAAATGTAGAGATTCAGTTGTATAGAAATGGACGGAGAAGTAATATATTAATTATCGCTCGCACGGCGGCGGACTATTCGATTCGATTAATCTCGCGCGTTCGATTAAACGAGGTGCGGCATCTTGTGCCCGGTTGCTGCCGCTGCTCAGAGAAAGTAAAAAGTTCTTGCGAAAACGCAGCATTCCACGACGGAGCGCGTATACGAAGATTTTTTTTTTTTTTTTTTTTTTTTTTTTTTTTTATAATTAACGGCCTGATTGGATTAGAGGCATTCGAAAAGGCGAAAGGGCCGAAGGAAACTAACTAATGAAGCCGAGGGGGAGCCCCGACTCCGCGTCGAGCCTCCTCGGTACCTAGATCGCCGATACCCGAGGTATATCGCGATAAATAATAATGGCGGCGGGCATCATACAGTTATCCGGCGATCAGTAATTTGCCGAGAAACGTGTACGCGCGTCTATCTGTCAAGAGTCCGGGAGCCGCGCAGCGAGCACCGACGCCGAGCAGCCGCGACAGCTTCCGGCGATGTTATTACGGATGGCCCCGGGACGCCGGGAGCATTTGTCGGCGAGGAGGTCGACGAGTCGCGGGACCCATTATAACGGAAGGGAGCGTTTAGCGGATAAAGCGTTAGGCCAGACGTCCCGACAAGACCCGCGAACATCTGTGCTCGAGCTTTCTAATGACGATTCTCGAGGCCGCGTAGCTGCTGCTCCTGCTGCTGCTGCTACTACTACTGCTACTACTGCTACTACTGCTCTCTATCTCTCTCTCTCTCTCTCTCTCTCTCTGTCTCTCTCTACCTCAACGCCTCTATATTACTCATGACACTCGTGCCGCTACCGTGTTTGAGGGATGCCGCCGTCATTAGCTCACCCGCAAAGCAACGGAACTTACGAAACCTTAATAATAATAACATGTCCCCGGGCTGCGGATCGGCACTGTTAACGAAAATCTCGCATTACGAGGAAGAGAAAGGCCGTAATGAGCCCTAAATGACCCCGAGGTTCTTCCTTTCTTTAATCTTATTTGTTATTTTATATCAGAATGTCGGGCACAACTCGGGAACCAACTCGTTGGCACCTCGCCTTAACGGCATTGCAGAAACTGGAAATCAACAATTATTAAGCAGCACTAAATTAAACAGCTCGTGAATTTCACTTACCAAAATATTACAAAACTTACGTGAAAACATCGGCCACTTATTTCTACACGTATGTCGTAAGATTTCTTAACCCGTTTGCTTTTGTAAGCCGCCACTTTTTAAATTCATTTCTAAATCTATACTAGTTGTCTTTGGCTTCTTAATAAATGTATAATAAATGCTACAATTAATGTTCAAGGTCATTTGTTAATGTAAAAGATTGTTATTAACAAAGCATTATTATTATTATTAATAATCCATCTGTTCTCAGAGGACAAATTCATTATATATATTTGAATTATTTATTTAAGGTTTTCTTTTTTTTTTTTTTTTTTATTAATATATTAAATTCAAACAATTTTCAGTAGTTTATTTTAAACTCCCGAAAAAGGTATTTGGTTTGGTTCAAATCAAATGTCATCCGATCGCACTGGTAGAATTATTAATATTCATTAAAACTTATGGATATAATTTTGGAAAAAGTAAAGCAGCTGTGCTCGCAAGGAAATCGTCGAATAATGGATAATCGATTAAAATAATGGAAGTTTCCGATTACGACCTAAGATCTACTGATATAATTAGAAATATTTCAATATTTTGAGGTTGTAAGAAAAATAGAAATAAGTAAAAAATAAAGACAATCCACGTTGAAATAATTGGTTCCTTCGAAATCGATTGCAGGTACCGAATTGTTATTAGTCGTCACACGGTCGATCCTTATTTTACAAAAGGTATTTTATAAAACAATTGAGTAATATGTAAATATTGGATGCTCTTGGACTCGACTGATTATTCCACGTTGTCTGCTCCCTCTGATTGATAATTTCATTTTATCTTGCATAATTTCATGGAAATTCGTTATTTAATTTTATCGAAATTGACGTGGATGATTGACTTGGGAAGAAATCTCGTGCAGTTTGCGCGGTACTTGCTTTGACTACTTGTTTAATATAACAAGTTTATGCGTATTGTCAGAAGAAGAAAAAGAAAATACGTTTGGAAAGCGAGGTTAAGCCGAAGCTAGTTTGGCTTAAGCCTTTCCGCATTATCTGCATTAACTTAAAATAAATCTTTGCGAGCTTCCTTCCATTCGCTACGACTAGTCAATTAAAAAATGACTTTTAATTAAATTAAATCGTTGAAATTCAGAAGATTCTTAAATTAGTGCGCAAAGGATACTTTATAAGAAAAGTATCCTTTATACTTTATTAACGTTCGCCTGCTTAATTAATTTAAAAAAATTATATTGTCGATCGCTTTCTTATACAATTTTATTGCGATAGGCGTAAATTTTCTAGAAATATTGCAGCTTAAGAACATAATGGTCTCATTGGACATCTAATAAATGTTTGTAGACTTATACACCGGCAATAATGCCTCTAAATAAAAAAAAGTATTTGCCTTGATGAGATAAGATTGGAAAGTGCGTGGATAATTAATGTAAATGGAGCTGATAAGCCGTTAATGGTCGTTGATCCATCGTCGAGCCGTCCGTCGTTGATCCGTCATTGATCCGCCGTTGATCCGCCGTCGATGCGCCGTCGATCCGCCGTCGATCCGCCGTCGATCCGCCGTCGATCCGCCGTCGATCCGCCGTTGATCTGTCGTTGATCTGTCGTTGATCCGTCGTTGATGCGGAGCGTGGGACTCGGTAGTTGGTAGTAATAGTATAGGAAAGCGAGCAGGTGAAACCATTGAGAAAGAAAGTAAAACCCGGACGGAAGGTTGAATGTTAATTTATTAGAACTCTGTGCGATTTAAGATAACAGTTGAAATCTTGTAAGGTTTCAGTCGAAATGGAGGAACCTCTTGGAGAAAGGAAATTGAGGATTGGCTGTTGTGGGATGTCTGTCCGAGTGAGCGGACGGGGCTTAGTAAATTGGCGGGTCGTCGTCGAGCTGATTAAACTGCTTTCTTATAATGGGACGTACACTCATGTCATAATATGGCCTCACGTAATCGTCCTCGAACCGACGGCGGCTCTCGTCCCTCCCCGTCAGGATCTCGAGTACACCACTGCTGTTGCTCCCGGCGCTCTCATCGCTCCTGCAAACATCGCACCATCCCCGAGTTTTCGATTGTTCGCTGTTTTATCTTAACTTTTTATTTACTCTGTTTATTATTTAGATTTTTATTTTTTGTCTACATTTTCTCTTTACCCGTAGTATCGCGTTAACACTCGCTTACGCGACAACGAGTTTGCCCCGACTCCTCGGCTATTACGTTGCCGAGCTGCGCTCCTTATCGAGCTAATTATTTTCGTTGGCTTGTCATTGCGTTAACCGTGCGATCGGCCGAGCGATCGACTGACCGAACGATTCCGTTGCGTATTGAAAGCCGTGCGCTTACAATTTAGGAGGAGAACGCTTTCATTCATAGACGGCAATTTTTATCTTGCGCAACCGAAGCCACGTTACTTTTCAAATATACACTCAAACCCTCACCTATAAATATCATACACGTGGAGCTGACCCTTCCCCCGGCCCTTTCTTCGCCCACCGATCGGCCAATCTCAGCGGAAAACTTGGGCCCGTCATTTCCCATGCTTTAAGGGCTCGCCAAGAGGGCCCACCTTCCCCCCTCCCTTATTCAGACTACAATTACGCATTAATGTCGATTATTTAATCAATGACTTAAGCAAAACTAAAAATCGCTTCGTATAAAATGACGAAGCAACGAAAGATTTCATCGGGAAAAATTTAAATATCAGGTCATATTAAATTCTATTTAAAATATAATATTTCATCAATTGCACGTATTATTTTTATAAAAGGTAAAACAGTTATTTTCAATGATGATTTCATAAATTAAATAAGTAGTAACGTTAGTACCGAGTAGCGTCCAGGGTTTTTAACATCATCTCGGCAATTATATAAATTATAAGGCTACACACCCTTAATAACTCAATTACTTGATTAGTAATTCAGGATATCGAGTAGGAAAAGCTGAATTAATAATAAATTCATCTTCGTACAAGACTGAAAGTACGTAGTCTCGAAATAATTAGTAACAAAATGCTCTCTATATCTATATACATGTTGTAGGATATGTTGTAGTACGCTCGGCTTAATTAGCAAATGTCAAGAGATAAAAGAGCGCTGCTAATGATAATCATCCTTATCGTATGAACAGGCAGTATAATTTTTTTTTAAATTTTGACACATGAAAACTCAATTATATTCTCTACGCTAAATAAGTAACGTAATAAGCATCGAAATGTCAGAAGGGAATGAGAAAAAAAAAAAAAAAAAAAAAAATTCGACGTACGACCGTGGCAGATTGTTAATTAAATTAAGAGCTTCGTCAATGACCAAAAGTAAGGAAGGAATCATCGTAAAGGAGAAGGAAGGTCTATTCTTCTGCTCGTGGGGGTAGAGACCTAGGTGGGTGGGATCAAGTTGCAAATTCCAGCCCATGAAGGGAGTCGAGTAGGCAGTAATCCCATTTGTCACCCTGCGACCGTCCCTTCCCGTCCTCGTTCTTTTCGCGCTTCTCTTACCGTGAGAGCGTGAGTCACGGAATGAGAGAGAGAGAGAGAGAGAGAGAGAGAGAGAGAGAGAGAGACGCTTCTTTTTTCATCTCCATTGAAAGTATCGGAGAGTGAGTGGCTCGCGTGTCATCGAACACGGAGAGGATATGCTGCGTGGGTGTCGCGGTGCGAGAAGGAGACGTTCCAAGTGGGAGTCGGTGATGTCAGCGCACGAACCGAAAGCAATACGCACGTGAGCATTTCTTTCTTAGCGCTTTTTTTTTATTTTTTGATGTATAGGAACTTTTGCAAGTAACGCAGCTCTAGCACTTATGCCAATTATCGTGAATCACTTGGTAATGCAACGACTCATTTACATATAGCGAGGCTACAATGCGTGCAAAATGTATTGTGCTTTCATTTTTTTTTTCCCTCCCTTTTTCTCATTTCTCTTTCTTTTAGTAATTGTGCGATATCGCGTTTCGCAACTCGTTTTAATTGCCGTAACATTAGGGAATGCCGGAACATATATTTATTATTATTATTATTATTATTATTATTATTATTATATAATATTAAAAGAATTAATGACTCTTTGATACGACCGAAGTATATCTTTTCATTGCGGTATTAATTGATCTTATGTAAATTATCCGTTCCATTCCTTTATTTTTATGAAACTGATATAATAATATTGCACTGCAAATACGCGTATTACAAATACATCAAATTCGTAAAGTAGTTCTTGAGACAGTTGAATATATTGATAACGCTTAATTTTTCTAAAGATTATGTAAGCTCAGATAAATATTTATAAACTATTTATTAGAACGTGGTGAAGATATATATGTAATCGGGATATTGCCTACGGCAATGCACAAATAAAGTCTGTTCTATCGTGCTAACTCCTCGATCAAAATAATAAAATGTAATTATCTTTACAATCGGCAAAATTTAGCGCCGAGAAGGATATTAATAAAAGATATATTAAGCTCGGAGTTGAGAGAATACTGGGTAGAAATATTTTATTACAAAATACTATTTTGTAATAAAAAATTAATACATTATCCCAAATGCTTGTATTTTCTTCATGATTATAAGCAGAAGAACGTAGTCTTGTCTTTGATGCGAAACGTCTATGTGTAAAACGCATAAACAATGAGCAATAATAGCAGATGAAATATATTTGAAAGCACAGAGCCGAGGCTCGGAGTGTAAAATTATAAAAATGAGGGTAAAAAATTTTTCGTAACGGTGAAAAGATGCATGAAAAATTCACTAGGCTTACTGGGCAACTGTGGCAGGCGGTAACATAAATAAGTAATGCCTTCTCAGTACACGGCCGACTTAAAAAGGGCAAAATTCCATAAAATCGTTATTCCGATTTTAATGAAAAGGTATGAGCAATCAATACCCGATACTAGAACAGAATGTTTCAATCTCCAGTTACGGGGAACCTCGAGCGCCTGGGCTTCAATTAAAAACGAAGTTCGATTCTCAGTCGACGCGTTTCCTGGAAAAGAGGCAGTACTTCAGGTCGCACGCACGCACGCACGCACGCACGCACACACACACAGTCTCAGGCACAGAGGTGGCAGACCGATAAAGCCTGACGCGGTACTGAACTTTTTGAAATAAAGGTTAAGAAGCTTTTCTCATCCGGGTCGGCGATTTCATGGACTCGCTCCTCCCCAGGATCAGCGGTGCGCAAGCGCATTAGACTTCTTTGTCCTGAACAAGCTGCACGTGCTCGAGTTATCGAATTCGCCGTTCGATCCACTTCATTTTGTTTTGCAACTTTTGTTAAATAAATTGAACTCTCAATTTAACAAGTTGCGCGACAGATTTTCGAGGTAACTTGATCTCTGCACGCTATGATCCATACCGATCAGATCCTCCATGTTAACCCTCAAAGAAAGCCGCACGACTCGGCTTTGTATTTGACTGCGATTGCTTCTCGCTCGATAAGCCCTTTGACCTTAATGATTTTTACCTTTTCACGTTTGCCGAATCGATTATTTGACTGATTATTTATTACAGTTTAGTACAGTTTTATATGCCACTTAAGTAAAGAGCTCGTGTAGGCCGAAAGCTCGATACGCTCGAATAAAAGGTTTTCATCGACGATCGCCCTCTATTGCTCTCGAATGTATAATTAAAAATCAATTAGGCCTTTTTCTTTCAGCCATTAAGCTATGTATTAATCACATAGTTATTCTCATGAGTCAAACGTTATGATCATGACTGACAAGTCGGGCATGCACGATCCTCGAGTGAGGAGGTGCGTGATACAAGGGACCTTTGCGCAGTAAAAGGTGCCGAAACTAGTCTTTCAGAGGATATTGCGCATAGCGCAAGGCGTGCACTTCTAGAGGAAACGCGATAATGCATTCGGTAACCTCCAATGCTTCTTCGGTTGCCTCGAGACCTCCAACGCCGATTTCATCGAATTTTACACGCGTACCTACGCGCGCGCCTTTTCTCTCCTTTTACCTGAAAATGTCTTCGGCATACCGACTGTTGTCGAGTGCGCGGGCATACTCGCGGATACTCCGACTAATACTCGACACGATTTCTTTGGATTTCAAATAATTATAAGCACATACCTATTGGCTCATTCTTTTTTTTTCTTTTTTTTTTTTTTACACAAATTAACAGGCTGTAATACTTTATAACGTATAATTACGGATTGAACGAGCCTGTACTCTTTGCTGTTTAAACAGCTGTATATGCATATATATATATATATATTTGTGTCGGGTAAATAAATGGAAGGGAATCATCGTGTATACGTATTTCAATTTCAATGATCACATATTTCGCATATTTACTTAAATTTAATTAAACGTTACACGATATTCCTGTTGTAAAATTTTAAAAATTAAGTCGTAAAATTTCCCATCGAAAATTCTCAAAATAACTCTCTTATTTTTAATAAGATTCTGCAGATAAGTATCGATTATTAAAATTGTTTAAACAACTTGGAAATAAGAAATACGATGCCTAACCATTGCCTTGAATGAAGCCTCAAATAAATGCAAATATTTAATGTTTGGATCACATGAATCATGCAAAGATCAGATACATCAAAAGAATATAATTGACCACAATAAATGAGTCAATTTTAAATACGTAGGCACATGCATTTAGTGCAAACTGTTTTGTCAATATCAATCGAATCGTTGTTGTTGTTGCTGGTATTATTATTATTATTATTATTATTATTATTTTCTTTTAACCTCTATAGTATAGCAATGAAAAGAAAAAGTTGTGTACCGTTTGTCCGTAAATCAAATAAATAACAGACAATTTTCACGCGTAATAAGAAATACGCATTTCTTTCCTTTAATGCTCGATCATACAATTACATATTGTATTTAATTGGTGAAATTAATGCTTCTGAAACAAATTGTGTATTTTGAAGTGAATTTCTAAAATTATATTTAATATTGTGCATCATTAAGAAATGGAACGCGATAATGCATGTCATATTGCAATTGGTTTACTTAAAACTGAGATAAAGAATTTTGAATATAGTATTCATAATCGATGAATTTAAATGAATAATTAAAGCATTTTATAGATTTGGCATGAAAGGAACTTTGGTAATTATAAAGTTCCAGAAAGCGGAGGAAAAAGTTTCTCGAGCGCAGTACGTGTACTTCAAAGTGGGTGGGGATGGGGGAGGGGGCGGAGAGAGTATTGAGTATTGAGCTCAAACAAGTATAAAACCTTCAGATGATCCTATACAATGATTTTTCAACAGCAAAAGGAATTGATGTCTTCAGAGAAACAATAATCTCGAGGCCCGTATTATTTTCCACTGCCGAGAACTTTTAAAAAACTTTTTTTTTTTAACTTTCTTTTCAATACTATAATAAGTAAAACCAATAAGTATAAAAAGGTCTCAGAAAAATGCACACCGAGTGCGACTAACATACTTGCAACGACATAAACAATTTCTAGCAGGATCGGAAAACCATTAAATGCGCACAAAAGGCGATTTATAAAAACAATGCAATACTGGAGTTTGGCGGAGGAGGAGGAGGAGGAGGGGAGAGAAGTGGTGCGAGAAGCGTAGAGTCCAGCGCACTTTTAACCTCTAAGTAATAATACGACGCTCACCGGGGCCGCAAGGAAACCCCTTCGACCCGGCCAACCTTCCCGTACATGCGTACGTGCATGCGTGCGCGCGCCTGCACACTGAATGAGTACACTTATGCCGACAATGAGTCGTAAAGTCCTTTCGCGAGCTCGGAGGCGGGCATCCCCGTCGGTCCCGCTCTCCCGTAATTGGGAAAAAGATATCTGGACGAGCTTAACCTTTCCGCGCCGCTGGCAAAGTTACGAAGAAAAAAAACCTAGAAATGGTAATAAAAGTATGGTGCTCGAAGTACAAAGCTAAACGAGGAAGACTATGTCGAGCGTCAATTAATGCATGTCGATTTATTAGAGATATTGGCCAAACTAGCTGCTCCATGTCGTCCGTTCCCCTTATAGAGAAGTAATAGCTGCTCGCTGGAGAGGAAGCCAAGGGAAGAGCGAAGGGGAAGCCGAGGAGCACAAGAAGAAGAAGAAGAAGAAGAAGAAGAAGAAGAAGAAGTCGATCGTCCCGACTCTCGAATGCTTATTACGCGCTAAGAATCAATGCTGACGTAACTCGGCTTAATTGTTAAGTTATTTTATTATTATTATTATTATTATTATTATTATTATTATTAATAGCGGTGCGTCAGCAGAAGCCCGCTATGGCCAGACTTAATGTTCTGCACCAGGTCGATTTAATGGGAAATAATCTTCACGAAGAAACGATTTAATCAAGTCAAAGGATTACGTCTATGCTTTTGAAAATTGGAAATTTATCTTTTTCTCAAAGTCGCGCCTCTATTGTCGTGTCAGTCAATGGTGCGAATGATTTTCAAACTCCGCGTATAACCATCTCATTGGCTTCTTTCGATATTCCGCAATAATTACGCAATCACGGAGATTCTCAAGCGTCGGCGAAAAACCCGAAGCATGTAAAACCGCATGGAAATCCTATAATATGTTAATAAAGACAATACACTTTTCCATAAGCATGTAACTGTTATTGACTAACAGTAACAGTATAATAACACTAGCTGCGGACTACTACAACTACATGCAACGATTTATTGTAAGCGATATTATGAATCCTCGACGCGATCCTTAACCACAATGAGATTTTATTACGTAAAAAGTCGTCATATTCCACAATAATCAACTGTATTTCAATATTTTGTATGATTGATCGGTCATCATTATTATTTCAATAAATCTTATAAAATTATACTCGGTGATGAATTATTATTACTCCTAGTCAGCTCGCGCGCAAGCCCAGGGCAATGTTACTTCATAGTGCGACGAGTGCGCCACGGTATGAAAGAAAGGAAAAGAAGAAAAAAAAATAGAAAAAAATAGAATAAAAAAAGAAAGAAAAAAGGAAAGAAAAAAAGAAAAGAAGAGAAGAGAAGAAAAAAAAGAATTTCGCATTGTCTTGGCGTCGTACAGTTAGTCGTAACAGTGGTTATTATCGATTATTCAAAAGAATGGCTTTGGTCACACCTCCCGTAAACGCGGTAATTAGAGCACGAGCGCTACCATTAATTTCACCTCCCGGCTTTAGCCCAATTCCGCCATAGGGACTTTTGTGATGCAAAACTCGGCGCAACGAGAGTGGCTCTCTTCTGTTCTCGATTTCGCATAAATTGCCGGCTTCTTTTCCGTGCAATTGTCCCCGGGTAATTGCAATTGCGGAGCGGCCCTCGGCCCGTGTGCTCGGCTGGCCGTCGGGAATCCTCGTCGGCTCGGATCGCACTCCGAGTTCCGAAAAGTGAGACGTGATCGGCCCAGCCTTAACTGTACTACTTTCCCCCTTCTTCTCCCTCCGCGAATGGTAGTCAAAATGGTAGTAGCCAAAGGGGGTTAGGGAGGGGGGTGGGGCAATTGCGGTTCTATCGGCACGGTAGCCGGCGTCAAGAAATATATACGGGGGGAGGGGGAGAGAGAAAGAAAAAAAAAAAGAGAAGAGAATAATAATAAAATAAAAATAAACTATCCGACTAATCCATAATCCGTACCAGTCGGTGCGCGTCCCTTCCGTGTCACCCCTCCCCACCGCGGCGATCGTCCCCCGCCTCCGCTACCGCCACCACCGCCCCCGCCGCCGCCGCAGCCGCAGCCGCCACGACCCATCCAACGCCAAGAAACCAAAAGCAAAGGCAGGCGCACGCAATCGTGTCTGGCTTTGATGCATTGTACGCCGCTTGCGACGTTCGGATCGGGCTCCGCCGACCGATAGTCCTATATAAGCATTTACGTGTGCGCGCCTGCGTGCCTGCGCTCGGCTGTTTGCCTTGGCGTGCACGCGCGCGCGCGCGCAGCCAGATCGACTAGAAAGGATAGCCGAGCTCTCGCCTTACGTGCCGCTGACAATTCAACCACACGAGCCTTCGAAATTTTAATTGAAAATTGAAGCTAACGACGCTTCTCCTCCCTTTTATGACGTTCACCCGGGCGTTATTAACTTGCGCTTTATTTCTCATCGAACGAGCTCTTCCTTCCTTCCTTCCTTCCGACCCCCGTTCTCCCGTACACCCGTCCTCCCGTCCACCCGTTCACCCGTACAACAGGAAAACCCTCTTCGTTTTTCATTACAGGCAATGTTTGCGTATCGTCGTTACGGAATACATCGTCGGCCGCCGACGAATTTATAAACTTCCTACAATTTACAAGCGGGACGTAGCTATTTTTTATTACAGCATTCATCAGTTCGGTAAATCGGTAAATCGATCGAATCCATTTTTAAATAATGTAATGTTTTCGATTCATATTAACGTTAATGTAGCCTCAATGAAAACATGACGTCTCAATGCCGTCTCAATGACGTGGCGGCATACGTTCAAATGCTAATTATTAAAACATGAAATTAGTACTCATCGCCGCTTTAATAACTACTCAAGACTTCTCTTTTTACGAACCAATAAACTGTTAAATGCAACTTTTTTTGCTGTTTTTTTTTTGTTTGTTTTTGTTTTTGTTTTTTCTAAATGCAAGCTTTACGTACTATATATGTGCATTGATAGATATACGTGTGTGTCGGCTGTGGTATTCGATCTAAAAACGACGATGCAACAGCGGCTCAAATTTAAAAACTATGTTTACATAATGTCACTTCTTATACAGGCTTTTATTATATTCTAATGCAGGCAACGATAAAGTAATTTCTCAAACGTAAATATCTTTTAATGATATACTATTATAACAGTCGAGCATAAAATTTTGTTAATAAAAGATTTAATTGACTATAACGTGATTATTAAGCTTATGAGTCGGAGAAATTATTTGAAAATGTTTTTCTAACGAGGATATATGAAGTGAAAAGTAACTTGATTGCGATGAAAAAATAAATATTATATCTTTGAAGTTAATGAGTTCTTTATTTCTGGCGGCAAAACACTTTTTTCAAGACTCTTCCATTCTACCTTAATTTGATGGTTGAATAAAAGTTCTCATGAACCTCCGCCCTCAGCCCCGCCGTGTGAAATGGTTTCTCATCTCATTATTTATGTGCCATGCGCATTTGTTAAATTATTATAATTAGCACTAGGTTCTATTATTATTATTATTATTATTATTATTATTATATTGTTGTTGTTGTTGTTGTTGTTGTTGTTATTATTATTATTATTATTATCTATTTTATTATTCTCTAAGTAAATAGTAGAAATCGTTCTTTTCTTATTACCGAAAGTAAAACTAAGCGCGAGAAAATTAATCTTACGGAGTTAAGTAACAAAATATTTGTAGTGTGATTTTATCAATGAATTTTATTTCATAGCTTAAAAATGTTGTTTCTCTGTAAACTAATTTCCAAACGCATTGGAAATCTTGGAGAAATGCTTAACTCCTTTGTAAATGAGATACGTACTGTCAATACGTGGCTGAATATAAAGATAAGTTTTATCTTTCATGCGTAAAGAAGTGACGCTCGAGGGAGAAAAAAAAGATGAAATTCGATGGGAAAAAATGTAAAGGTGTGCGTATGTACTATCGGCTCGCCATTAAAAGCTATAAACTTTAGGCTAAACTTTTATTATTCTATCAATTGATAATTATCATGACGGCACTGCCTGCGCTGGACTTTCAAATGTGAGTAATTCCAGCTATAAATTGCACATCAAGATACCGAGCGGTTGCATGGGCTAGAAAATGTATCGACATTTACATGTGAAGAAAAAGAAAGAAGGAACCGGAGCGCCGCGCGAAGTGAAACTGATAAAACATTAAAAGAAGTCGAGCATAAACGAAGGCTCGGCTCGGCTCGGGCCGGCTCGACTAAATAAAAGTAAACCAAACAAGGGTGTGTGTATGTTGCTGGACGGCGTTACACATGACCGGGAACGAATCGGAAAAAGAAACTCCTCGAGTAAGCGAAAGTGCGGAAGAAACGGCGAGAGCTTTTGAAGCTGCAACGGCTCGCGGCATGAATTTATCGCGGTGAACCTTCTCCCGCTGGCTCATGCAAAATAAGTTCGCCGCTCGCTCCGCGCCATTCATAATTCCTTTCATAAACGATGAGCGAGCCGAGCCTGAGGATGAGCGAGTGAGGTCTAGGGTGGGTGGCGAGGGGGGAGGCGAGGGGACAGAGATGGAACCGCTACCAAATGCCGTTTCTATTAAGAATAAGAAAGGAGAAGGAAGAAAGGAGAAGGAAGAAAGAAAGAATGAAAGAAAGAAAGAAAGAAAGAAAGAAAAAAAAAAAAAAAAAAAAAACAAGGCCGAGTACACGGTGAAAAGTCACGAATTCTCTCGTGGATCGTCTAGATGCACGATCCTCTCCGGCGTCTCTCGGCCATTAGCAGGAGAGATACGCGTACGGGGCATCCCCCGGCAATAACTACGAAAACTAACGTTTTAAATGCTTGTTCGTTTAATATAAAGTGGCATTAATTCAGTCCAAGAGGTTTCGGTGAAACGAAACGAAGCCGACGCCGCCATCAATTGAGCGAAAAAGTGTCCGTTGTAATTGTAGCTTCGCCGGGGAATAAATCCTCGATGATATACCGTTGCATTCCAAAAAGAGCGGGATTAATCCGGGCCGGAGATGCATTGATTGTTCGATCGATTTGTGTTGAAAAAGCATCCGAGATATCAAGACAGACAAGCAAATACATTGATTGGGGAGAAAGTCTTTTTAGAAAATGCTAAAAAGAAATTGTCTGATAAAACAACTCGCCAGGGAAATTTATGTATTTTTCCAAGGATGTAAACGTCTGACGAGATTTTATCCCCTGGAATCGAGGAGCGAATCTCGACGATTTCTAGTCGCCCTCCTGGCCAACCTGGCGGCTAAACAAATCGTGGACAGGGGAAGGGGCGAGGTGAATTATGACACCAGCGGCCCCGTCCGATAATCCGGAGCTAGTTAAGCGAATAACTGTCCGAATTCACGAGACTCGTAGGTTCGCGCGCCCGTGGTGGTGGTAATGGTCTTCGTTGTCGTTGTCGTTGTCGTTGTCGTTGTCGTTGTCGTGTCGTCGCGTGCGTCTGCCGAGTCATGCGAGGCAGCGGTATCGGGCGCCGTCTCCATCGCCGTCCCCGTCCCCGTCCCCGTCACCGCCATCCAATAAAGGCCGCCCGAGATCTCACCGGTGCAATACGCGCACAAAGTGCACGTGAAAGTCGTAATCACCTCTTCGCCTGGAATAACTCCAGTGAAACTCGCGCTCGCGAGACCGCGGTCTATATAAAGTGCCGCGGATTTCCCGGGATATTAAGGAGTCGGGAGCGCGCGCTCTTTCTGGCCTTAGCTTTGAGCGCCGGATGTCTTGTATTGCATATTTAGATCGTTACGTAGGAATGCATTGCGAGCCCCGTCGATTTCGGCCGCGCTCCGGCCTTTATTTCTAAAGATAAGATCGGCCCCAACTATATTCCGACTATCTTTATCACACTTTCTAACAAGAGTCCGTGAGCACGTCCAATGTGAATCACGATCGAAGGAGGAAGGCTGCTCTTTCCCTTGCGTACGAGTCTTTTCCGAATTACCCCCCCCCCACTCTGAGCACCCTCGTGTAAGTAAGTCTCGATGACTCCTCTCCCACCTACCCACCCCACAGCCCCTCCCGCCCCGCCGAGACCATTCAATGGCGAGAATTTTCAATGCTATCGCATACGTGATTATCACTTTCATAGGCGCAGCGTCGCTTTATTAAAATACCACTGATAACGTTTCCAAACCATTCCAATGAGAGTGTTACAAAAATAAATAAACACCGATAAATCCCGAATTAATCTCTGTTTATAAAAGAGTGCTCCGACTTTATTAAATAGAGGCTTTACATTACGCGTATAGCGAGTGGCATAAGACGTACGTAACGTATTACCCCCCCCCCACCCACCTTTCGCCCCGTCTTTTCATATAAACAAATATTTTTTTCAAATTCATATCAACAAAGCCATTCTGCGTTACCTCGGTTGTGTGCACTCGTAATTATATCCCAACTTCCGCGAAGACAAGAAAATGTACAATATATAACCTATTTCTAAAATTGAATAAATTATGCTGAATTATTGTCACGATCGTATATTGAACGGTATAACGAACGTGAGTTAAATTCATTCATGTCGTGATATAATCCATTATTATATTATGGGCCGAAGATATGTTGCTTTTCTATCATTAGAATGTGTGAGGCGCTTCTGGACTTGCCATTTAAAATAATAACTTTCAAAATTTCAGAACGTAAATATTTATAAGAAGCGCGCCTCACCCTTTCTCCAGACATAATTAACGACTGCCTTAGTAATAATTAAGTGATCGGAGCCTGTTGATTGAGAAGCAGTATAAAATTATAAAATTATTTTCTGGAAAAGATTGTTTGAAAGGTAATGATGAAGAAGGAGTTGGCTCGGTTAGCGAAGGAAACGTTACGGTTTCCTAAGAAATCAAGTTTAGTCGGCGGGGTCACGGTGATGGGGGGGTGTGGCGAGGATGCGGAGAGGGGTAACAGGTCTGTGCCTAGGAAATGGATATTCGAGGGAAAGGTCCAAAAATAAAGGAAGAAACAAAGGGTCGGGAATTGAAAAAGACTTTTATAGTGGCCGGGACGATGAAAGCAAAAATACAGTTTCGAGCTCGGATGTTGGTCCCGTCGTGGTATGAGCCGGGAATGATATTTCGACCGTAGCAGCGCTCGCCGAAGAGCGGAAACGGGTGTCAAAAAATGAAACGGAATATAGATTCGAGCGTACGTGCCGTGCCGTGCCGTCAGTCGATTTTTATTTAAATCACCTCGAGCTTGCCCGAGACCTGCAATACAACAATGTAAATATGGTAGAGAGAGAGAGAGAGAGAGAGAGAGAGAGAGAGAGAGAGAGTCTGAAGGGCTCAGACCTTGATCCACTCCCCTATTACGATCGAGATTTCCCTCTTTCTTTTGAGGGCAGAAGCACAACATCTCCCTCACCTGAGGAATGGCCTCTGCCTCTTATTGATCGACTGACGTCAATTCATGATATTTCCTTCTTCCGGTGATATTTGGCTTCGCGCGACAGCTACTTTAACATTAGATATTATTATTCAAACGTTTGAGGACGAAAGAATGTTATGAAGCAAAAACAAAACCAATAATAATAATAATAATAATAATAATAATAATAATAATAATAATAATAATAATAGAAAGAATGTCGGGAACGTTCCCAGGAGATGACGCGAATCAGTACATTTCCTACATCTCCACGTTCTGGGCTCTAGTCGATCGATAGTATTATGCGACTCCTGAGCTAGGAAACAATCGGGATATGAAAAATGTATATAATAATAAAAAAAAAGAAGAAAATTTACTACCCTAGCGATGCTCTCGTCTCGATGGAGACGCTACTCGGTACGCTCAGAGCCCCACGCATGCGCGAGAATGAACGAACGGCCCTTTCCCGTGTAATAAGGCGAATAAAGAACCCCGGCAACTTTTCTAGATGGGTTTTGATATAACAATTTGTCGTACCTTCGGGTCAACCGGTAAAAACATGAACCTTACCCCGACGAATTGGACGCGAAACTCTCCTCCGTCCTCGTTGATCTCGTGTTGGAAGAGCTGTTGATACTACTGCTCTCGATGTAGAGTATGGGCACGACGTCGAGGATTCGTGTGGCCAAGTTCGACGTACTAAAAGCCCGTACGTGTGTAATTTAGTGTTAGCACATAGCATTTCAAGCACATCTGCATATTCGAAGTTACCCGAGCTTCGGGAATTAAGATGTAAAGGGAAAAAACGAACGAGAAAGTCCGTGATAATGAGATCCGCGTAGCGATCGTAGCAGTTTTTTTATTTATACGGATAAACATCACTTGTGCACAATAAATATTTATTAGCTTCGGAAAAAGAAATTCCCAGTTAACTAAATAAATGCGTACGGAATTTTATTATTTCACTTAAGCGGCCTGTCGCGTATACGCATACCCCTCACATTCGCAAGAATATCTTTACCGTTTGAGTACGTATATTACGAGTACACCGTACGCACTGGCTAATTAAGTCTTTCAATTTTTAAAGCAGCACGTCTCAAAAGTTATTTAACGAATATTCGCGTTGCCATTTTGAAACTTTTATCTCGTTCATTCGGACCGAGTTGCTTCTTTAAAAAAAAAAAAGAGAGAAAAAAAAAGAAGCAAACAATTAATAAAATCAGATTTATCTGCGATTAAAGGCAAAAAACTAAATTAAAATAAATTAATTCCTTCAATTTACGAGAGTATAAATTATGCTGCACAAGCGACATTTATAGTTATTTAATTTTAAAACGTGTTGATAAAAATGCTACTTTCACTCCGTACTGATTTTCGTACTCGACTTATTAAGCACCCGAAATAAATATTGAAAAAAAAAATAAACGCGTCTAATTAATTCACTTCATACGCATTAATAATACACTTGATCCTTCACTTCATCACCCATTCATCCTGTCGCCAGCCATAAAAAACAATTATAAAAAAACAATTTCTTATAAACACGTTTCATCCCGCCTTCAGCCAATAAGATAAAAAATCATCGATATTTAGAAATAATTGTAAACGGCCATTGAAAATATAGCTTGTAATTTAATGAGCATAGAATCAAATATAATAAATAATGGGTGAACTTCTAAGGAGCACTTTTTATCCTTTTGGCAAAAGGGTTATAATGTCACAGAGTAGCATTATTTTGTTAACGATTTGCGCTCGCAATGCACAATAAGCTTAAGTTATATGAAATTGCAAAAGAAAGAGAACTTTACACTTCTTCGTATTTAAGTATTTAAGTGAAAAAAAGGTTATGTGCAAAGATACTTGAAAAGATATCATACTTTATCTGAACTCCCAACACTGCAGATGGCATTGTTAAGGTATCTTCGTTATTTACAATATTCATCTCATCGTTAGTAGAGGCAGATATTGAATTCGTCATTTCAGCAAACGATGTGTCTTCCGCTAGCATAGCAGAAAATAAATTTTATACGTGATTCAACTATAAAAAATTATTATCCTATTTTTATTATATTTACGAGCTTCGTAAGTTTTGGATAAATTAATTATGATAATTAAACATTATATGCCTTACATATAATGCTTATATTCCATTATTTATTCTCTCTGACGTTGTAGTCATAGTTAGTTGAATTCATTTAACTCCACGCACGTATTACACTTTCTTTTTAATGAAAGAGCTCACGTTTCCTTTATTTATGTAAGAAAAGAAAATACTTTTATAATAAATATCGATAAACTATAAGAATCCATGCATTATGGATGATTTCTTTAAGAATTTCTCTTTCATTGAGCTTCCGGAAAAATCATATTATACGTAGATTTTCTAATTAATACTTTGAAGAATATTTCTTATAAATTTATCTAACACTTCGTCTGTATATTCCAACAATAGTCATATTACGAGAGAGAGAGAGAGAGAGAGAGAGAGAGAGAGAGAGAAGGGAAAAAATACGTTAAATAACTAATGAAATTAAACAATAGTTCGTGCTCTCGTGTAAAAGTCGCCGGCAAATCTATTCATCGCCATTAGGCAGTTATAAATAATTTATCATTCGTATAAATTTTAAACGAAAGAACATACTCCAGACAGAATATAAAACGCTGTAAGCATTAAAATTTGCGCGTACCCCTCCTACTAGTAGGTCACTACGATTCAATATACACATATGGAGCTGGACCAGCTTTAAATATGTTATAAACTAAGTGAACGTTTACTTGAGCTTAAAGAATCGCGATGAAAGAGGGCGTAATTGAATGTTAAATGATTTACAAGTCAATTACGCTATTGATGAAAAATAAAAAGTAAATATTAATGAAATGCTATGAGATTGTGAATTGCGTTTGATATATTAAACACAATGTACTAAGGACGGGAAAATGGAAAGTTTTTAAATCTTACGAAACGTAAAAGGTGTCGTTGAGAAGTAAATCCAAACGACGAGCCAATCGCTCCGATGTATTTCTGATAACCGAAGACTCCCTATACCGCGAGCATCAAAATGTAGCGGCTTTTAGAAAATAAATTACTACCGTTGAGCGAATAGCGGAGAACGCTCCGGAGAAATTATTCGCAAAGCACCGACAACAAAAAAAGGCGAAGCGCGCGTCGCTCGTCGCCCGTCGCTCCTCGGATCCCCGACTCCTCGACTCCTCGACTCCTCGACTCCGAAACGAGGTTAGAGCTGTTAGTATTATTTATTTTTTTTTGTTTTTTTTCCCCGAGACATTTATGGGGTGCAGATGCGGCTTTTTTCTCTTTTTTCCAAACAAGCACAAACAAATTTCCACTGACTTGCTCGGGTGCATATTTTAAAGCGAGACGCCTATCTCGCGTATAAGTTTATTACTTAAATTTCTATTGCCCCTGCACGCTCTGGACCAACGTCACCTAAGTAATTCATTATTTTCGTTTTTTTGTTTTTGTTTGCCTTTTATCTTTTTTCTCTTTATCGCCGACCATTCAGTGTTTTTTAGTTCATATTTGCATTACGTATTACTATACAGTCTTTATTTTGTTATAAAGTATACATAAATAAATCAATAATTTTTTTGTTTTTCATAATATTATATTATGAATTAAGGCCGGAGAGCTCTCTCTCTCTCTCTCTTTTCTAGATAGAGTGCATTACGGCTTGGACGTATAGGAAGAACAAAGTTTAAGTTAAAAACGTTCGCCAAAGCAAAAGGCTGTGTAATTCAATGGCAGAGAGGGGGGGGGGTTGAGGACTCGAGAACTAAGTTATCCCTTAAAAAAGTGAATTTTATAATTATAGAATTCAAAGCGCTCGGGCAAGTATGCGTGTACCTGTAACGTAAGAGCGTGTCGAATCGACAGTGGAGAAGGATGTCCCCGGATCCAGAACAGTCGGGTTAAAGCTCTCGATCACATTGAAGCCTACATTCGTCTTGATATCCTGATGCTCGTCACCTGTTTGATTTTGCTCAGCAGTTAAGTTCGTTAATTCAGCTTCTGTATTGATAAAGCAATTGGCTTGAAGATCGTAAAGTCGCTATCGCTTCATACGCTGTCGGTCTCTCAAATCGGTCAGACAAATCGGATAATTATTTTATTTCGTCGTAAATTAAAGTGAATTCCTCGTATTACGAATGAGCTTTAAAAGGCCCGAGCGAATAATTGATTGCTTATATATATATATATATAAATAAGAAAGACCGCAAAAAAAGGTTTTTGGCGGTCTCGGTTCTAGGACATGCTTCCTGTTCGCGTCTCCGGACAGAAGCCGCAATGAGAAAGAATGGGCCATTACCGTCGGTGCGCTTGGACTCCTCCTCAGCGATCCCGATGGCCAGGTCTGGACAATTCCCCGTCAACGTGTTGTTTAACGCTATCGGGCCCGCCGACACGTCAGTCATCTTCGTATCGCTCGCGCGCCTCCACTTCATCATGGACTTGAAGCGCAAGCTACCCGATGACAGCCGTGATCTAATCTGTTTGTACATTTACCGTAAATTTTTTTATTCCCCTTCGTGCTTATCTCCCTCGAGTGCGACATACAAGTGAGTTTTAAAATACCGGCGGGCTGAGAGGGGTGAGAGGGGCGAGAGGGGTGAGGGGGGCCTGGTTCTGTTATATCTTTAACGCTGTTATTGATCTGCCGGTGTCGCTGCTTATATTGCGCGACACAGCTGGCTTACGACGTGCCACCACATTTTTATGCAACGTTTCGAACAACGTCTGCGAATGCCCGCGCCAGTCCGAAATTCAGATTCATCGAGCAATACTTAAAATATCTCGATCAACCTCCTTTACTCTCACACCTTACGTCCTATAATAATGCAGCGCTTGAAAGGTACCGATACAAAGCTTGTTATATAATAGCAGCTACACTCGCTAATAAAATTGTTTAAAGAAAATAGAAAATTTAAATAACGTTCTTATATATATATATATATATATATATATATTTTTTTTTTTTTTTTTTAAATAACAATTTTATTTTATTATTCACTGCACTTGATTGCCCCCCTCCCTCTTTAATTCTTTCTCTTGCTCGCTCTCTCGCTCTCTCGCTCTCTCGGTATAGACGTAGGCACGCAACGTATTTATGTATACGCTTGCGTATGCTTCAAGTGTAAGGAGCAAAATATTTATGACGATCAAAAAATATTCTTTTTGAATAATTTGCCATCGATGAAATGCAGACTTTTAAATTATAATTTCATTTAAAAGCGAAAGTTTAAGAACCAACGAGTGAAATGTGCATTAAAATTAAGGGGAAAAGACTTTCGAGTCAGAATCTATATAAGAAAATAAATTCTACTCTTTTACGAATATGTAATAAAAGTGAATTTCTCCAAACTTTATTACAATGTGAGTCTGCATAAATATGTAATTGTATTTTAAGTTAAAAGCGCAAAAAAGGCTTGCGAGTAACTTTCAAAAAGAAAAAGATATATACGCGCGAGCGAGCGTGCGTGTGTGCACACTTTATAAATACTGCAAAAAAATTATACGTATCCCCGTCGTTCGTTATAAGACGCTGAAAAAAGTTATGCGATCAATTTGGATTTATTAGAAGAGAGGCAAGGCCACATTAGCTATATTAAAATATCGATAGTTGAAGCCGTCGTTTAATCAGACGGAGTTGGTTACATTAAACGCGACGACGCCATTACTGAATTCAAGAACATTCCGCAATAACATGCCGGCGACCGCTCGTTTGATTAATGAGCTTTTGACAAGGGCGCCCGAACGCATTCTAACCTCGTTACAGTTGCAAACTAAGCTCGGCAAACTAAAAAAAGTCCAACCTCCAATAGAATAGGAATCGCTAGCAATTCATAGATAAACATACTGGACGAGTATCAAAAACTTTATAGAGAGCTAGAGAGAGTGAGAGAGCGTGAGAGCGAGAGAGCGAGAGAGCGAGAGAGAAATAACGCAAAAGTACGATCGGTAGGTTTACCCTATTACGGAAGCTCGAGAGTGCGGCTATCCTGGAGGACCTGGAGGAACTCCCTTCAGAGTCCGTGATCGGCTTATCGCTCATAGCGCCGGATTAGCTTCAGATGGGTGTTCGTGCATCCTCGGGCTCACTCGGAGGCTCGTCAGTATTGCCGAGCGATCGCCGTGACGTTACGGTGGTCCACGGATGGCTGCCCGTTCCTCGGACGCCGCGCTTTTGTTATATCGTCGATATTTTTTATCACTCCTCTCTTGTTTTTTCTTTTCTTTTCTTTTTATGTTTCGCTCTTTATCACTTCCTTCCTCCATTCGTTTTTTCGGCCCTCTACTCATTTATTTATTATCCCATTTATACCTATATTCCTGCCTGCCTTCCTTCCTTCCTTCCTTCCTTCCTTCCTTCCTTCCTTCTCTCCTTCACTCCTTCGCTCCTTCGCTCCTTCATTCCTCTTTTTCTCCCTACCTCCCGCCGTCCTCCTTCCTACCCTTCTTCACGTCGTTTTTCGGGGGCGATACCTTTTTTCTCTCGACATCTTTGTTTACACTGCGAAAGGTGCAGCTCCGCTACTAATGAGATAACCTACATTTAGAGCAGTAAATCCGCCGGAAGACGTGGCCGATTTTTAGACATATTCAATTTAGATTAGGATGAGGTTACGGGAGCGCCGCGATGTTCGATTAATTATTATCTACGAAACATTTATTATTGAGCACAGTTACTTAACAATACACATTAAGCACACTTGAATCGGAAATTTTTTTACAAATTCAATGACCTAATGATAGATCGTATAAAAATTTCCGTTATACTTAGTTTCGAATCATTCTTCTTTGACTGTGAAACCTTTTTTTTATTATTACTGTACAGACATCGGACGTAGACTGACATGTAATAAGAAAACTTTATCGTAGTATATTTTTCCCCTTTACATGAAATTCTGTACAATTAGAGTTGTGACATAAAATTACAAACGTCGTGTACGAATGCTGCACTAAAACCCGGTTACTTTATTACCCACATTAAATAGTTTTACAATAGCAATTAATGGGTCGTTTCAACAAAAAAAACTGCCCTACAGTGTTAAATTTCAACGGCATCGAAAAGTCTTTTTCGATGACAATATTTCTACAATATAAAAGGTACGAATACGAATATTCTAAGCTTTTATTGCCAGAGTAAGATTTTCTATATACTAATTGCATCAAAATAACAAGAATACGAAATGTCAGAAGGTCGCGCGAGATGTGGAGGGATGGGGACAGAGGGAGGTGGAGAGAGAGAGAGTGAGAGAGAGAGAGAGAGAGATTTGTACAAAAAAAAAAAATTAACAAAACGATCATTTCTTATACAATGTTGTCTTAATTCCAATCCAATATAACGTCGCGTAAAAATATGATTTCTGCAAAATACCACAATAGAAAAATATATGCCGGCGATGATTTGTGGGAACGCGTTTCTTTCATTTTCTATTAAGCTTTTTGGGTAAAGAACATAAAACCATTTGAAATTTGAAGTTGGAATAATTTATGCTTTCCTAAAACTTGAAGTAAATTTGAACGGCTGCTTAAAGAGGATTTAAAGTGATGTTCTGCATAGGGCGATGCCATCAGCTTATGCCGACCATATGTTTACAGCGCAAAGGGATACCTGGAAATGTCTCTATTATGTTAACAGACAGGCTTATCCTCTCATGCTCGGTGATAAAATAGAATAACACTGAAAAATAAATAATTTCCTTTATTTTACTAGAGGTGACGCGTCACTAGTTGTATTATTTTGTAAACGCGACAACGATAACTTCGCAATGGCTCGATCACAATACCAATGGATTATTAAGTGATGTGCTATTAATGTAAAGAAATATAAAAACATATTTAATATTATTCATGGGGCTGTGAGGGAGACTGGAAGGCTTCGAATTAAGATCTCGATGCAGCAGGAATGAATATTGGCGAAAGAGCCCGGATGTATCGTCGGTGCATTTGTGTGCATTTGTGTGCATTTGTACTGGTCGGATCGCGCTGATGTCCTTTTCTTGTTTCGCCTCGCATGCCCCGAGCAATGAAATCGACCTTGTCCCAGCTTACCATAACCCGCCCTCTAAGGCTAAGAGCTCTTACAGCTCTCCACTGTGCCTTTTAATCTATAACTGCACTTTTTTTTAGCACAGGTATCTCTGATTGCACGCGTGCCTCAAGAAAAGTTCTGATCTCGTCTAGACACAATAGCACCGGCAACTCCAACGTACCCACGTTGGTTACTGCTTACCGGCCCAAGGATTGATAAAAGAATTGTGATACTCGACTGTCATCGACTGCACCAGGTCCGACAATAATATGCCGATATACGTATTACTTGGCTGGCCACTTGAGCAATTGGCAGCGCGATCGCTCAAGTTTTTAATTGTCAGTGCATACGTATTAACTCCCTACTGGAGTACTGGAGACCGATGACTCGCGTGTCGCGTCGTCGAACAAAGAAATAACGAGCACGTGTGTTTGTCTGTGCGTGTGTGCGTGTGTGCGTGTGTGCGCGTGTGCGCGTGTGCTTGCGCTTGTATTTATCTGTTATCGCTCGCGCGATCAAGAAGCCGCGCCGCGTCATTTTAATTTCTCTAAGAATTGTAAGAATTGAAAGGAAAAGGTAAGCGCTGCTTACGTCTTTGTTCTACGCGCAACATTTAAATAGTCCCCGAGTGCTGAAATACATTACATTGCTATAAGATATTTGTATTCTGAGCATTCGTCAAGAATCGATAAAATGCCATCCAACGCACTGAAATAGTTAACGACAGGATCGCAGGACGAATAATGCCGGAGTAATGGTAATGGCATCAAAATTACCGACTTATTAATGTAATGAGTTCGTAAACCCTGCTGGTATTACGAGGCTACGAAATGCAGATAAAATGTTATTGCTGTGTATTTCATGGAAGCCTTTAATTATTGATGCCGATTAGTTCGAAACTATGGCAAATTATCAGTCAAAATCACGACTATACGTCCATGGATATAAAGTACAGGCAACTTCAGCCGACAAAAAAAGACTCGGTATTGCTTAAAATTCATAAAATGGGCTGTTTTTTTTTTTTTTTTTTTTTTATTTTATTTTATTTGTCATTCTCGTAATAATAAAGTGTCGCAGTTGTTATAGCAAGAAATTAATGAAGAAGGTAAAATAATTTCATTAAAAATAAAATTCCATTAGAGCTCTTAACCTCGTTGAAGCCTCTGTGAAACATTGTGTAATGATCATTTATTGGGCAGGACTTTGTGCAACGTCATATATTAATATTTAACAATGCTCTTTCTTTCTCTCTCTCTCTCTCTCTCTCTCTCTCTCTCTCTCTCTCGGGTAAATATATGTAAAAGGGTGTGCACCACCGTAGATGCCTTTGATGCGACTCAGCGAAGCGAGGAGCATCAATTACCGAGACTTGCCCTAAGAAATAAATAATCGACAAATAGCCCAAGTACTTCTACTCCCTCGGATTTCCATTTGAGTAATAACCTAAAAATGGAATCCCTATGGAGTATATTGCTAGTTTGGGGAGGTGTCAGTCCTCAGCTTCCTCGAGGGAATTATAAATACAATGCGTGTAAATAAGAGAAATAAGAGAAATAGGAGACGGGGGAGGGAGAGAGAGAGAGAGAGAGAGAGATTAGTTAGGACTGAGCCGGGCTTCACCGCCTCCGCTTCCACCCCCGCCGCCGCCTTCGCCATCCGCGCAATCGAGTTCTGCCTAGCCAACGACTGAATCAATCGACTTAACGGCAATTAAATATTGGAATTCCATGAGACGTACGACCGGAGCCGTTGTGCGCGTGGCCGTGGAAAGTCGCCTCGTCGTGTCAGGGCCATTCGATAAGGAGCTCGGTGTATAAGAGCAGGCGGAGGGAATTAGTCGGATAGACAGACCAGAGCGTAGTGGGCGCGAATGAGAGAGAGAGTAAGAGAGAGAGAGAGAGAGAGAGAGAGAGAGACTAAATAATAAAATTACGACAGAGGGGGAGGGAAAGGAGAGAGACAACGACCCTGAGGACAGGGTGCCGAGGAGCCGGTGCGAAATGGGCGCTCAACTCGGCGCGTTAATCAATAAGTCGAGGAGGCGGCGGCCCCGACTCACGGGCACCACCGTTCTAAAAGCGTCCGCTGGGACTCACCGGATAAGCGTAAGGCTGGCAGGGCACGTAGAATTCTCGGCTCATAATAACTGTAGTGGGGCACTATGGGGCCGGGGCTCCGCCTCGGTCCTTGCTGCCGAGGTCCGCCCAGCTGACGGGGCCGCTGCTCTCGCCGCTGTTCCTGGGGATGTGTCAGAGGCACAGTGGCGCCATCTCCCAGGCGACATCGCCGCGCGCTCGCTGCTCGCTCCTTGGTCACGAGGCGGGACGGGGCCCTAGGACACGGAGACCCGAGGGCGACGGCAACTGCGAGTGACACGACAACGGGGACGACGAGGAGAGGAGCAACGGGGCCCGCGGCGACGGGGACGGCGATAGCCTCAGGCTCATCCTCGGAGCCGCTCCCGCGCGCCCTCGCCAAACTCACGGGGCCTGCTTCCTGGATACGCTCCGTTCGCGCTCTCGTCCTCACCCTTCACCACCAGCTCTCCCTAAGTTAGCACCAAGAGAGCCACTCCTCCTTCTGCGGACGACGTCAAGCCATCGCCCGGTCAAAGGCTACACCACCGCGGGCACGTATACACAAGTCGATTAATTATACGTCCGTCTGTCTGCTGCTGCTCTCACTCCCACCTCCCGCCCACCGTCGCCCCCTATCTCGTTCTCTGATTCACTGTCGCTACTTGTCTTGCGTATGTGTACGTTGGGGGATGGCGAGGGTGGCGCGGCTCGCATTTATGATGCCTTTTCGCGTCTTTGGCAGCCCGAGAATGTTATTACTCAGGCGGTCGGTCAGCGTTAAGTTGCCACAGGGGGAGGAGAACGAGCGGGGCCGTATCCTCCGATTCCGGATTAACCGATACTCGCACGAACACGTCCGCCAACGCGCTATTCGACAACGAGACTGCCGAGCTCCCGTCAAGGCCCGGACTCTCGCTGTCTCGACGTCGCGGCGACTCCGTTATCGGCGCTGCTTCTGAACTCTCCCCCTTCCCCGCGGCCACCGCGGCCGTCGTCCATCCTTTCCTCTCACTCGCACGTACGCCCTTCCTCAATATCTCCCGGTCAGTTTTCGAGGGCGGCGGCGGCGGCGGCGGCGGCGGCGGCAAGCAGCGGCAACCAGCGGCAGCAGTGACGACTATGACAAAGATGACAAAGATGACGACGGCGCTGACGACGACGACGACGACGACGACGACAAGGACGACATGAGGTAAAGAGAGGGGGCTAGCCGTTAACGGAGCAACGACACCTGCCGGTCGAAGTCGGCACTCGGGGTAGGGCACAGTTCTGTCTGACAGGCGTCGGTAAGGAGGACACCTGCGATCGCCTCATTCACCCTGTCGCCCATAGTAGCGGTGACATTCACAGCGACGGAGCCACTTTCGAAGGCGACCAGGATACGGATAATAACAACTAATGTCCCTTGTCCTGCACGAATTCATCGATCCTTATTATACCCCAGCCGACTGCCCTCTTACCTTATCCATCGCAGCTCGGAAAAATTGTTTTCCTTCTTTACGGATACCTAGTGCCGGATAATGCAAGGGAATCAGTGTTGATGGCCACGAGCGCACGCAACTTTATCTAGTCCCGTGAAAATTAAAACCAACGACGAAACGAGGATAAGTAGTAGTGCGCGCATTTAATGGCCTTTCTTAATGTCTCCGTTATTTTCTTACCTACTTCGGCTCATCCTCATTATATATATTCCGCTCAATTTGCTCGATAGGTTATTGATGTGCAAGAATCACGATGATTATGCGCACGCGAGATTCCGTAAAAATCAGAAAAGGAGCCGAGTTTTTCATAAAGAGCCGGTATTTAATGAACAGCTATAAACTATCCTCTCATATTCTAGCGAAAGAAGCGACTAGGCGAGAAGTAAAATTTCCGAAGCCTTGAAAAATTTTAATTGCCCGATTTGTCTGTTATTAAGAAGAAAGAAACTTTCAGTTTTTTTTTTTTTTTTTATTATCCAGGCATCATCCTTTCATACATTTATCAATTTTATAAAAAATAAAAAAAAAAAATAAAAAACTTCGTTGTAAACGTAGTGCACCTAATCATAATAGTATAATCGCTGTAGATATTTTATTAGGTCACCTTGTACTTCTTTTAACGAAGCATTTGAAAACTTTCTTCTTACGGCAACGTGGCACATAACAAAATAAGTAAATTCATTCGTACTATTTAACATTGTAAAACTAATCTATTACATTTGCTACAGAACTTTAAATATTTAAATGTCATTACATCATTCATGTGAATAGAATTGGCATTTTCTCAATTCCGGCAATTAGTAGATTTATATTATAATTTATTTCCTTAAACATGCTCATTGCTTATATCGCTTTGATATAATTTTAATGCTTACTACATTAACTAAGGTCATAAAGATCATTGGCATTAATAATATGCATTTAATAAATATTATTAAACTGAAAAGTAATACAATATTAACAGAAAATTCCACAATATAGAATTATTAAATAAATATACCATATTTTTTTATTTAAAAGACGTAATACGTATATTTGAAAACTATTTATATAATATTCTATATGAATAATGATAAGATCAATTTAAACTGTAATAAGTAAAATAGTAAATACGAATTACACCGTCTATTTCTTATTGTTTCATTATTAATTTAAAAATTATATTTTAGGAATGCTTTAAAATCGTATAAAGTTTTGTAATAAATGCAAATGAGTAGTATGATATCAAAATGTACGCGATTGTATATAAAAATATTATTAAGGTAATTAAAAACTTTCAATCATATAAATCATATTACATTAGAATTAAGTAGCAACTACGAATTAATATAGCAATTAATATGTAAATTCTCATACTTTGTTTTATTTAAACAATTTACGTTTTTTTTTTATTCAAATATAATTTTTTTTTTTTTTAATATTTAATAATGCAATATAATGTTTCATATTGTATCATGCTGTATGTATTTTCATTGCACAAACACTCTGGTCTCTTTATTACAGATTCCAAATATATTTAAATTAAATCTATGCAATAATAATATAGAAGAACATTGCGTACGTATTGTTAAAATGTAAATGAAATTGAAATTTACGCAATTTAAAATATTGGGATCGAACATATTTTCATTCTTTTACATTAGTTCTAGAATAAATAAGCAGAAAAGAAAATCACTATTTTATACTGAGAAAACTTTGTCAATACATTTAACTTTCATATGATTATTCACAATAATAATACTGATACAACAGTGTATGAGTTTAACTAACATTTTACAACACACATGATTCATCCACATAATAAAAATTGAGCACTCGATGGAAAGTTATTAACATTGTTGACGTCATTCGTTAAATTCTGAATAATACCCTCATTTACTCTATATACCCTTATTTCTTTTATATCACCTTTATTTAAATGTTAAGTAATAAATTATTATATACAAAAATAACTAATTCAAGCTGCTTACAAAGATATTCTTCAATTCCTATTGAACAAGGTCTTATAAAATGAAATAATAATAATAATTTTTGGTGAATTTTATAAGAATAATAGTTTTAGTACGTAATTTCGAGAATATTTTACGTATTCTTATTTTCATTGTTATAAATAATTAAAATTAGATTCGTCATTAAATTTGTCATTCGTATTCAATAATTTATGAATATTTAGTAATATATAACGTTTTCTCTCATCAAATCCGTAAAATAATTATCATATTCAACTGCTTTAAGTATTATTTATATTGTTGTTATTGTTATTATTGTTATTATTATTATTATGGTACCGATTAGTATTATGTACCTTTTAATTGAAAGTTGCAAAATTTAAAATAAGTTTCCTCTGTGAATATACAATTTTTACATTTTGTAGAGTATAATTTGAATGTGATAGTAAAATGAAAATAAAACCTTTTATAATAATTATAATTAATATAAACATTTGCTTGAATATAAAATAATTAATGTTAAGTAATAAAGATGAGCCTATAATAAAAAGATAGATTCATGGTTATATTAAAAAGTTCTTAATAATAGTAACTAATAGAATAATAATTGAACAAATGATTTTCAAATTAATTAGGCATAATTATATTTTATATAACTCATTAGTTGCAAATAATACCTATTAATATTTTATCGGTAAGTAAAAAAAATAAAAGTTTGTTTATATTATAAAATCCAATAGCATTGTCTCATTGTAAACTATTAGTTGATTGTATTCAGAAGAAACGGATGTCAAAACTGGATTGGCATAGTTGCGAACCACTCTATCAAGAATTTGTCATCGACTAGCCACGACTAGCCACGACTAGCCACGACTAGCTACCAGCCGTAAATCTTACTTATAAAAAGAATACTGTACACATACGTCATAAAACTGTAATGTATCACAGCATATTTGAGTTTAATAGTCAACGAACTTTCTAACCAATAACATAAGTTGTTTTTTTATAAATGTGTTGGAGAAGCGTATGGTAACTCCGTTATTATTTGAATAAAGAAAGAAATCTTTCATTTTTATTAGGACGCAATATAATATCCTATAACCATAGAAAAATAAATAATTTTGGCGAAGGAATGGTTAATAATAATAATAATAGATAATAATAGATAATAAAATCTGAGTATTAATATTGAAAACGAGTACTTTTTACTTCGATTAATTTTACATAAGTTTAAATTTTCTCAAATTATTAGATACAATTTTTATTTACATTCTCAGGCGACAGTATGGAAATTATTGTTGGCGTTAAGACAAAAAAAAACACATTTTTCTTTGAAGGTTGTAAATATGTCCGTAAACACTCGTTGTATTTAAACATAAAAAGAAAAATTTTACATGGAAAAAGAAAATATGCAAGAAAAACAATATAAAGCGTACATTTAAACAAAAAAATAAAGAATATAAAAAAAAAAAAACAATGAACGAATGACTGGGATAAAAGAGTGTGTGAATATTGTCAGAGGTTTGATCCGACCTTCCGGTTGATATGGCCGGTGATATGGGAATGGAGAAAAACGGTAGCGAGCAGGTATCGGCCTTCGCTGAACTCGTGGATGAATCGGGGGAAGGAAAGGAAGGACCCTTCAATGCATTCAGCCTTAACGCGTTTCATCATTGGCTTGAGCTTGAGTCGAGGCAACGAAGCTGTCCGGGGGCTGCTTGAAAAACTCGTGCTCGGCTCCCGGCGACTGAAATAAGTTGTCGCAAGAACTGCTGTCGGCGATCTCTTCGTTCCGGGACGAACTCACCTTCGAACATTCATCATCCGCGAACTTTTTACATAACTTTCTTTATCGAATCCTTCGTTCTTGTAGATTATCAGCCGGATCCAGATCCTCCCTGGCGCTGTAAATGCCGCGCAATTTGCTAATGTCTGCTGCCCGGAGTCTTTCCGATACGTCTTTGTAAATTCGCTAGATTTTATTTATCGAGACATCGACGTACGTTGCTCGTATATCGGTCACAAAAACTCGTGCACTGATCTTCTGTTCTGCTTGGTGTGCGCCAGACATATCAACAAAACGGTTTTTCCTCAGATAAAGATATATATTTGTCTATAGATTTTTATAATTAGTTCGATATACATATATACATATATATACACACACGCGCGTATATGTACATCTTTCTTATTCTTTTTTTTTTTTTTATACTATGACGTTTCAATTCTATTCCAAAGCTATTGTACATTTCAAGCTTATCACAGACTGCGAATATTCTACAAACATCGTTATCTTTTCATTTTTTTTCCCTAGCTAACTGTAATGCTATAATAATCAAAATAAAGTCAGATTTTATTTAGAATATTAATATTTCCATATCTTTAAATTTATCAGAGCGGACAGGATTTATCATTTTCCTATTCAGCTGAAATTGCTTACGCATTCGTTGTGTGCTTCACAAGTACAATTTTAACATTATCTTTATCGAAAGAAGAAGAAAAAACGTTTACTATTTTTATTTACAAAAAAAAAAAAAAAAAATGCAAATTTCAGTTTTCTTTCTATGGGTTAAAATTTTTATTGATTTAAAATAAATTTAATGGCATTTAAAGATATCCAAGTATTTGGATTATTAATCATCTTTACACTGATTTATGTTGCAATTAATTTCTTATGCAGTTCTGGCATTAATTTGTTTGAAATAATCTAAAACATTGATCTCTTGTATTTTTGAATGCCCATAAAATACTTTGATATAAATATATTTAAGGTTATAAAAGCATATAAATTGATATCCTTGATTAATAAGATCTATGATAATAAAAAATAAATGGTATAAAATAATTTTTAACAACGTAAGATGAAACGTTTATTTCTTCCGTTTAACTATCCATTAACCTACTACAGATATGGTAGATTCCGAACTTAGTGACAGTTTCTGTGATTTTTTAAAAAAAAGTATATATATATATATATATATTTATACATATATAACCTCGTCATGCATTATTATTAACAATATAAATAATAATAAAAATTTGTAAATTACGTATATTAAAGTGCGTAATCATGGATTACAATACTGGAGTGTCTAATAAGGTAACAGTTTCATATTACATTTTCAATTGAAATATATTGATTTTGTTATACAAATAAACATTCGTATACATTGAGTGAAACTTACCCAAATTAAATATACCTATTGAATCATTTATATTAATCTTGATCACTATAGTCGAACATGGCCAAATTTGCGTTATCTTGCGTTGAGATTGCGCCTTCTTAGTCGGTAATAAAATAATCGGATGCACAAAATATTGATTCCGTCCAATGTCTGAAGCACAAAAGAAGTAAATAACTAATGTCCTGATGTGTCCCACGCTAAATTCGATTTAACTTTGGTGTTTTTTTTTTCGTACGACGTATTTGCATCCCTAATATTTATATTCTTCGGAAATTGACCTATAAATTCATCTGATAGAAAAATATCATTCTCTTTATAGAAATATGGATTACAGTCACTTAAATGCATATAGTCAGATTTATTTTGCATGTCTAATACTTCAAATTCAGCCAAAATTTTCGATAACATAAGATTATAGGGTTGAAGTTCATTATCAATTTGTATGAAAGATTTGGTATTATTAATGAATTTGTTTTTTCGCGCTAATAGAAATCTATGTAAATTTATATCAGCTGAGAATTTATCTTTATTATCCTTATCGTTTGTTTTTAGAATTTTCCTCGGGTAGGTAAAGGGCTTTTCTGATTTTAATAATGTATTGCCATCAGTCTGTTTTAAATCAGGTATTGAACTATAAGTAAATAAACTCCAGCGATCATCAATATCCTTAAAGCCTATAAAATCCTGGTCATTCGGGTTATGTATACTAGAAACTGATTCTTCATTTTCACATATTGAAATTGCTGATAAAGTACTTGTAATATTTCTATCAATAATAGATGCAGAAGTTGTAAGATTAGAATTATCCACAACTGGTAGTATATCTGGTGCCGTTATAATTTCAGTTTTTTCGGTCTCGATGGAAGATTTTGCCTCTTCCTCGATATTTAATGTGTTGGAGTCCAGTGAATTTATTTGAGGTAAACTGGTATTACTTTTCAAGGCGAAGACGTAACCATTTGGTTGGATGGACACGTCGGATTCCTTAGGTCCATTGAGTGCGTTTGAATTCGATTGATCAGAAATAAAATAATCGCAATTTGTTGTATATAAAATATTTGGTGGACATTGAGAAATTGACGAATTTTCTTTCACTCGAGGACTACGAAATTCGCTATACTTTTCATGGTCATCATCAGAACTTAGATTCAATGACGATGCAGTTATTATAGTCGAAGATCCTAGACTCGTATTTGAAATGCTAATGCTTATTTTTGTCGAACTAATACCACTCATTTTTAAATCAATTTAATCCTTAATTATTGACAATAATAATCACATTAAATTTTTTTACGTAATACCGTTTAACTTCATATGTACAAATTAGAAATTTTTATAAAGATTCTAAAATTATGTCAAAATGTCTTAACAAACTAAAGGTTAGAAAATATATGAAGATATTGGGTACTCATGATTTATTATTCTGAATGTAGTTGAATTTAGAATAACAAGTGATGAATGTAAAATAATTAAATATACACAAGTAAAAGCATTTATTTCAAGAAATAAATAAATATTTAAATTAAGAAATAAATGCTCGTGGAAGAATTTTTATATGTTTAAATGATATTATTTTATTTCATAAATATATTATCTACAGCTCTTTTTCGTTTAAGTGACGTTAATGTACGTCGTTTTCTGTTTCAAGTTACCTTCTGGCCTACGAAGGCCGACATTTTTTATCCATTTTCGGTCTTGTTTTACATACCCCGTTATGCACAACTTTTCTGCATTGTATAGCATCTTTTTTTATTAATAAGTCGTCCCAAGGTATTTCTATCTCGTTCGGTTCACATTTCACCAACTCCTTACTAGAGTTATTAATTTTGATATTTGGATCAAATAATATTTCATCCCAAGGAATTTCCAATGATGAGCTGCACTTTATATTTTCAGTTTTTTCATCTAAAACCTTTTGTGGTATTGTTAATTCATCCCACGGTAAATGTATTCCTTCGCATTGCTCTTTATCAACTAATGTATAAACTTCTTCTTCGATTATCTTTTTAAGCATAAGAATATTTTCATATTGATGATTTCATAGATTTTTTTTTAAATTATTCATTACAAATACACGCGATATATAATATGTGATTATACAATAAATCCTACATATTATTTAAATATGCAATTTGTAATTTACATGCAAATAAGTAAATTTACGTTTTCTATTATATTTTATTTAGAACGAATGCAATTTGACACGCAATAAGAAGTAAAAAATGTGATAAATAATTTTATCTATTTTACATGTGCAAAAGCTATGGGTCATTTCTTTAGGCTTGTTTAAAACTGTTAATTCTAATATTTAATATTGAAATACAAATTAAATATTTCCAAAAACAAGAGTTTCATTTCAAAGATACGTTTTTTTTTACACAATACAATGAAAAACGATACAACTTTACTTTATACTAAATGTTATACTAATTGCATAAACTACTTTAATTCAGTATACACCTTTTCGATCTTATTTGTCTTCTTCCTTTCATTCGGACCATCAGGAATTATAGCAATGTTATTCCAAGGAAGATCAATGTAAGATCTGTAGATTTAAATTTTTTTAGCTAATCATCGTTAAAATGTGTTTCGCAATTGAAGTATACATTAGTACTTGCCTTAAATCCCTATGTTGAGTATTCCGTACATTTTCTAACATTTTTCGTCTTCTTTTTGAACAAAAACACCCCTGATTTCGATTCAACATAATTATTAATGAGATATAATATTATTTATACGTGGTATACTATTATTTCAAGGTAACATTATTTATACTCTTTTTATTTTAACGTCGTAACGATCATTTTTATATTTTCTTTTTTTGGGACATTTAACCTGAAATTTAATTTTCGATTACAAGTACGTAGTGTCACTAAATATACGTCATTTGTTTCTCAAGGGGGTCCTTGTGATCCTTATGATACGTGCATCACCTATTTCAAAAAAGTTTACATACAATCTTTTTAAACATGAAATGTAAAATTAAGCCTAAACTGTTGCTATTGTTTTGGTCTCATATAATATTAAAATAAAAATTTAATTGGTAATTACTATTTCATGGGTTGTTGTCTAAGAAACTCGAGCAATAATGATAAACAATATGAAATTACTCCATTTAATGATTATTTAATTATTCATTCAGAGTTTTTATTTTATATTGGGTGAAATACAAAATATTTGAATTTACAAGTGACATACTGAAAACCCTAAATGTTCATATGTTGACCATCGATGAAAATTATAATTTTGCAACACCTGAAATTATTCGTCTATGACCCACGTAATAATAGTAATACAATAATTGCTCTTTTCTGTAGTTTACCAGTTATTTTATTATTATTTATATATTATTTACTTCGTTTAAAATGTCTTACAATACATTATGCTTGATTATAGTTATTAACTATATAAAACATAAAAATGATTGAGCATAATTTCATATTTTATGTATAAATACTTTCTATTTATGAGTTTTTATCAAGATAAAATAGTACACTTTTCTAATATTAAAAGCTCTTTTAATAAAAAAAATTCACTGAAATGAAAATAAAATATCGTACACAGTAAAATATTTTTGTTACATCACGAAGATACTTTTTAAATGTTATATAAGTCTTCGTTACGTATATAAATTTAATGGCATTCTCATTAAACTTGCATGCATTAATCACTATTTTAAAGAAGAATAAAAAATTTTGATTGTATATTCTCAACTTTTTGTTTTATATTAAATAAATACGTGTACCTTTATATATTTGATTATCAATCGAATAACTAATTACATATAAATATCGCATAAGATTTTACATTAGTTGAATTAATAGCAAAAGCTAACAATACGTAGATATATAAAGTATCTCGAGAAAAAAATTAATTAATTAAATTAATGTTTGAAATAATTGCATATGGAAAAGTAGATTTTTAATTTTAAATCTTCCGATCTCAAAGAAAAAGACAATAATGCCAATAGTGTGACCAATCAGCAAGAAATATATAGAATATTTCAATCGCTTCATCGAAAGTCCGGAAACTTCGGTAACGGCCGATCTTTTAAAATACAGCTTATCCAAATCAGTTATATAAGAAATTATTCCGTGTTCAAATAGTCTGTTATAAATTTCTTCAACGCGATGATGTAGTGGTGTCTCATCTCTCATAACCAACACATCATTCCTGTCATAATCCTTATCATACAAAATATTTATATCCTTTGACTTTTGTAAGACATATTTGATCAAAGTGCAATCTTCTATGCAAGCGACCATGTCATTAGTTTTCATTAACTGTAAACATTCTAGTACATTGTCAAAAAAGTGGTCACTGTCATTAAAGGAGATTTGCCGATAAGCTTCTTCAATGACGCGATTCATGTAAATATCGTATCCCATATTTATTAAGTCGTAAATATCTCTCTCTACGTCATTATGGAACGTTTCCGTCAGGAGCAGGGCGCTTAACTGGGACTGAAGGAAAGAGTTTAAAATCATGAATGCAAATATAAACCATATGATGATTTTACCAAATAAAAACGAGGACTCGTGAATCATAGAGGCGCCAATAAATATTCGAATTATGTCCATAATTACTGTCACGTAATTCTTTTTAAGCATGTACATAAAAAGTAGACTTATGATAATGAAAATAGCTAGTAATATCACTTGCATTCTTACTGGGAACACTAAAACAAGTTGCTCATTTATGGACAAGTAAACCTTTTTAATGATGAAACATAAGCCCGAGCGCAAGAACGTGTTTACTTCTAGTTTCCAAAGTCCGCGCTGGTAATCTTCGGAACCTAAAGCTTCGTATTTACCCTGCAAGACTTCACCGATCATACCTGACGCGACGCCTTCGTCGTCTATTTCCCCGAAGTCTTCCTCCAAAAAGTATTCGATACTGTACGATCTAGTGTTTAACTTCTTCCAAATTATGCTCATATATTGTCGACCAGTTTTGTAAGCCTCTATTTCAATAAATGTCCCAATTGTTTCATCTACGATTGATTTGTACGTCAGGTTCGAGATAGCGATTCTCACTGGATACTCGGAGAGGTTTAAGGTCTTATCGAACCAGATTTCTTCACACATTGTCGAACTCTCTGAATAAGTAATGGTACACTAGTCAGTCAATTGTTATACAGAATTCGTGCTTTGGTTACTGCAACCCGCGTTACAAGTACAAATACAATAAAGAGCAATAAAGATACAACAGATATAGTTTTGAAGACTGATTACAAGTAAGGAATATAAATTTACTTATTCGTACGTCTTATTTCTTTAACAAATTCTTTATTCGTTGTAATGATTGTTTAAAGTAAATTTATGAATAAAGATTAATTTTTCGACTTTTCATTACTACGTGTTTCATCGTATCTTCTTCTTCTTCTTCTTTTTTTTTATGTGCAACTGCGATTCATTGTATAATTATTCCAAGATAAATATAAAATATTTTTCTTAAATCACATATAATTTTTAATCATATACAACCATAAAAAATTGTATGAAGTCTGTTTTAATTTGGAATTTTCACATTAAATACATTATTTGAACTATCTGCAATTACGTGAAAACTTGGTAACAAATACGCAGATTACATTAACGTGCGGATATTGATATCATAATACATTAATTGAAAATGGTAAAGAAATGCAAATATATGACCTAATCATTTGTAAATTAATATGTTCATCAAAAATTTTAATTAGATAAAAAACAATTTAAATGTATTTTTTAATGTATTTATAATTGGTAAATCTTAAAATTGTCTATAAAATATACGTAAGCCAGTCATTTAATTCTTTAAAATGTTTTAAATTTCCATTTATAACTTTTAATAACGATCAATAAAAGTTTATATGTTTATATTAATACGAGACTAAAAGAAGCTCATAAAAATTGAAATTGAAAATATTAAAATTGTAATAAAAAAGCGAACAAAGTAAAAATAATTTATAATGCTTATCATTTACCTACTAATTCATTGGAATTAACAAATAACGTAAATAGTTCTCCATTTCCTTGGTTATACGTAGCATTTTCTTTCCAGAATTTTGAGGACATTTTCGAATACGGATTAAGCGTAAGCAGGTTCACTCGGAAATTTAAATTCCGACATAGATATACTGCAGATAGAATATTAAAATCCCAAGATAATTTTAGAAATGCATAAGCGTTTTTGCAATTATCCGATGTTTCTATGTGCTTAATAACAATTAACGTGTGGATGCTCCAAAAAGCAGAATCCTTTAGTTTGTATAAAATTAATTTAAAAGCCTCGATATTAAGTTCTTCGATGATAATTAATTTGGCTGGCAATGGTTGAATTCGCAAAATTGTATCATCGGTATAAATATAATAAAGCTGTTGTCGGGATTCATAAGTCTCCAAATTGTCTGTTTTCTCAATACCAAATAAGACTATCGGTTGCGAATTCATTAAATAAAAATTGTCCTGTCTATAATTTGTCCAGTTTAAAACAACTACACGTGTTTCAGATGGGTTTTTAAAGCAATTGTTTAATAAATTCATCTGAAAATGAATAAGAGATTAAAAAACTAATCCTTCATATGTGTACATGTAAGGAGAGATATCATATCTAATTTCATATTATTTAATTTTCTTGTTAATTAACAAGAATTTTATTAGGCTTCAAGTAATTGCAAATAATTTATCAAAAATATTGATAAACTAATGAAATTATAACTATTCCTTACATTTTTATGAAGTTTGAAAATCTCATAATTAAGAAAATAATCGTTAATTAATATAATTGTTTTTTAATTAGGATTTTCTCATTTATGCTTATCTAATATTTAGGGTTTACTATATAAAAAGACAAAACTTAATATTTGTAAAATTAAAGCTCATTTGCAGTTAGTGCAAGCAATAACAACAACAACAACAACAATAATAATAATAATAATAATAATAATAATAACCTGAAATTCCTTTGAATGTATTTTAATACTTTTTGAATTAGCGAAGGTGTTCGAATCATGAAATATAAAAAATATACAATAAAAGATGAAATTTTTAAGAGATAATTTCATTTTTTCACTTTATAATACAATTACAATTTAAAATTAAATTATATGTTTTATGTTAAGACTTCTTTAGGGATTTTTTTATTTTTATGGTATTTATTTATTTATTTAATTTATTTCAATGTATATATATTTTAAAGATTTTTTACACATATTTTTTTATCTAATTATTAAAAAATATGATTAGACGCCAAGACCAATGTAAGTGTTAAGTCAGTTGATTTTGAAACATTACTAAAAAACTTTTGCGTTTAGAAGTGCAGGTTAGTAGAATTAGTAAAAATATTTACTGATCTATTTGGACATTTTTAACAAAAAATAAAATTTTATATTCTGAAAAACAGTTTGTTCTATCTAGGAGATTCTGTAACGATACTAACGATTGAATTTTTTTTCAATTAGTCTTAACATGTATCGTGTAGAAAATAATACGTTTTCACGAAGGAACTAAAAGGTTATAAAATATGTTATTTACATAAAGTATGGAAATTACACATTTTTATTTTTAATAATAATAATATTATTAAAATATTATTAATAATAATAATTTTAATAATTAATTATTCGTTAGTTAAATATAGTACCTAAAAAATAACAATACAGTTAGATTCTAGTAAATCATATATATTTAAGTTGAGAAAAAAAATTTGAAGAATATGTAATAAATTACCAAATTTATCTTGTTCTGTTAATTCTGAATTAATAATATTTCGAGTAATATATTAATTATATAATACAAGTCATTTGGGGGGGGGGTATCTAAGTGTAAATTATTTAAAAACAGATAAAAAATAAAAATAGAAAAATACAGTTTTTAAGAGTAAAAAAATTAATTTCTAAAGTATATTGTAATACCATGAATGTAAAGGGAAAGAAAACCTTACGCTGTCTAATGTGTTTGAATATATTTTTAATTAATATAATGACAATTTTACTCAAAGTAAACAAATCGGTTAATTTATGGAATAAGAGAGCAAGGATGAGAGAGAGAGAGAGAGAGAGAGAGAGAGAACATTGCAGTTGGCCATGACTGTATTTCGAATGTTGCGCCAGATACGTTGTAGTGCCCTCTGGAGAGCATCAACGAAAATGAAATTTTAAATCCATTCTAAAATGGACAAGGATTAATAAATAATTATTTAAACGTCGATAAGTGTAATTGTCGTAATAAGTCTCGCTCTCCTCAGTAACCTCTCATCGCCGACACCGAACAACGTAATTTTCGTTAGTTATAGCACCCTCGGAGCGACTTATTCCTTCCCTTGTTCAGACCCGGGCTATTAAAACAAATCCGAGCCCATTAGAACGAGCGACTGCCATCTCAGTTTGGACATGATAAACGTCAGTGTCGAAAAATCGAGAAAAGCAACAAAAGGCTGGTCATACGTCGCTTACGTCAGGCGTCCGAGTGTGCGCCCCTTATTCACACGACGTGCAACTGTACGTCCAGGCGCGTTTGTGACCGTCAAATAAAAATGCACATGGATGGGCATATATAGGCATCGCTGGCCGCGCACACATGCAAAATTAAAGGAGACCGAGGGAGATATGCGCTGCTAACTGGTGAAGGCACGCACCGATGCACGCACACCGCCTCATCGGCTGGGTGGGTGGGTAGGTAGGGAGGGGGAGGGGGTTGCGCGCCTCCCGTCGAGCACGTACACGTGTCTCCTTCTCGCGTTCGTCCTCTCTTGCTCGCTCACTCGCGCGCTTGCGTAAAAAGGAGCGACGACAAAGTCAGACAAGCTGTTCCAGCAGAGCGAGGCGGCGAGTTGCCGAAAAAGAAAGAGGAGGAGGAGCAGCCGCTAAACCGACCGACCGACCGACCGAGCGAGAGAGAGAGATAGAGAGAGATAGGGAGAATGAGATAGATAGATAGAGAGAGAGAGAGAGAGAGAGATATAAGGAGATACAAGGCGCGCGCGCTCGCTCGCTCTGTCGCTCGCCCACATCTAGGTATACAGTCGACGGATAGAGGTTCGCATCGTCGTTGCTGCTGCTGCTGCTTCGTTCCGTCGTCGTTGCGCGTTCGCGAGTTTTCCGTCTGTATCGGAAGGCTTCGGCTCTCTCTCTCTCTCTCTCTCTCTCTCTCCTTTCCCCCCGGCTCACTCAAGCTCTCGGTCGCTGGCTCTTGTCTTCGTCGCGCTACCACCACCACCACCACCACCAGCACCACCACCAGCCGCCGCCGCCGCCGCCGCCGCCGTCATCGTCACCGTCACCGTCACCGTCACCACCACCACCACCACCACCACCACCAGCCACCACCGCCGCCCTCCACAGCCCCAGACCACCCGATCGCCCTTCCTCCCTCCCGCCGTCGCTCCATCTGTCGCTCTGTCCTCCTCGTCGTCGTTGGCTCGCTTGCTCGCTCTCGCGTGCAGACGCACCGCGCGTATACGAGGTACGAACTCTCACGACTCGCACACGAAAAAGCGCGGAGGACATCTTGAATCGCGTAGTGGAACGACGTTTTAGACGGCAGCCATCTTGCGATCCCTAATCAAAGATCTCCTCTCTTGTCTGTGTGCTGTGCGGGCCAAGCGGGTTTTTACGTTTCCTCTGGTGTTCCAGGCACAGGCCGGATTCCCAATTAACACACAACACAGACCGTCAAATGGCTTTGAAGCGGATCAACAAGGTAGGTCTTACCGCGAGATTCCCTGCCTCGACCTCTCCGCTCGCCCGCCCGCGTCTCCTACCCTATATCAATCGCCCCGCTAACTCGTGTCATCCTCTGTGGGTTCCCGGCGCGACCTCCATGTCCCTCCTCGCGAGAGCCTCCTCGGGCCTTTGCTTCGCTAGGATCCCTACACGCTCTAGCGACAGCGGTCGCGATCGCGGTTCTCTCGACTCCAAGAACGACTATGACTACGACGACTAGGACGACGTCGACTAGGACGACGACGACGACGACGACGATTAGGACGACGTCGACTAGGACGACGACGACGACGACGACGACGACGACGACGGACGACGACAACCACAACGACGAACTACGACTACGATTACAAAGTCGACGTCGACGACGAACCCGGGTTCCGAGCTTTTTTACCGTGCAACGCCGATGGGAGTACGTATCATCATTGGCCAACGATCCGGCAGTTCGCTCCCTCGTTTTCGTCGCTCGACATTTCTATCCGCTCCCAGGGACAATCGGCCCTCTTTCATTCCTTCTGGCTCGAAACTCCGCGAGAGGCGCCTTTCTCATATGCATAAGCTCGCGGCCCTCCCCGGTGGAACGGAGCCAGGCTCCGAGCCGAGTCCCCCTCCGACTCCTGGTGCCCGGGAGCCGCCGACAGCTCTCACGTGCTCCACTCGCTCGGGGTGGCTAGTGGCGCCTTCCTCTCGGCTCCTTTGCTCTGGATTAATGCCGGAAGTAACGTTAAACCCTTGACTGTCCAAGCTGCTACTATAGCGCTTTTATCTCTCTCTCTCTCTCCCAGGCTCTCTTTCACTCTCCCACACTCGGTGTGCGTGCCAAGGCTCGCATACACGTACACCGAGGCGGGTGAGCGCGAGCGCGCGCGCTCGCGCTCGCCAGATCTACCGACCGATTGCTTACACACACACACACACACACACGCACACTTGAGCACGCGCGCGCAGGTTGTACATACAATCTTACCCGTCCAGTATGCGGGCACACAGGCCTTGCGTGGGTTTGTGTGCCTTTGCGCGTGTTTTTTCTGTAATATAAAAATATACGTATAAATATGCGTTGGCTCGATGGGCTTAATATGCGTGCGCTGCGTACATGGGTGAGCCCGTACGTGTGGTCGCTCATCTGTGTGGGAGGCGTGTGTGAGCACGACGAGAGCTATAGATAACTCAGAAATCATTGAAATTCTTACTGTACTATGCGTCTACAGTCATGTATCTTTACCCTTTAAAAACCTTATGAAATGCTTGCTGACTTGGATAAAAACCTTTGCCCCTCTCTGGTAAAAGCAAGCAATGATAATGATGACAGTGACTGTTGGGTATTCGGTGAACTCGATTATGAGTCATTCGTGTCAATGCTTCCCATTTTCAAAGACCCGTATATAAATTTATTACTCCTTGTTTATGAATAAAATAGCTTCCCTTGACGCCACTTGCCTTACTATTATTCATATTATCTCAATAATTAATTTGTATTAAGAACATTGTAGATGCCTCTTATCATAAATTTATATTGGGTTATTTCAAGTAGCTGCTTTTTTATTAAATAAAGTTATTTTTATTTTTTTTTTTTTAGGAACTTCAGGACCTCGGAAGGGATCCACCTGCACAGTGCTCAGCTGGTCCAGTTGGAGATGATTGTAAGCTAATATCTAATTCTAAGATTGTATTCTATTCTAATTCTTATTTGTCTGACAATATATTGTTTGTAAGTCAACCCTTAGACATGGAATACATAAATATAAATCCTTATGTAATAATTACAAGTTATTGTAAAATACAGAATTTTAAATATATATAGTTAAATTAAAATCATTAATTTAACGTCCATGGAATAAAAAAGTATAATCTAAACTACTATGATTTATTTTTAATAGGTAGCAAAATGAAAAATATACTTAACGGTTATAACATAATAAATATAGAAACTAACTAAGCTAAGCAGCAGTTGTACTTCCAAAGTAAATAGTTTTTATGTTCATTATATTGATTTTAAATTAAATTAACGTTCTTTTTTTTTACATCCAAAATCTATATCTTTTGACTTTTATTAATGTTATAATATTTGCTTATCAAAGTTTTTTAATCATTGTCTTAAGATTTTCGTTGTTAAAAAAAGTAATAGTATAAACAGATTTTTTTCTATTTAAGCCAGTACTTATTTAAAATAATTTACATCAGATTAAACTAGTTAGTTCTATATTACTGATAAGATTTTCATGACCAAAGGAATTAGTAATTAAAATGAAAGTGTTTTTTATGTAAAATTATTATGGGTAATTGAAAAATAATTTTATTTATATTTTTATGTATACGTATGAATATGTAATAAGTATCAAAATTAATTTATCACTATTATTAGTGTTACAATTGTTTTTATCATTCTATTCATCTTAATATTAATTTGTTATAATAAATATGTTTTTGACTTACAAGATTAATATGTTTAATTATAAAATATTTTTAATACCTTATAGTATTTCACTGGCAGGCAACAATAATGGGTCCAGTAAGTTCTTGAATATTTAAAAACTTTCTTTTGAAAATTGAATAATTTTTTTACACTATATATTATTTACAGCCCGACAGTCCTTACCAAGGAGGAGTTTTCTTCTTAACAATACATTTTCCTACAGATTATCCATTTAAACCTCCAAAGGTATTTTAATACTTATCATATTAAAAAATGTTATATTTCTTAAAGTTTCTTAAATTTATTAATTATTATCACTAAAATTTATTTCTTTTTGATTTCGATAGGTTGCTTTCACGACTAGAATCTATCATCCTAATATTAACAGTAATGGAAGTATTTGCTTGGATATATTAAGATCGCAATGGTCACCAGCACTCACTATATCTAAAGGTATGTGTTTAATTATTTATACATTTAATGATGTGTATGTTTGCATCTGTATATACAGCTGGATTTATAGTAATTAATCTGTTTAATCAAGGGTTCAAGATGCACTATTCCAAATGAACTAAACCTATTTCTATAGATAGTTGTGATTTTATATTATTATTGTAATTCTACATTTATTCAATCATTAAAGTATTTATACTTATAAAAATCAGTTTTACTATTTTCAATTTTATTTGTTACAGTATGTAATTAATATTTTTTTCTTCGTTTATAGTATTATTTCTTAGCACATTCATTAAATATGTCTATCTATAAGTTATTGTTATGGCTCTACATTATGTCTTTACACTATACATAGACAGTCATATTCATACCATTTTTAAATTACTAGATTTTATAGATTTTTGTTGGTTTTTATTAAATTATTTCAAAGCGTTCGTTCATTCTAACAATAATAAGCAAACAAAAATTTTATTTCTAATATATATATATATTTTAGAAACATTAGTAGCTTAAAAGTTAAGTTACTTATTAAATTAAACAATTGATCGAAATATTTTATCTGTAAAGACAACAAATATAAAACTTTATATTATATTCAAATATTAATATTAAATCATTGTATACTTATTTATTTATAATTTATTATTATGTATGATCAAATCGAAATTTAATTCTATACTTATATGTATGTTTCATTGAAATTTAAAAATTTTAATAGAAAATAAAAAAAAAGTTATATAACTACAGGTTATTGTATTTATAGATGAAATATGTATAGTTGACTTAAATATTTTGCCCTATTAATTTTGTAAAAATAATTTTTAAGTTTATGTAACATGTATAATTCAGAAATATGGATGGAATGTAATTTAAAATTCTAAATTAAAAAAAAACAAAATAGTTTATATTTGGTCTTAGTAGTTAGATTAAAGAATGTAAATAAAATATTTTTAATGTACTGAATAAAATTTTTATTATGCCTTTGTTACGTATTACTTACATATTACTACAGTTATTTATTAAATTTATCGAAAATTCATCAACTTTAAACAATACATTATGCATTTATTGATAAACATTAAAAAGTTTAGACTAACTGGGAGCTATAATTTATATATACATTATGCTAATATTTCTGATCAAGTCGTAAAATTATTAATGATTATTTTATTATTGTTTTAGTGTTATTGTCAATATGCTCTCTTCTGTGCGATCCAAATCCAGATGATCCATTAGTGCCGGAGATAGCTAGGATATACAAAACGGACAGAGAGAAATACAACGAATTGGCACGTGAATGGACGCGCAAGTATGCCATGTGATCCGCCAATAACCGTTAACCTCAACATCTGTATACCACCATCAAACTGTCCCAGCCTAAATGCCATTTATCAATCAGCACCGATTCAACCTAGCTATGGCTCGTCTGTCCTTTAAGTAAAATAATGAACATCACGTCGTCTAAATCAGACTTCAGGGCTCCGCAGGGCACCGCAGGCCAGCTGTGATCGTTCCATAGTACGAAGTTCCCTCCTCCCTGGGTACCCTGCGAATTTCCAAGTCGGTGCCATGATGGCAACAAAAAGGCGTTTTAGAAAGGATCAAGGATAAGGTGGTTCATCCTTCAAATAATTTAAAAAAAAAAGAATAAATTTGTAATCTATGGATCGAGAAAACAACAGAAACAGGAATGAGACACAAAAACCAACATATTGTTCGCTTTGATTTTCGCAGAAATAAACGAGAATTTTAAACTGGAAAATAATAAGACAACATAGGCGAGTGAAAGTAGGATTTGTATTTGAATTTAATAGTCTAATTTCTATGATCGTACTTATATTGCTGTAATATCTTTGCATATATGTCTACTTTCTCAGTGAAAAAAAGAAAATAGAAAAACGTTATACGCGAACGTACGTGAATAAGGAAAATGAAAGAATATTGTGCAAAGAAAAGTAACTCCAAAATGGCAGCGCACCGATTGTTAGTTTTAAATGCAATGAACGATCCACGCCCGTCCCTCGATACGATGCGGTCATTTTTTTTTGTAAGACTGGGCTCTATATATATATATAAACTTCTGAAAACGATACTAAACTTGTTTTTTTCTTTACTAATCGAAAATAAATTCGATTTATTCCTTAGCGTTGACTTGTTTTAAATAATTGAAACATTTTATCTTGAAACACAAATTCTACAAGTAACTCGATCGTCGCGTCTGTGGTTCGGTTCGCCGGTATAGAATATGCGCGCGTGCGTGCGTGCGTGCGTGCGCGGGCGTAAACAAAACTAAAACAAACAATAAAAACTAAAAAGTCAGTCCATCTGTACTGTTTCGATGATAATGTACTACATTTACAATTGCATGAAGGGAGAAAAAAAGTAACATTCTAAATCGAGCTCTGATATTGAAGATGGTAGAGGGTGGGCAAATATAACATTCGTAGCATGAGATTATAGGAGCCTGAGTAATAATAAGTACTGTTCGAAAGGAAAATTCTCAAAGTGATCTGTACTTTCGATAACGTACCTGTGTATTATCCTGTGCTCTATTACGATAAATACTGTATAATTCGCTGAGACTAAGTACTATCGCGAGAGACAGAGAGAGAGAGAGAGAGAGAGAGAGAGAGAGAGAGCGCCATTGAGAGTAAGAAAGAAGTCAATTCAGTCTTTTAGATGGGCATTGGGTATGCCAATACCCAAAGTCGTAAGAACGAAATCGCGTTTGTACTTGTAATTATAAGACTCTTCGTAAGTATACTAAAAACAGAAATGTTTGTCACCGTCGTACTACAAATGTTATCATGTACGCCGTGTGACTACATAGGTGTCAGGTTTTTTCGCTGGTCGTCTATTGCAGCATTAAGTATTGCTTTCGTTTTAATGGATATCGCGCGCGATCTTAGCCAAGCTTTCTACTATTCTATTTTTTTAGTTTTCACCATTCTTAGATTTTTTACAGTTCTGATGTAATCCTAAAGAATTTTCTGTGCGAAACAAAACAAAAAAAGTAATAATAATAAAATAAAATAAAATTATCAGTCATATATTTGTAAATGTTAGGCTAGCGGAAGAGGAATGTAAAGAACAGAAATTCCTTGAAAGTCGATGAGAGTTTGTTTTTCTTTACGTGTTTTCGCTCCAACGTGGAGATAACCGCGAGGGTAGTTATACAAGAATCGACGATAAGCGAAAAAAGATCATGCGTCGTTGTGTTTTCAATCAATGCGAAGATTTTTACAAGCAAGCAATTCTTCGCTTTACCAAAGCGTTCTCAGGATCGCGATGCGGTGCGAAGTTGCTCATTAATTTTTTTTTTTTTTTTTCTCCTAAATAATTATTAAATTATTCTTATTTGTGGATACGGATTAAAATGAAATAAAAATAAAGACAAGCTCCGTGGGTGGTGCTGTGAGTAGCTTCACGATTGTCGCCATATCGAAATCGAAGTTTTTCGAAAAGAAGCGCGACAATTCATAATTAATTATAATTTTCTTTTTCTTTCCATCAATAATTCAGCGATAGTGCGGAAAGCCAACTGGCTCTCGATGAGGGACGGAGACGATTTAGAAGGAAGAGTGTGAGATGATGAATCAACGTTTTTTTCGTAGATTGTAATCGAGTGTAGATTATACAATGTGGTCTTTTTAAGTTTTATCGTTTTTTTCTTCCGTATCGCTGTGTGTTATTTTTAATTGAAAAATAAAGAGAAAATCTGAAAAATAAACGAGAAAGAGATGCCATGGAAAAGAAAACGGCGAGAAATCTATATTTAAGACTTTGCCCCTGATTGATGGTTTACTTCTATAAAAGGTTTTACGACCAAACAAACGAAAGGAACAAACTAGAAATGAAAAAAAAAAAAAAAAAAAAAATCAACAAACAATTACTCACATGTAATTATTATTGAAGACGCAATAATGAACATTTTTAATAACTTATCTTGTGTACATTCTAGCCTTTAGCTCTTTATATAAATAAAGTCCACGTAACGATAAAGTTGAAAACAATGTGATTTTTTATAAAAGTAAAAAAGAAAAGAAATAAGGAAAGTAAGATAAAGTTATAAATGGTCGAATACTAATACTAAGACTAAACCAATTGGTTGGGTAATTGGCATTGCACAGGGAAAGAAGCTCGTTCATTCGTGCCAAAAGCAATCAGACAATGAAGCAAGCAAGTAACAAATCTTTATATCGATGAAAGTACGATGGTTTAAATGATCGAGGCAAGCAGCCCTCGGGTCTATTATAATTAATTATATATTGACAAACGGGGATGGTTAAATCAAATTGGAGATTAAATAGGATTTTGTCAATGAGCCGGTGATTATGTGATCATATGTTGATGTTGTTTAGCTTACGCACGTGCGATCCAATAAGCTGAAGGCCGCCCTCGATGCCGAGCGAGCCCCAGACCTGATCTGGATCTATAATTCTAAAACCCTGCCTACCAAATTCACAAATTCAAACAATAATTATTCGAATGCACGTCGAGTATGCGAGCATTGAGCATGCACTGCTCGACGGACACGTGCCCTCGTTACTTTGAAGCAGAACTTCGTATTGCTCGCTCCTATAAACTATTCCATTTACAATAAAATAAAATAAAATAAAATAAAAACAAAAACAAATACAAAAGAAAGCACACGTTCAATAGTGGGGGGGGGGGGCTGGGTGAGTGGGTGGGTGGGTTGGGTGGATTCAAAGTTAGTATTTTTACTGCTTAGTTAGTAGATCAGAATTTGACACAATCGAAGAGCAATTTTATATACTCACAGTTGATAATCCTAGTTCAACTAACGAAAGATGACATATATTTTTTATCAATATTATTAATTCAGCAATGAAAAGAAAATGGTATTTAATTTCTATACTGTCTCAACAACTTGGAATTATCTTAAGTCGGCATTCAATCGTTTTTCAAACCACGAATCCTGTACAAGATAATCTAGTCTTGAAAAAGAAAAATCTCTACCAAGCCAATCGCATAAACACTAGTTTCACTATTAATTAATCCTTTTCCGAATACAATATGATAAATTATAACTAGGAGGTAATAATAATATTAATAATATATTTCTTGGTCACGTCGTTAAGTAAGTAAAAAAATACAAAATACAATTAATGTGTATAACGAAACGCCTCAATAGCGTAAAATGTTTTAGTTACTACATTGATGCTGCTATTGCTATTGATACTGCTATTGATACTGCTACTGCTACTGCTACTGCTACTGCTACTGCTACTAATGTTATTATTGTTGTTATTGCTGTAAATTATAACGTTCACTTCAAAGTACTAGGAGTTGTCGGCCATTGCGAATGAATATAAAGTTTATTTTACAGACTGATAACGATGTCGGATACGTAATACAAGTAAAACGAAAAATATTAGCAGGATGTTGTCTTTGTCATTTCTACTTGGCCATTTGCGTAAATTAATTTAAATTAATAAACGGCGTTTGTGTGGTATGCTTGATGTCCCGGTAATGTAGAATTTAGATAATTGATTGTGTCGGTGCGTTAAGATCGACGACGTTTTTCTTACCTCATGTTACCATTCGCTTTATATCAGGATTGTTAAAATCAAAAGGAGTATTTGTAACTTTTATGCGTCACTATACGCATCAATTCTTTAAAGAGGTTGACTTTAACAAATCCTTTAGTTTCATTTATTTTTCATTTTCTGCTTATCCCTGAAATGCGAATTTATTTATAGAAAGAACTTCATGAAAGTCAAATTGTCGCCAATAATTATTCTGACGGATGTTAAGCCCTGCTCCTTAGAATTTCCAAAATACGCGAAGGTAAAAACGATTACGAATATTGAATCAATTGCATTATATCTGTCCGCAGATTGGATCGAGAACATGTATTAATTAAAGCCGATCGACCGAGTTTAAATAAATGCTTCGTACATACGACTTGGAGTATTGAAAACAAAATACGCTCTTATACGTCTTTTAATAAAAACAAAATATAAAGGAAAAAAACAAAAACAAAATATAAAGGAAGAAAACAAAAAAAAAAAAAAAAGAGAAAAAAAAATCTTTGAAAGGCAGGATTTATTAAAATTTCGAATTCGCTTGTGTTAAAATTGAGGAGAAAAATGCGCGTAACGTAATTTAAAGTAGATTACGTAAATTCGTGGATGGAAGTCAGTTGGTTATCTACGAACTTAAGAATTCGTTTTGACTGCTGTGCCTCCGAACTGTAGACTTAAGTAAGACGTTATAATTTTATAAGATAGCATTGAATTATAAAATTATATTTTAGAATTACGAGTCAGTAATGTTGGTAGGAGTGCATACGAAGAGTGTACAGCTTTACAGTCTTTGCATTTATTCCAAAGAAGCAAGTACATTGGGGTTATTGTTACTATCTATTACGATCATAAAGTAAGAGATTGTAAGTAACCAATCGATTACACATATGACGGATACAATTTTTCGTTTTACTTTAATTTTGAGCTCTAGAAAAAATTAATCTATTGATTGTAACGGTATTCTTTTATTTATTTATTTATTTGTTTCTTTTTTTTTTTGTTTTTTTTTTGTTTTGTTTTGTTATATAAAATTTCAAGTATATTTATTCGCACGTATGTGAATAATAATATACTTGAGATTTTGAAACAATAATGTTCATATTTCATACGATTAAGCCCAACCTGACTATACATGAGTTTCAGTTCCTGCAATTTTGTCGTTTATTCGTAATTTCTGGATTTGTATTAAGATTTATATTTTTTATTGAGATATGTAAAAGACGTTCGGTTCTAATCGTTATTAATATCCTTTGTAGCTTCGATTGAGAAATAAAGGAGAAATTTTATGTAAGTAATTTATATTTGGTTTAATCGAGCAATAACAAAAGTATATGAATGAACTCTATTTAATCATATTAACATGTAAGACACAAAATAAATTAAAAATAAACTGAAAAAGAGACATTCCCTTAAACTTTTCAATTCATTTTACAATTAAATGTCGGTTAATATAATGGTTAAAAAAAAAATCTCTGTCCCAACTGGTAGTCAATAATACATAGCATTTTTATTAAGCAGTAACATTATCATGTCGGATGCATATAACCTAATGCACGAGTAATTCATTCGAGTTGTGTACTTACAAATACAAACTCGTCGCATAAGCATATAGCTACTTCCGAGTTACCGGAATGTAGATTTCTGTTTTACCAGCATTGGAGTTTCAAATTTACAATTTCTCAGAATTGAAAGGATTTTTCAAGAATCATTTCATTTCATAAGTGAGACATTTGTGCTCTTCGTTGCCAATTAAAATTATACAGATAAATAATCAATAGCCGTCGCTTTATAATAAAACATGATAAATGTAAAAGGAATGAAAAGTATGAAAATACCTTTTATAAAATATATATATATATATTTGTCAGTTGGCCGTATCTTCCTGGAACTTATATATCGTTAATATTTTCGAGTTAGTAACATTATAATGATTCTCTTATTTTTTATTGCATGTTGGCAATAATATTGAATTTTGTTTGTTTCTTGTAACATGCAGAATTGAACATTAATTAATATTCGCAAATGCTATTTTGCGAAGTTAGACGATACGGAAAATTATACTATTAAACTGATTTTCATTATTATAAATTTTGCTAACATCATACAATATCGTAAGCCTCTTCTGGTATTTCGATTGAATTGTGAGTTAACGTATTCTAATTAATTTAAAGAAGCTCGACAACCAGTAGCTTGGCCTACTTTTAATATTTATAATAAACAAAACTACAATGAGCCAAGGCTCAACTATTACTTCTTGTCCTTTTTTAAATGTGAAAGTAATCTACTGGAATCGTGCTTTTGTCGTATCATGAAAATGCTTATTAACAAATACAAAGCAGTTTATTTCTTACATAACATTTTTATAAATTATTTATCACCGCCAAGGTGTCCGTTTATAGCATTTTTAATCGGAAAAAACGCATAAAACAAAAATCGATATAAATTGATAATAGCATTGTCACAAATAATGCAAATAATTAGCTAATCTGTCAAATTAACGTTTTTTCATTATTTTCTTTTGTTAATTACAAATTTTATTTAAATTCATAATTGTAAATGAATGAATTATATTATGAATTTGAATTCATGATAACAAATGAATAATTCAGTTATTACTAGTTCGTCGACTACACGTACGAACGACGAATACCTGTAGAATTTAAAAATTTCATTTGTCTTTGGCCATTGAATTATGAATACACGCCCTTTCTATAATTCATTATAATATTTTAAATATTTTAAATATTTTTTCAATATTTATACGTAAATTAGTAGGTTAAAAGTGAATGCTCGAAGGAAACATCGTCTAAATGCGGATATGAGAGACTTACTTATTCGTTTCCAATAAGTAACTCTCTAAAGCCTGGCTTTATAGAGAAAATATGCATTTTAATTTATAGTCGTATTAAGAATCGCATTATTTTTTTCAGAATTCAGAAGACCATTCGCTACAATGAAGATTTTAAAACGTACAAACAATTATTTACTTTGTATAGAAAATTCATTTCACTGCAAACGAGACTTTTTCTTGTCCATTAAGTTCTTTTAATTAAACAATATATATATATATATATATATATGTACATGTATTATTATTTTACTGAATTCTTATGAAATTGTAGAATTATTACTTGACTCGTCGTGTGCACTCATTTCGACATTAAATTTAAGTATAAAATACATTTTTTTTTATCGTTGAACGGTAAATAAATCAATATTATAAATAAAAAAAAAAAACTATAATTTATACAAATGATTAAAAACTAATAAAAAAAGAAGCGTTACGGTATTACGGACATAATTACATTATTAAATTGTAGTAATTAACCCAACATAAATAATTTTATTAGAATAATAATTAGAGATTTATAATAAAAGCTAATATTAGGAGATCAAAATCCATTTAGATGACTAATAGTACGTACGTTATATAGGGATATTGAATTTCAGTTCATATAATTATTGTAAAAGATATAAATATTGTAAAAAATGTATGGTTCTTACCGAAACTAGTAATATAAGATTAATTAAAATTAAGATCACCAACAATATCTAATGCTTGATATACATAATGTATATTTGAATTACATGTAAATTATAAAATAATTCATAAAAGCTGACGAATAACAAGACGTACTTCGATTTATTGAAAAGGTAGCAGGGTTCGGGCAATGTATAAGATTTATTAGTCGCAATAAATAATATTAGTCCTTTAAATACTGAAAATGGGATTGGGAAGAGGGGGTGGAAGTATAAGTGATTGATTATTATAATATTATTGAGGAATGAAGAAGGGGAGATTTGGTGGGGCGTGTGTGCGTGTGTATATCCGTTACGCCAAGTATTCGCCAAGTATTCGCGAAGAGGGAAAAGAAATTCCCTCGTATTGTCGTGCCTGGGTTCAGCGACGTAAAAATTAGGATGCCCTGCTCCTGGTGCTGCGGCTTATTATATTGAATGTCGCTAACATGAAGCATTAAACAAGAGGACTGAGAGTCGTCGAATTATTTCGCGGACGGTGACCGACGGCTTCCTCGGCTTTGGCGCTCTTCACCTGGAGGCGCTACGGTCTCCGCGACACCCTAGAGTCGCTTCCTCGTTATGCATAGAGATCGGCATTAATTAACCAGCTGCCGGGAGTCGGAAGGCTCACTCGGCCAGATGTTCCGACTTTATATTTCTACGTCCTTTCCCGCCATTAAATTAGCCTCGCGCATCTCCTCCTCCTCCTTCACCTCCTTCACCACCTCCACCTCCTTCCCCCCGACCCGCCGCCCCACACTCTCCTTTTTTTTTTTTTTTTTTTTTTTTTACGAATCGCCGCCGACTTACGGATAGCCGTTTGAATTACTCGGAGCCCGACGATATCGATAACCACTGTAATGTTCTTTTTATATAACGAGAGCACGTGGCATGCCGAGCGCCGAACTTGCTAATGAGCCAGTTAATTATGAAGCTCTTTTTTTTCTTTTTCTTTTTCTTTTTTTTTTGCAATCGCCACAACGTGGCTTCTTCTGCCTTCGTGATTCAAGGGAATTAAAATTTTGACAATTCGATGGATCGCCGCATTGTTTGAGAAACGAATTTCAAGGAAAATTTGAGAGGCATCGGCACTTTTATTATCACCACCGATCTTTACGATATTCATTTAAGCTTCCGAGTACAGGTAAACCGGTAAAACTTTCTTTACAAAAATGGTAAAAGAAAATTTGAACAACGTACGGAAAGAGAATCCTTTATCCTCTTTTCATTCCTTTCTTTACCGCATGGTAACGACAACGACGACGACGACGACGACGACAACAACAACAACAACAACAACAACAACAACAAGAACGTTGTCTTAAGAACAAAGGTTAGATTTATATTTGTGCGGTGCGTGCGCGTATAAGGAAAGGAAGCCATTTACATAAATAGAAAGTCACAGTTCGGGATTTTATTACGTTTTTAATGAAGAGTAGAAAAGTGAAGGAATGATCGGCTACGATTTATTTATAAAGTACAATAAGGTCGGGATTATTTCACTCGGGAGTTGGATTACTTTGTCATAAAACTATTAACGACTTTACAATAATTAAAAGCTCATAATCAAAGAGAAATTGAAAGAGAAATGGGCTCCCACTAGTTTGCTCTATTACCTTTGTGTTACGTAGTTGTAATAAAACTATTTTCAAAACTGTCTACACGCGTATAAGTGATACTCTCTCACTCACGCACTCACTCTCTCTCTCTCTCTCTCTCTCTCTCTCGTCTCCCTCGTCTCCCTCGCTCTTTCTCACGCGTCACTGCAAATAGACAGGTACATTTTATCAAACAAAGACTTTGGACGTGGAAGCTCTAATGAACCGCACAAGGCCATACATTCTCCAGGTTATTTATTATCTTCATTGGTGATCTTCTGGATGATTGTCTGGGAGCTCTCATAAAACTGCCTTGAAACTAATAACCGCAAAGTCCCACGTATGAAAAAGGATCCTTCGATCTTGGTGATCTTGGTAAGGAGAGATGAGAGGAAGAAAGGGTGGACGGATGGATCCAGGTGTACTTTGGGCCGAAGATAGTCGAGAAGAGGTTGTTACGGCCGGCTCCTCGAGCTCTTGCGAGACAAGCGCGACGTCGAAATGTCACGCACTGATGGGAGCGAGTGCGCCTTATAGAGCGAGAGAGAGAGAGAGAGAGAGAGAGAGCATGTGTGTGGCTGGGGATGGGCGGGAGGGAAAGGAGCGAACGGGTCCGGGCCGCGGAGGGAAGGAGAGCGGCCGATCGAGAGTCGCTCGCCGGTGGCGGCTCTCAGTGTCAGCGGTCAGTTCGCGACGTGCGGTCGCGTCCTCGAAAGTGGCGTTCAGACCCCCGAGGATGTTTCGACGACGATAGATCGGCCGCGAGAAGAAGAGAGGTCCGGAAAACGGTGACATTGACGCTGTCTGGCTTAGCCACCCTAGTCTTCAGCTCGGAGCCGAAACACGCATTGGCGGTGAGTTGGTGTTAAGAGAGAGAGAGAGAGAGAGAGAGAGAGAGAGAGAGAGAGAGACCCCCCCCCTCTCCCGAGCGCCCGGCTCTATTGGCATAGGGCTTCGGCACCCTTTAAGGAAGCTCCTTAAAACCGAGCGTGGTTCGATACGTCAGCGTTCTTAAATCGTCGGGTGAAGGGGCGTGCGGGGGGTGCGGTGTGTGCAAGCTCAGCTTGGGTCAGCTTGGGTATTTCACTTGTCGGCGCAATAATCCCTGGGCAAATCATTGAGTTCAAGTTAAATCGTTTCCGATGTCGTAACTGCATAATCAGATGCTGGAGCCGCGAGACCTCCCGCCAGCCCGTTAATTAAGCTGCGTTTTTTCTTTGTTCTTTTGTTTTTTTTTAATTTTCATTTTTGTATATTTGTTTGTTTGTTTGTTTGTGAATGCCGAAGAAAGGGGTGGAGCGGAGGGAGAAAGAGGCAATATTGACAGAGGACTTTCGAAATTCGTTGATTTTTTGATTCGCTTATTACAGCGCGACGTGCTCCGGAGCTCTTTAGAAAGCCATTGTATATTCAACATTTAACCGCACGCGTTAAATTTCCATTTTTCCTCTTTCTCCCCTCTACTTTTCTCTCTCCTTTTCCATCGTCGTTCTTCGTAAACAAGTTGTAGCGTATTATATCATCGGGCCCGCGATCCCACGAATACTCCCATTATCGTCGTCCTCCAAATCCAAACCGAATTCCGTCTCCTCGCGCATGACCAATGGACAAGCGACGATTCCGAGGACATACATTATTTTATTTGGATTATTATGATCCCGATGATCCACGACGATCCATCCTCTTCTCCACTCTTCTTCTTCTTCTTTTCGCCCTAGAAATTACACAACGAGCTTACGAAATTCAGTACTCCTCGATTACTAGGATCCCCCTACCCCACACCCCCTACCCAACACCCCCTTCCCTGATAACCTGTCCCATCCTCCCACCTGCGCCTTAACGTTGCTGCCATTCGGCGCTCAAGCCAGGAATTATGATAAAATTTAGATTTATTTCGGCCGTTCTAGAAGATCGTGTATTTTACTGGATCACGTGCAGCACGCGTATCGAGGAGATTAATGCGCCCGGGTGGTTAATTGTTGCCGATCTTGCCTGTGTAAACTTGAGCAGAACGGACCGCGCTCGCTTAACATGAATATTTTAAATCATTCGAGACCGGGGTTTCGAATTTTTCTAGCCGGAGAAAGCTAGATACTTTCTTTGATAGATTTCTTCACTTCACTAATAAAATCAAGCCGGAGTGTAGTTTTACCTTGATATATGCATACTTTTTTATTTTTATTTTTCATTACCGAGCCTCGAGGCTAACTGACTCCTCGGTGCCATTTAAAATACAAATTCGAACGATTGTAATTGAAATTGTTCATCATTGAATGGGATACAAAGTTTTTCTCACATTTTAACTTCTGTTCTGTCCCACAAATCATTTTAATCCATTGTCTTCGTATTATTTTTTAATCCTTCAAATGGATTTCATCGATCTATGAACATTGTAATTATCCGAACATTTAAGTCTCCCATAAAAATTGAGCATACCTTATATAATAAATTAAATCTTTACAAAATATATTATGGCTTGAAAATAAGCGACTTTAATTACTTTAAGTACTACAACGTAATTTAAAATCCGCGCCTAATACCAATATTAATTATTATGTTTATTTTAAGAATTTACTACATGATAATATTTTCTCTTAAAATGCATTAAATTGTCTTTACGGTTTCGTCCTACTCATTCTAAACTAATAAATACATGACTAGTACAACCTCAACGAGATCTTACATTCGTAAATTACAATGTATCGTATCCTTTTAAATATTTGAATAACTTTCAACGTCATTAAAAAAAATTACTACATTCGAAAACTATTTATGATATTCAAATGATTAAGGTTATCGTCACAAAGTTATTACTTACGCTCATGTCTCATCTTTCAATTTCATAAAATTATCTAAACAAATGAAATAATGTTATTAAAATAATGATATTACAATTATAGATTATTTAACTTCTTAGATAATGATAATACTGATTGCATACTTAACTTGCTTAAATTTTTATTAATAAGTTCAATATAAAATGTAACCTAATTAGATATTAGATATCGTTACTAGGTAAAGATAAATCTTGTAATTGAATTAACGTGTCTTTCGAGAAGTAAGATTATATAACAAAATCTTAGCAGTCGAAATTTGCAAAGAAGTATTTTCCGTTTGTTTCCATTAACTTTTTACCGAGCGACGCGTCTCTCTGTTTGCGTATGCACGCGCGCGCGATAAAGATAGATATAGAGGAAGCGAAAGAGAGATTGAACCTTTAAGGTCAATTTTTATAACGTTTTATTTTCATTCGGATGAACTTACGGAAGAAATTTTATTGCTCACTGATTTCTTGATAGTTTTTTATGTAATTATGAAAAGGTTATGTTGAAAATTAAAGACAAATAATGGCTACTACGTAATATGTACACAATTTAACTGTTGAAACCTTTTCACATTTTACATTTTAGTGTCTGAACACTTGTTAACATAATATTTTATAATTTACAAGATTTTTTTTTTATTACCTCAGCATCAGAGTTAAACGCGTAATAATATGGTAGCCGGAATAATTTTACGACTTTTAGTGCTACATTTTACCAAAAAAACATTTTCATCTTCTTCGTAACTTTTCATTTGCAGTTTTTGTTTCCTGTCAGCAGACCGTCAATTCATTCTAATAATTACTTTCTTAGCCAGGCATCGCTCACCTTTTTCGTTATATAGAATTTTATTTTATAAATAATAAAGCAATATTTACCGTTATCTGCCTGGAGCTGATGGTTAAACAAACACTTAGGCGCAGCAGTAGTTTTTCTCTTTTAACTTTTGATGTATCAATAAGAAGAATATTTTATGTATCAGTAAGTTTCGAGTAGATTATTAATCCTTTAATCAAGGTCACGAGAGAGGCTTTCCCATTGATTTTTTAATACATGTAGGTAACGTGGTTTTAATACATTGCGTATTACTTAGCGTGGATTTGAATAGCAGGCAATTTGAATGTTATAACGACGTTAGAAGCCGAAGCCTCGCGTTTCCATTCTAATGGCTCCGGTCTACTCAGTATGAGCTTTTTATCTCATTACATTCACAATAAGAATTATAATGTTTGCGTTGCCGAGCTTTCTGTACGACTGTACGACGCACTTACGCAGTCGGCCATATAACGAGATATAAAGGATAATATGAAAAGGTAATCAGTTAAGAAAATTCCCTTAAAGTTCAAAGAATAGGTAACTGTAACTGTCAGCTACAAGTGGAAGCAGACACTTGTACTTGTGCAACGTAATTAAGAGCAATGATTTTGAATGCTTTGATCGAGAGTTACGCGTTTGAGAATATATTTTCATAGGTCTTGATGCTCCCGATCAAGTCACTCGTTCATAAGGTCTTGCAATACAGTATAATATAGTATAGTATAGTATAGTATAGTATAGTATAGTATAGTATAGAAGTGGCTGGAAATCTATATATTGACATGCGCTTGGCGTAAAAGTAATTTGCACTTGTGGCTACGTTACATTGACTGGGGAAAAGCGGAATGCTATAGAGGGACGCGGATCGTTTTATTGGCGCTTCCAGCGACGAGCCGATTCGACGAGCCGACAGCTACTCGTCGAGACAGTCGTATCGGCGCCGCGAAGACTTCCTCAAGGTTAAGGTCCCAGCAACTCGCAGGCCTGGCTCTCCGGATACAGATCCAGGAACACCGATCGATACTCAGCCGGGCTCTCGACCACTCCCACCCCGAAGAGGCCTATCGTTTGCTCGAGCGTGAATTCGGGACGATCGATGTAATTACTATTTAAAATTCATAAGCAGTCCGTTTCATTGAAAAATAATAGACTATGCTAAAGCCATGTGGCGAAAGGTGGACGGGCCGTTATTATGCTTAGAGAACACGTTGCGCTCGATGCTTAGAAGCGCTTACGTTAATGGCCTCGCGCCTTAGCACGTGTATTCACAATGAAAGCCATAGCTTCTTACTTTCTCATTAGAGTTAGCAAGATGCTTGTAATCCTATAACGGACGAGACTCGGGCAAAGGTATCTGGCGTCGAGCGAGGAGTAGGAATAGGAGCTAACCATACAGTCAGCGTCCCTTAATCAATGGTACGAGCGCATACCGTATGCGTGGGTGGGTGCGAGCATCGTGGAGGTCGTTGGAAAAGCAGAGGCAGATGTAAGTGAGGAAGAGTGGCTCGTAAGTGACGAAGGGAAAAGCCTCGGATGGGCCATATAGAGTGTTAGGTCGAGCCGCCTGGGGCGTACTACGCTTGCGCAGGGAACAAGAGGACCTGCTTCGATGAAACTTTCTCGTGGATCACCGCGGCCGCTGCTACGAGAGATCGGAGCGGCGCAGGTGAGAGTGAACGGAAAGCCGGGAGTCCGAATTGGGACTTGTCTCTTTCTTCAGCCTGCGCGACGATATACCTCAGGATGTCATTTGCAGGATCTCGTCCGCCCGAGGACTCGGCTCCCTCGGCAACGACGTTCTATTCTCGCTTGACGGGACTGATCCTCCTTCCCTGTCAATGCCGACGACTCACTTGCGTAATCCTTCCCCGCCTTTCAACTGGCAATTCGTCCTCGACTCACGGCTCAACTCGTCCATAGAATTCACCAATAATTCACCCGAAGCTCGAGCATGCCGCATAATATGGGAGCATCCGTGAACTTCAAACTGTGCCCGTAATGTCCTTACTAATCTCCTTCGTCGCGTCACTTTTTTCATCTGTTTCTTCAACTTTTGTTCTATTAGCTTTCGACTCGAAACGACGTTATAACTGGCATATTATAACGCCAGATTTCAATATCTATGGCCGAACAAGCGCTCTCTTTTCTTTCCTGATACTAATGGGGGAAAGAAATTTTTTCTTTCCCACGTACTTGATAATTGCCATTAACTGCTGATTGCTACCTGCAATTAGATTCTTTCGGATCTTTGGTTTTATATTATTCATCTGACGTCAACAATGAAACCATATCTGATAAGAAATGGTCAAAGGAATCAATGATTCATAATCCATTATTTCAATAATTTCAAATTAATTCTCGACTTTATTTTTAATAATTGGCATTCTCATTTTAGACTTTTTGTACCATTATAACGTTCATGAAGAATACAATGCAACTATTACGTTGTTATACTTCATCTAAAGATTTATCTTTGTAAGTTATACGATAAATAAGAGTAATTGCTTTTAAATTACTTTATTGAAATATTTATTTATTAAATTTGATTGGTATTAGTAAATTTGATTATATAATGACTCGAATCGACAATGTGTACCTCATGCTCAATTATGAGAATGTCTTATCTCTGTAAACCATAGTGAAAATATGACCATACAAGCACTGTTTACCAGACTTAAACTTCGTATTCTTTATTATTGTTATTAATATTATTATTATTATTATTATTATTAATAACAATAGTCTATCAAATTGTATATTCTAATATTGATACATGCAGCCTAAAATAATACCTGTATATATTCTTACATGAATAATGCCTTTTACGAAGTACGTAAAAGTCATGTTCAATTATTAATTTAATAATCACATAATAGGGCAAAATAAGAGTTTGTACTTTTCTTTGTTGTATTTATAACTACTAATCAATATGAATAAAAATTTAAAAGCATCGAGAGCTATTATAGTTTTGCAAACAAATCCTTATTAATAGAAAGCCTTTTTCTATTATAATTTGATTGTGCGTTATAGACATGAATTAACGGCACTTAAATAGTATTTCTATCTCATTAATAGAATAAAAGAATATAGTTACGGCATCGAAAATGTAAAATTGATAATTTTTATGTAAATTCAGTTAGAAGCCCAAATTTTTATCACAATTATTCTGACATTCAATGCTCATACGCTCGTGTTTTGCTTTTCAATAAATAAACTTAATGATTACATCCAGCAAAATGATATATTCATAAATAAAGGCTTCCGGTACACTTGTGTGCGTGCGTGTGAATGAGGAATGTGCAATAAAAAACCAAGCGCAACGTGTTTATTCTGAAAAGTATCTCTGCTAATCGAGCGATTCGTAGCTCTAACAGCAGTAAGTAGACTTTTTATTCGCGCGAACAACAATTCTCGAAAGAGCTAAGATAAAAAAAATTAAAAACTACTCATCCATGTCCTCCCTTAATTAAAGATAATTACTTAATTTGTATCGTAAGATACAGCGAACTTAATAATTAGGGCAGGAATTAAGGCGGGGATCTAAGGAGATATATTCGTTGTATTTGTTAATGATGCTTCTCACATTTTATGGACAAGAAACATTATTCGAAGAACAATGTTTTTCTACCTTAAGGATAATAAGAATTATATTAGTTTCATCAAAAAGCCTTAAATTAATTAATCTTACAATGCAATAGCTATACAGATAATGTACTAATAACGTACGTGTGTACGGATACAGAGGCTCGTGCAGCCATTATGTTTATTATTTGTAGAAGCTCGTTTGCTTACGTTTGCTGTGAGATGGAGAAGGAAATAAAACTCGCGGGCTTTTATACTGGATAAACACGGTAATTGTAGCAATGCTGCACATAATTTCTTGCTATAACTTGAAGGAAGAGCTTCGATGATAATTAGACAAATTGGTGTAATAATTAGGGTGGGATTGTTAGGAATTATTTTCTAATTAACCAATTGCTTTTGCCGAACGAATTAAAATTACGATCTCGGTAGCAGTAGGTTTCGTCAAAAACCTAATCGGAATCGAACTCGGTGCTATTCCGTAATAAATTATAATAATCAGGGCCGTACTTGGAGCCATATAAAAATATGGTCTTAACAGCCAGTTAGATTTGATATTTAGGGAGTCGAGTCGGCGTGTGTATATTTAAATTCACTGTAGTATAAGGAATGCAAATAACATTGATGTCACACTACTGCTAGTGTTTATCTGTTTATCTTATTGCCGATAGTAATAGGCTTTTTAAAAATACTCGCTAAAAGGCTTTAAATAAAAGGCTTAAATAAAGTATATCTCCGCTCTTTAAATAAAAGGATAATTTAAGTATTTAAGTATTCTCCTTCGAGAGCCGATTTATGTATTATTACAATGTTATAATTACAATCAATGTGAGGGAGACGCGGCACACGTGCCCCGTGGGTAGGGGAGGGGGAGGGGAGGGGGGGGATAAAATAGCTGGGGAAAGGCAATGGATCGGAGGAAACGAGGCCCCGGTCGTCAATCGTAAAATAAAAAAGTCATGGAGGAAATGTTTTTGAAACATGCTGACCGATGGTTTTGAAATGGTTTTAGGTGTGCAGTCGTCGTTCGTCTATATACCCAATGATGAAAATACTGGCGGGTGTCGAGGAGGTCAGCGACGGAGTAATACGAGATTTAATCAATGATCATCATGCGCTTAATAATAATTCACAAGAGAAGTCCAAGTCGGTCGAGAAGTCAAGGAGTGAAAAGCCACTCTTGGAGGAGGTAAATTTTTTTTACACCCAATAATCCTCTTAACTGAAGCTTTATGACCTTTGTATGTTATTGAGATATTAATTTAAGCTTTCCTTTATTTACTCTCCTTTTCCTTTCTTCTTCTCGGGGACGTATTACATAACTTGCCGTGAAACGTAACGCGTCCTCGGCGTTTAATCGAATTTTATTAAAATAAGAAAGAAATGTAGGACGAATTAATTATGGACGCCTAATTGAATTAATTAAAGTACATTGAATTAGTCGTAATACAATTTCTAGACCATCGAAAGCTAATCAGCAAATCAAATCAAATTCAATAAACAATGGTCCAAAGATTTTAAATAAATCGACAATCCCACAATTATTAGTGCCTCGATCTTTCGGGCCTCTTCTAATCAATTACAATGGATTTGCAATAAATCAACAATAATGCCGTATAAAATCTCCTCGGATTGATATTTCAATTTACGATTCTAATAACTTTCTTCGCGAGCCAGAGAAAGTGACTGACTGCAGTCAAAAATACCCAGCCAGCCGTGTCTTGGCCGTAAAAAGCATTTTCTTTTCATTCTCTTGTCAGTTAATTTAAAATTCCAACAAATGATTTTACATTAATTGCATTTGGTAGAAGTTTTTGGTTCGTTTTGTTATTGTTCTTTCTCTCTCTTTTTCTTTGTCTTTTTTTTATTTTTTTTTTTTTTTTTTGTATGTTAATCCAATCGATTTCACATTCAAATTTTAATCTCTTACACTACGACTCGTTTTTTATAAAAATATCCGAATACCTTTTGAAGCGGCGACTGAATTTTTCTACTTAATAAACTTGCATTGTGTACAATTATCTTAATATTACATTTGTCCGATTGAATTAAACATGGAGCTGCTGCCGATTTAACGATTTAACGGTTTAACGAGCTACGCATGGAATATCCATGAACTGTAGCTGAGAACCTCACGCTGCGTTCCACATATTAACTTCGGAAATTAGTTCTAGAATTTATCAGAATTTATCTATTTCCAAATGTAAATTTCAGATGAAAATTTGATTTTCTCTTTTAAGAGGTTTTACGACTTGGTTTTATTGACGATTCAATTTTCGTATGAAAAACAAAAGAAAAAGAAGATGAAGATGAAGAAGAAGAAGAAAAAAAGACTTAAATCAAGAAATATATTTGCGTTTGGAATAAATTCTAATTGCGTTAATTTACTAAATAATTAAATAAATAAATAAATAAAAATAAACAAGTAAATAATTTATATCGTGGCAATATCAATACTCTTATTAAAAGCACTTTCATCAACATTATTGACAGATAGTCATAATACTAATAATAATAAATAACAACAACAACTACAGCTACAACAATAATAATAAATAAACAATTAAAAATAAAAAAAAAAAAAATAATAATAATAATGATAGAAGACGTTAAATTTGATTTATAAACGGTTAGTTTCTTAGTTTCTTGTTTAATGGAAATCAGAGTGAACTTAACCTTCTGAGAAACGTGTTCATTGTATAAGCAGTGAAAGTATATTTATCATTTTTGATATCTCTGAGGAGTTTTAAGAGCGAGTCGGTACGCGGATAGATCTTTCTCCACGCTCTTGAAAGAGTAGACCAATTTTATTTAACATTTGTACTTCGTTCGTTTGCGGATACTTTATATTTTATAGGGAAGAAAGTATCGCTGCCTAAATTGAATAATCGCAACAGATAATTATTTGGCAATGAGAGCAAGCACAGGTAAACAAAAGCGTATGCAATAATAATAACGAATAATGCTCCCTGCCCCTGACTTTAATTCACAAAAGTTAATTAATTTTTCGCGATTGTCGATATGTACGGCATTTACTTAACCATTAAATGAGTTAAGGCTGCATTTTATTATTAAGCAGTTATGTATTTTTTAATAAGATTTTAATTATGTAGGATGCGCTTTTTAAACAACTATAATCAGACAATATCACCTTGAAATACCGTCGAGGCAGTAAATTTTTTTTGCGATTTCTCCAAAGCAATTTATTATTGCATATAAATTCGGATGCGCATTTACAACCTAATGAATTATAAAGCCGGTGTAATTACGGTTTGTCAACGCACTTCCTTTAATTATAAAAATACCAACTATTATTATAAGAATACAACGGTTTATGAATGCATAATACCGGAGCACGTGACGCATGCATTATTATTAGAGGATTATCTACTTACTGGCAATACTTTTCCAATAATATCTTAAATTTTATTACATTTACTTTTCTTTTGCCATAGCGTTTTAAATGTCGGACGGATGAAAGTCAGAGTGACCTAGAGCTAAGAAAATGAAAGTTTTAAGATATTTCGTGTACTGTAACAAAGTAGAATCATCTGTAAGTCGCTCCTGTGGGAGAAAGTGAAAAACGTATTTCGGTGATTTAGCAATAATCTCAGGTTTCAAGATTTTTCTTAAAGACGACTATAAGAAACAATCCGTAAGCTAATTTAATTTATAAATATTTACAATAAAAGGAAAGTAGAATTTCTACATGGAAATAATATCAATAAACGCTAAATAAATCATTCCTTCTATTTTTCTTTCTTTTTTTTTTGTTTTTTTTTGTTTTTTTGTTTTGTTTTGTTTTTTATTTTTGTTATACCTTTCAATAAAGATCCTTAGCGGTGGATGCATAATTATAGAGAAGCTTCTAAGGATTGCCGCTAATATTCAAAGGCATAATAATAGCAGATGCGGCAGTGTGTATGTATACCAAAAGTATTTCAATAAGTAAAACTCCTCGCGTAATATCTACATTTGATAAGGTCGTAAAACTGTCCTGTAAAACTATCTATATTATAAGTAAAATACCCTTTCGGATGTAATTTTTATTTTTAAAAACAAATACGAAATGTCAATACCTGTCGGATTTACATTACTTACATTATTTACCGATAGCATCATATAAATTCTCATTTGAAGTCAATTTTTAATAATTTAATGCTCTCCTTTTGCTTTTATCCAAGTTTTTAGAGAACCTTGAAATGTGTAAATATTGCTAAATCGCCAAAATACGGTTTAAACTTTCTCGCGTAAGCATGTATACGTATAAACAGGTAAAAGCAGGCAAGTGGAAGGAAGGGGAGATAAACGACGAGAGGCCGGTGAATGTCTGGAAAGGAGAGAGAGAGAGAGAGAGAGAGAGAGAGAGGAGGGAGCGGAGTCACTTGTGAGGAAAGATTTTAATACATTTTCACCAACAGCACAGATATGTACGGATACGGATACGGTGACAAACATGAATTTGTTATTAAACGTAGTTTTCTTTATTATTGCCGCTCTTGTTTTTATTATACATACTGATCATACTGATATCCCGATGGCTATAAAAATCATTGTGTAACTTAAACAACAGTCGACCGATTAATATTGTAAAAAATGCATGCTCAGCTCAGAATTATTATCATCCCTCTATTAAATAAAAGGCTTGATTGATGATAAAAATTAGTAAAAAAAATCTCAAGTAACAATAGGATTAGTTCGCGCGAGGAGCGAATCTCTGTTCGCCGTGCATATTATTAAATAAATATTGCATCGGATTGCATCAGAATAATTCACTCAAGCCAATGCTCAAGTTGTCCTGGCCACTCGTTGCACAGCGCTCATCTATATTCGATTAGAGGTACAAGTGATCGAAGGAGACAAATAATTATTTGGGAATCGGTATGACGAGGGAATGACGAAAGAAGAATAGCACTGAAATTGCGCTTACATCGAAGCGCTTGGCGAGTAGCCTCGTCGACGCTCTCCTCACCGCCCCCTCCCACTAAACTCCACGCACTCGCTCACACGGATGGACGCAAAGTCTCGTGTCGTCTGTGAGGTAATTTCCCATCGGTGATTTCCTCCCCCCCCCACCCACCCACGAAGCGATGAGCACGAGTACCGAAAGAGCGACTAGCGAGCGAATGTAGAACGCGAACGAACGCGAGGAAGTTTGAAGTAGTAGGGAAAGCTTGGCCGAGCCGATAGAAGGTAAGATCTTGTATCAAAACGATAATGAAGTATCGCGTGTAGCTCCGTGAAAGCGAAGCGTAGCCGAGGCTACGGAGCTTCGGCGACGGCGACCACAAGGATTCGAAAGACTTGTCCCGTTGCGACCCACTTGGCGCCTTTTTCTATCCGTCCCGCACACATTCGCGCCGCATCTTTCTTGGCTCCTACGGCTCGGCGCCTCGATCGGCTTCTTTTTATATTCCTCCCTATCTACCTCCCTCCCTCCCTCCCTCCCGTCCATTCGTAACATGGAATTAGTAGTTTTCCCCGGCAGAGGGGCACTTTCCCGGCACAGGACTCCACGCCACTTCCAACCCGGCCACGTAATCTTCTCTATCGTTCAACCTACTCAAATGTTGGTCACGGAAAACAGGCTCCTTCACCACCACCGTGCGATCGAACGAAGCCCCAGTAACCCCACCGACTGGCCTCTGTCTTACCCCGGCCTCATAATTACTGCTTTTCCACGGGAAACGAATGCATTCGCAGGAAATCTCATAACTAGGGCCCACAGTCACTAAATCTACCTTATAATACTAATGCGATGCATATTTATCCAGCTCTCTTGCACCTTGAACTCGGTATCCATTCTCAAATGCAAATTTTCAGCTTTCCAGTCGATCCTTTCTATATTAGAAATAAATATATAATAACTAATAATAACAATAATAATAAATAATAAGTAGTAATAATAACGAGAGCATAATTTACATAAATAATTCAAACGAGTTCTCATTAAACAATTGGTCTTAATCCTGGTTCCCAATAATTCACTTTTGTTATTTAATGATAATGTAAACTATTTATGTAATTTAATTCTTCGTCAACCTTAGGGATGTCGAAACATTTTCATTTTACGTTTGTATAAAGAGTAGGAGACGAAAAAACTTATAAACTAAACTGAGCTCGATACATTTCTTTTATAAACGATCGTCCTCCATTAACGATCACGATTACGTTAATACAACAGATAATTACCTCTGTTATTTAATTAATCGATGTTACATGTGCAGTTTTCGCTGTCGTTTGCAAATATTGCGCTCATAAAGAATTGCAACAATGCCTGTCGGAAAAATATGCATATGCGAATGCATATTGAGATTCTGTCGTCATTATGTGTTAATTCGGAATAAGTCATAAGGATCGCGATTAAATAATCGCTCAAAGTACCGTTTATGCGTATCAGGCGAATGCAAAATAATAATAATAATAAAAAGAAACAGAGTAAAAGAAAGTAAAAGAGAAAAAATGCTAAGATTTATTTACTCGGGAGAGGCCAAAGAAAGTCAGTGGAGCAAACGGTTGATCGGAATACCGTTGACACGTATATACTTATATACTTATTTATTTTCACAAACAGCTATACTAATAGATGAAATGACGTTTCAATTTTCTACTTTGAAGCTAATTAAGCACTTTGTAGCCAGTTCTCGTAGCCCGTAAAGTATACGCAAAGAGGAATGTAATTTAATACACGGACGCTGCCGATTATTTAAATATCCGATAATGAAACGGCGATTATTTTTATTAAACGATTACGTTCATTATCTTAATGATCTGGCATCGCAATAGCTTCTCTTACATAAAGCAAATGTAGCATTGTAATTAATTAAATTAATTAATTGGTAAAAATGTTTCATAGTAATAGAACAAGAGTCTCCAATTGAATGAAAAAGGCGTACGTAAGACGCGTATGTGCTATTTTTTTTTTTTTTTTGGCCCATTATTTTCTCCTTATTGTCTAGGTAAATATAAATATTCGTATATTTATTAGTGTTTTGGGGGACCGGTTGAGCGCTCCCAGAGGCGTAAAATCTCATGTCGATAGTAGTCGATAGCGCCGAGAGTAGCGCCGAGAGTAGCGCCGAGAGTAGCGCCGAGAGTCGCTGATGCATCGATGGATGAACGGTGCTTTCGACTGATCGGATTAAAAAAAATGTCCTTTTTCTGCCTACAAAGTCTGACCCACGGTCTTCTATCATATTGCGTACTCAAAGAAAAAAAAGGAATGAAAAGCAGAAATTGTAGGGTACGCCTCCCCCAGTGGATCGCTATGTAGGTCTGGGAAAATTCAACGGTACAATGCATTCGGACAATTTTCTACTTAATATTATAAATTATTTACGTAATACATTGCATGAATCATTTGTACTTTGAATAATAATCGTGTATCTAATTTTCTTTTATTTTGATTATTACAAGGTTTTTATAATATCTTTGTAATTTTCTTAAGGCCAATGTATCGATGTCTAAGACGACTAAGAAACGATATATTTTATTATATTACCAGGGCCGTTTTAAAATGTTGAATTATACGATTTAAGAGCCGCCTTCTACCGCTATTGCTGAAAAAGTCATTATAAAATTTATAATGATTCTGAAAGAATATAGATTTAAAAATGAACAATAATAATGAGGATATATGGTAAATATAGATAGATGGATTGATAGATCAATAAGATCTTTCTCATTAGAATTATACAGTGCGGAGATTTTGTAGGTAAAATATTTGTGTTTGTGCTCTTTTCTTCAGCTCATTTCTCCAATAAAATAGATTTCTATTTTCTATTGGTATCGAGGAAAGACGGTAGCATTAGAAGAAGGAATTAATAGTTAGAAATATTTAGAAATTACGAGTCCCCGTATCCACAAAGAGAAAGATTTTCGTTTCGTTCGTTTGCCGTACATCGGCTTGGCTTTTGAGTACGCGTAGAGGGAACTGCAGTGAAACTGCACGAGAGTGAGTATCTAAGGTTTTCAGGTGAAATTAATGTCAATGTTTTTTAACGAATTATTTGCTATAAGAATCGTTGAAGGTTCTCGAATGAAAGAATGAGGAGTTAGCCATACTGTGAGAATGGATAGGTTCGTTTTTACCCGCGTGTACATCGCATTGCAACGTTAACGAAGTCCAGTGTCGTTCAGCCGGATAAGAAGAAGAAGAAGAAGAAGAGGAAGATGCTCGATTGGAAAATAAAAGGATAATAAAGGCGCCCAATCGTGTTAGTGCCATGAAATACTTGTAAATTATCGGATTGCAATACTTTAGAGTGGATTAATGGAAATGTAGAACACGGAGTGGGAGGATCGCGCTGAAACGAACTCAAGAGACGTGCAGAGAGAGAGAGAGGGGGGGGGGAGGGAGGGAGAGACTTATTTGTATATGAAGTAATAGCGGTGGTTTGATGGACCGATTGAGAAAACACGCTAATCTGGCCTGAAACATCATAATTTGTCAGCGAGGCCATGAGCTCCGGTGCCCGAAAGGTACCGAAACTCTCGATGAAAACACCACGAGTAAGTCGGAGCTTGTTTTTCCTTGAGAATTACCTCGAGCGATGAGGTAAAGTGACCAAGGCGAGGATTTCGCTGCTCCCAACATGTAGGTCAACCACTTAGGAACAAGGTAGGAAGGAAACTTCGTTTCCCTTTTCTTTCATTCTGCTGGTTGTCACCGGTCGCACATCTTTTTTTTACGGGTACCGGTTGAACGTCAAGCTCTCCGAGGGCTGGCACTCGACTGCCCTTCGGAGGAGACCTCCCTCCGACATCCAGGGAACATTTATCACTTGCGTTATGCACACGCGGCGATATTCACCTGCCGAGTACGGCGTTAAATTTACCTTTCACCGCAGTTTCAATACAATAACAACAGTATTCCCATTAATTTAATTAATTTAATATTAAATTTTACATGGAGATTAAGTGGACGAACGATTGGGAACGTAATAATTAGGATAAAGAGGGAGACTAGACTTATACAATATTCCGTAGTGAAAATTGAGTAAGAAAGTAAGAATCTGTTGCAGTCGATGTTCTCTCGGTCGAGGCCGCTGGCGGAATCGCCTATCAAGGGTCCAGTCACTCCAGAAGAAGAGGACCGTATGAGGCTACTTTTACCTTTCCACCTGGCACCACAGTACCTACAATTCAATCCCTACATCCTCACTGGCTATCGGGGATACCTGACAACGAAATTATGTATCGAAAGGTGCGTCGCATGCCAACGATTATTAAATTTATTCGCTCGAGTGTACTTATCATGTCTCTGTCCCTTTGACGCATAATCAGCATATTTTGGTGGACTAACGAAACCATCAATATCTGGAGTCACATATTCGGCTTCATGTTATTCTGCGGACTCACCTTCTACGATCTTTACTTAGTGAATATCAGCGCACCCTTCGGCGACAAAGTGCTCTGCGCACTCCTACTGGTCTGCTTCCAGGTATGTTCATTCGAATAGTTCAAACTATTCATTCAACTTCCATTGATTCCCCCCCCCCAATACATTCACGTATCGATTATTGCTTTGCAGGCCTGTATGATACTTTCCTCGGTCTATCATACATTTTCCTGTCGGAGCGAAAAGGACTACTGGTATTTTCTCTCCTACGACCTTCTCGGGGTCGCCCTCAGTCTCCTGGCTATTTACATGTCAGGAGTTTATTACGCGTTCTGGTGTCACAAGGTAATCATTACCCATTACGACCTACTTTTCTTCGTTTTAAGCAACTAAACTTTATTGGCAAACCAAGTAGCCTTCGTTGACATCCCGTAAGGCTAAGCTTAATCGGCCTTCGTTGCATTACAATTAAAAAAAGTAAAATTAAAGCGTAAAAACTATAAAGTAAAAGAAGTATATTAATAAAAAAAAAAAAGAAAAAAAAAAAGACTGAAATATAATTTTACTTTCAGCAATTGCAAAGGTTTTATCTAGTTACCGTGCTGGCGATCTTCATCGTGGCGATGCTCCTGCAGCTCCCGCGCTACCAGGTCAACGACAACATAAAGCTGGCAGTATTCGTCGGCTGGGCGGTTTACGGTGTCCTGCCGACCCTTCACTGGACCATTGCGATGGGCGGGATGCAGAATCCTGTCGTGAGCCTCCTGCTACCGCGGGTCCTGGGCATGTATCTCATCAGCGGGGCCGCCTTCTTAATTTATTTCAGTAAAATACCAGAACGTCTGTTCCCAGGTAGGTCGTAGCCAAAAGTCGTAGCTCCTCTGTCGGCGAATGGGCCGTAGTAGTAGGGCGGCTCTAATTCCAATGAATTCTAATGAATTCTAATGAAATCCGTGACTCGGATGCTCTTATTTAAGATCCTTCGTTCGCCGTATCTCAATAATTACGATTACGAATCTTACATTAGTTGACAATAACACAACGCACCTCGAGCATCACAATGATATTAATATTCATGGAGATTTGAGGGAAATTTCAGGGGAAGCACTTATTCATTATATAAATACACTGGCAGGCGTATGATCGCGGTCGTTCTTTTAAACGCGAAATTATAATTGGAAAACAAAACAAAACAAAAAAAAACACCTCGTAGGTTGGGTCGACTACGTCGGTTCGTCCCATCAATGGTGGCACGTGCTCGTGGTCGCGGCTCTTTACTATTGGCACAACACGGGGATGATGTACGTGGAGTACCGACTGAACAACGGATGTCCGAGCCTGAGTCAGTTATGACATACGAGCTCCGACGACCCCGGCTGTAAGTAAACAATGCCGACCCTCGGAGGTTATTGGGGTTATTCGGCGGTGGGAGGAAATACAGCGGCTCGAATGCTTCTTTCAGCTCCGGCGGTGTTCTCAATGGAGTGCGCCTGCGAAATGGAGACTCGATGGTCGTCGTGGTATCAGGAGACGGTGATACCTTACTACGCTCAACAGGGGGTCCTTACTTGCCTCATCGAGAACCCATTCCGGGCTTACGTCCAGTTAAAGAAGCTGTGATGCCGCATCGCTTATCGTCGGTCTATGCATCAGTCGGACCGCGACTCTCCGGCAGTTTGGCTTCGGGCACTCGACCGACTCTGGTCCCTGCCCCCCTCCCGCCCCCTTCCGACCCCCGAGCCCTCATTACTATTTATTTGTGCAGTTATTTTTCATTATGAACGATTATGGTGTCGATTACTATTGTCGGGCGAATTTATGTCCTAGAGTTAGCATTTTATATTTCTCTCTTCCTTTCCCTTCACTTTTCTCTTCTTCTATTATTATTTATCATTTTTATCCTTTATTTTATTTTATTTTATTTTATTTTATTTCGTTTTGTTTTCTTAATAACTTAAGGGCAAATTTGTTCTTTCACTTTCTTCCTTCTCATCTTATTCAGCGTTCAGCGTTATTGTAACATGTGATTGCACTTTTGTACTTTGTATTCCACTTAAGTTCTTTTTATGTCTTTTTGCTCTTTTAATAGTACGTACTACTTGGCGCTCCATCGGCCACTCCATTAGTGATTGACATTGGCTGGCCGCTTCTTTTCTTTCTTTCTTTTTTTTTTTTTTTATTATTATTATTATTATTATTAATAATGTAATATGCATTTTTTATTTAACTTGGATCAATTCTCTATTTCTTATTTACTTTACTGTATCCAAAACTGTTAATTAGCTTTATAACTTTCATTATGCATTTATGCTATTATAAATATAATAATGTAAATAAATACGTTCGCATGTGCATCGTCAATGCATCGAAATTAGGTTTGTCATTATCATTCGTTCCTAAAATGCTTGAAGATCTATTTGTATTCGTGATAAATCGGTTCATATATAACAAATCAAATTTATATCTAATTAAAATCTATATTCGGAGCAGTATTCCTGTGAGTCCGATCATTCTATAAATTATGATAACAAATCGACTGTACGTCCTTTTTCTCGTAATTACTATTAATTTCACAAATGCAATCGTATAGGAATCGTGTCTATGGTGTCCACGACGACGAGTACAAATGAACCAAGGATACTTACTGATTTACGTATACTATTTACCTTGATAAAAATAAGATTGGAAGCCAATCATTATTCGACTTATTGTTATGTTTATTTATTGGCTTTGCAATATCACAATTAATTTTTTGCATATGACTTTTAATAAAACTGTTATTTATACGTACGACAGCTGTTTTTATTGCCTTCCACATTTATTTATATTTCCTTTGTAATTTATGTAATGTATATGTGTAACTATCATATTAAGTTAATTTATCCGGTAACCAACTAATTTATTAATTCCTATTGAAAACATAATTTTTAAAGAATTAATTACTTTTTATCGAACTGTATTTAATATCCATGTCGAAATTTAAAATTATAATATATTGTTTAATTAGAAATTATATATAAATAAAAATTTACTTGGATTTAAGAATTTCAGGATTTAAGTTGCATATTTAATTTAATGTTCTATAATTATTATGCCAAGAATGGAAAATTGTAAATACATTAGAAATTAAAGTTTTCAGTTTTAGTTAAATTTTCTAATGTTAAAGTTACAATGCGTACCATCTTGACATAATATAAATTTCTGTATTATCTACGGCAGATACGGTAATTTCATAATTGGTACAGAAGATGGCAGCATGTAAATGCTTATATGATAAATTTGAAGTCGTGGCTAAATTTATTCGTAAACACATAATTTTGAATGATTTTATTAGTGGTAATAATAAGTTTCAGGTTACAAGTTCATTTTGTATTTCCTTGTTTATATATTCTTTAGCTATATGAATGCTTATATTAAAAAAACAGCCGTGCACTTTGAATGTTTTTAGCAATATATATACATATATATATATAAATTAATTGTGATTAATCGTGTACATAATATATAAATAAATTGCGTACGTATAGAAATTTGAATTTGTATAATTATTTGTATAATGTTAAGAGGAAATGATGTTTTATTTTTGAAAAATTCCGACGATAATGTTTAAAATGAAAGCGGTTTTACTACTACAGGTAGGAAAGTAAATATTAAAAAAAGGAAAAAGAAAATAATACGGCAGGTCGTGAAAAAGCATGAGCTTGTGGATGGGAAAAGTGGAGCGTGGAGTTAAGACCGTTCGAGTTTGATTTTTAAAAATCAGTTAAGTAACGGAAGAGCTAAAAATGAACAAGGAGATGAATTTCTTTGGATGCCTTGAAGCTGCATCTCGTGCCTCGAGTCCGGATAAAAAAATAAATCCGAGTTGGCGTTAGTGGTTATCGATAAGTAAATAGAGAAGCGCGTGGAAAGTAAGTTGAGGGCCGATAGGGGAAATTCCTGGGAGCTTTTACGGATGGAAGGAGATCGTATGCCGGGAAGAGAGAGAATTCGATCATACAAGTATAGTTTTAGATCGTTCGAGTATATAAACTTCCAAGTGAGGAAGTAAAGCAACTACAGGTCGGGCCATTAAAAATCCAAGGACTTCTCATCCCCTGGAGGTTAGTTGGCCGTAATAAGGGCTTGAAGGTAAGTGAGAGGCGGGGAAATTCTGCCATGCCTTATTCGGTCAAAGGTAGGGAAGGAAGGAAGGAAGGAAGGAAGGAAGAATAAAAAAACGAAGAATAAAAGGTAAATGGGAATCGCGGAACAGCGGGAGGGGGGAGGGGATAGCTCGCCCAAGAATTTACGCAGCACTTAATCCCGGTACTTAGAGACGCCCTGCTTGCCCTTCCCCCGCCCCGCCCCGCCGTTAATATTCCCTGGACTTGATCTTCTCAGAGACTCGCTCTAGGAGATTCGGAGTCGTTGCCTCCTAGTTAATGACGATTCTCGGCCCTTCCATAGACCACTTGGCTATCGGTACCTCTCCTTTCGTCCCCAGGCATTCGCCGGACCTCAGCACTTCTTGGACAATCGTGACTATCGCTTCGTACAAGCATTTCGCACGACGTTTCGACTATTTTCGAGAACGAGCCGTTTATTTCACATTTACGTAATCATAATACAAACTAAGAGGATTTGTCAAAATTTCGAGCTTCGGCTCACTTTACTATAGTACAGATCAACCGGGCCTGGATATCGACTTACTTGCTTTTTCGCCCAAATATTGAATCTCAGCATCTAAGCGGTGATCGGGAGCCCACTGATTGTGCAATATTAAAACATTACGTTCATAGTCCCGATAAGTAAGTATGACTTGTCAATTAAAGACTATTTAGATTGGGGCGACTATTTGGATTTAAGAGCTCTTAAACGCTGTCTGATATTTTATTTCCATGTTTCAGTGAAGCTAATTGTACCCGCGAATTAATTGAAATCCGATCGTTAATTTACTCTTAAAAATAAGTAATAATAAGTAATAATAAGTAATAATAAGTAATAATAAGTAATAATAATATGTAAGACGAATAGGAGCTTTTCGTCTGGACGGCAGATAATTTCTGACGTTCACATGGAAATGTATTTTCGAGTGTTTGATGTTTTAAGATATTGATGAATGAAAATTGTTTTTTATATTGTTCAGAGATTGAGTTTGGCATTCAGGCATTTTGGATCTCAGGGATGGAGGAGCGAATTTTATCGTATGAAAATGTTGTAATAATTCGTAGCCTTATTCTCGATCTCTAGGTTATTATCAGCGTGTATACGACTACGTGCAACGCTTATCACTCCCGGTAGGAAAAATCTTTTTTCGAGGCAGATTGGGAGGGACGCGCACGTGTGGGTACGCGTAGTCACAGCCGACAGCTAATGCTTTGTTTTCACGGAGCTTTGTGTATCCACGTGTGGTGATTAGTAAATCCGAGCGTAAATTTTTCTACTATGCTTATGCGTCTGTCTTCGGGAGCTAAAAAGTACTCGAGCGATTATCGAAGCCGATCTCCTAATCGCCCGGCTCACCAAAGACTTATTATATTATTACGCTCTTAATCGCTCGGAGCTGTATCAGCCACTAAAAAAGCTAAAAAAAATCTCTAAAAAGCGTAAACTCGAGTTGTCTTACACGTATGTACAGAGGAATCCTTAAGTGCTGAGGTAGAACCGGTGCATGTCCATCAGCACTTTCGCCTCATCATTCGCGTCTTGTTTTATTAACATTGTCCGAGCTCGTCTAACTCATATAATGCCCTTGAAACCATCGTCTTAACCGCGTGGAATTGGTTTTCTTTTTTTCTTTTTTTTTTTTTTTTTTTTTTTCACTTATCCCTCGATATTTACGTAAACTTTGTACGTAGCTTATAACCTAAATTTATAGAACGCCGGTCGCTTTAAATGACGAGAAATAAAATCAAGCCACTTCTCGGGTTATGAGTTTAATCAGCCGGTTTGTCCAGTGGCCGATAAATCTTTAGACAAATACATAAGTGCAGGAGTCGTCAACGGCGGCACAAAGTCTAATCCTGTCGGGCTCGAGTTGATAACGCATCGTGACAGCGCCTTACGCGTGAAAGGGCCGACCTGCCATCGGAGCCACGAGATCTCCGGGACGATTCGTATAATCGAAGAGTCTGGGACGGGCGAGCGAGACCGAGACCGAGACCGAGAGCGAGAAGCGAGTTCAGGGCATGCCAGTGCCTAGTGCGATGGTGCAGAGCGGCCGCGTCCATGGTCCGGGTTTCCGAGGGAACGGTGGGGGGGGAGGAAGGAGTACGCAACGCCTACGCAAGTCAATAAACAAATGCAGAGCCTGAGTCGCTCGTTAAGGCCTGGAGCGCATTTGGGATCAGCGTCTTTAGTCTTTGAAGAACTTTAGTCCCCGCGTGATTGAGACCGAAGCAACCGACTTCCCCTCCCGCCCAGCAGCTCTCTTTCCGATTGCCCTGGGTTCGGTCGCCTGGTTTTGACGTCTGTCCTCGTTCCGCCGACGGACGGAAACCCTCGCTGAGGGTCTCGGGCCTACGTCCAATCGATTACCGGAATAACCTTCTCCTCTCGAATCATAGTCGGCAACACTTGAGCTTTCAGACGATTTGAGGTTATAAAGAACGAGACTTTCACGAATATCGTATTATTTGCAATAACCCCAATAACCCCAATACTGTCGATGATTGATAATTGGCTTAAGCGAAGGACGATTAAATAATACCCGTAATATGCGTAATGCTATTTATTGGTGGTCGTGGATTTGAAGGAGCGAAGTCGTCGAGGGAATCCGCTTTAAATTTAAATAAAGATAAAGCCCACGGATGCAGGATGTAGTCGGCAAGAGGGGGGGGGGTGGCCGACCAAGTGGGACGTAAAATCGCTCGAGCAGTATGACTTCCACGCAACCTCAATAGTTGGCCGATCGCCGGCAGGGTTTCGTTGCCCGCGACGTTGAGAGCTCTACTTAACTCGGACACGTGAGGCTCCTCTCATACGTAACGGGAGCTACTAGACTACGAAAATAATCTCCGGCTAATCAAATGAACGCCTCATCAAGTCTCAATTACTCCAACATACCATAATTCTCAAACGCAGAGATTATTCTTATATCCTAAATAGTATTATGCAATTAGGGCCTAAGCTCCTCGGCTACCCACCCACCCCTTCCAACCCCTCCCCCCCTCCCCCCCCCACCCCCCTCACCAATAACCTACCCTTATTTCACCCCCCTCAATAGCCCACAATAGCCCTCAATAGCCCTTAATACACCTTCGTAAGTTAAAAAAAAGCTTTCTCGCTTCCTCGCACCCTCCGCCTCGTCTTAATAAGGCGACTACTTACTCTTTACTTAATTGTAAAAATCTTCCCTCCGTAAGACGGCAATCCCAGGGAAGCTCCTGCCCGCCTTTAACTTGAAAATTCGATTAAAACAGAACTCATCCTTATTAATGAAATTTTTTTTTTTTTTTTTTTTTTGCAAATCACCGTCTTCGTACCCTTTTCTATTTTGTTCTTACCATTCTTATTGTTATGCCAATGTTAATAAGTCAGCCAATTCATTATATCGCAGCTTTCAATTTACGTATAACAACTTCAGCACTGATTTTATTAAGAGTAAGTAAAAATTAATCTTGCTATGTGAGGGCATTGCATTACGTACGAGCTCGTTTACATATGCATTCCAGTCTTAATTAAGACTCGACATGATATTTCAATGCAATAATTTACTTAGATATTGATTTAAATTTTCAATTATACGCATTATCATCGAGATACAAAATTTTTCAAGCTTCTTTTAAGAAACCTTTTACGACCTTTCGTTTCTAATAATTAATTCAATACAATAACTTTAACCACTCTTTTTTACTTTAGAGTTCAATATATTACGGAAAACATGCTCGAATGGATTTCACTTTCAATTTTTGTTTTTTCTATTTCCAATCACTTGCGCTCAGTCTGTGCTCACCTTAATCTCTCTATACTTTCAAACTTATTTTTTCCGTGGATATATAATTATCACTTCAAGAGCATCGACATGAGATTTTCTTTGTCACATTTGTCTCGACTTACTTAACACAATAATGAGTAGAATTTACAGCATAATAATTTACAGCCATTTGAAAGAATATATTCATAAATATATTCATAAGTATCATTTAGGCTCTATTAATTATGTACATAAAAATAAAATAATTGAAGTAAAATAACTTCAGTTTCTCTCATTAGAAGGAAATATACATATATATATATATATATGTGCATGATGGTTGTAGATTTTTTTGGCTAAAATTTACATTTAATTGCGTAATTTGACATTATTTACAAATTGATATTATGTGAATTAAAGTTTATTAAAGGGCGCGTCAATCATGCGTACTTTGTATAATGTTAAATAATAATTAGATGATTGATTTTCTTTACTTGGATTAAAGTTTCTATTTAAACGTAGAATAGTATTTTCAATAGTATTTGTGATTGCGGGAAAATAGCAGGACTTAGTTTAAGAATTTAGTGTTCATCTGATTAGAAATCACTTTGGAGCATTTTAAGCGAATAATATGAACTTGGATAAAAGTAAAATCTAGTGAGGAGAAGTGAGATCTATCCTCATACGACTCGAAATAAATGATAATCGATGATAATGATAATTCGTCGATCTCCGAATAAACTCTGCTCTCAGGAGTTAATTTTCAAATATAATCGTGCAGGTGTATTAGTAAAATGATGCCGCTCGATTTATTATATAGTACGAGTGGCTCAAACGTTAAGGGCTGAAAATTGATCGGAAAAAAGGTTTCACGAGGTCGCAGCTCGTACGATCGATGTAGCGTATCAGGTAAAAAAATTTATTGGATCCTTGAAAAAGGATCCGAAGTCACCGTCAGAGCGAATAAAATAATTTTTGCGTTGACCCTCGTAGTGGAATCAGAAAATCCAAGCTGATTCTATCGACGGTGCCTAAGAGAATCAGGGCTTTGTAAGCAGAGATTCACCTTACCGCCATAAGTATCCCATAAGCAATCTATGTTCGGCACGGGGATCTATGGTCGACTTAGAGGAATGCATCGCGGCTGCATAAAAGTTTGACGTTGCTGTAATGCCGAACGAATATCTGAATATAAATTAGCTGAATATGCATCGTTGGCGATATATTCTCTGCGCAGTAAACTTCGTTTTATTGTTGTCGAAACAGTCGGTCCGCTTCGATTAACCTCTCACGATCGCGAATAAACACGAGCAGATGAAAGATAGGCGTTTTCATTTGGGCTAAATGGGATTACCATTATAATTACTTATTATTACATAATTACGTGATTTCATGTCTTAATGCTTTTTTAAGGGCATTAAAGCATAATTTCAAATGTGCGAATAATTGCCGTTTGTTATAAAATATTTAAGCTTCAAGAAATTCCATGCTTTTCCGAAAGAAAAACATAGTTATCTACTATTGTATGTACATTAGTGCTCGGCAATACGACTTTCTATATTTAATTTTGCCAGTTACCTTACATACAGTAGTCTTTATTTTGCGAATATAAATATATTCAATCTACGGTTATAATATTATTTTAAATTTGCTTTAATGATTTAAAAGTTTGGAGGCGAGTTTTTCAAGTTTAAGGCGACGCGTCTTATCGGAGCCAAGTGAATCTGACATTCGAATTGGAAAAAGTTGCACGAGAGCAGCGCTTAAGCAGCAAAGAGGTGTTTAAACATAAAGAACCGAAATGGCTTTATCGATATAATAATAACAACAACAACAGCAATAACGACAACAATAATAATATACAAGCAGAGTTTCGTCAGGTAGATGTCATGAAGAGCCATGACGCTCTCGGGAGCATCTCCTGATGTCATCCTGATTTTAAGATAACCTGAGCGTTCAATCTTCCTGAGATCTTGGCAAGTACCGACGGCAGCTTGACATAAATCCTCGTAGAACATTCAGAGCAGTCCGAGCATTCGGAGCAGAGGAAGTGGGAAACTGCATAGGCGTCGTCCTCAATAGTCGACAATAGTTCACCCACTCGATAAGGATTCATCAAATAGTTTTAGTGAAAACTTAAGCGCAACTCGTCGAGCTGCTTATAAAGAAGGGTGGGAGGCAGAGAGAGAGAGAGAGAGAGAGAGAGAGAGCGAGAGAGAGAGGGGGGGAGCTATGGATGGGAACGTCGAATTAAAATTAATGCATTGGAAGTAGTGCTGATAAAGCAAAGGGCTAGATAAAGAAAGAGAAGGAGGGAAACTTGATAAAACGATAAGGATTAATGTTAAGCAGCAGCACTCTATCGTCAATCTATTATCAATAATTTCTCTCCGAGACGATGGATTCGTTCTTTCAGCCTTTGAAAATACATTCGGCTGAATGCGCAGACAATTATTTGTAAGACGATGTAATTTAACGATCATAGAAAGCACGTTTCAGTCGGAATATGTATCGACAGAGGATCATGGGTTGAACGAGTGAAAGCTGCCCGTCAAATGCCAATGGGAGTCAATGGTCCCTTGGACATCCATATTGGATTGCTTTTCGGCTGATTCTGCAATGCTCTCTCGAATGGGGGGAGGGGGAAGGGGGGAGGGAGCGTCTTAAGGTAAATGCCGGAGGAAGATGTCAACACTAGCAGTGTTAATACGAGCTTGGGAATCAGGCATCTTGTTCATCCTGGATCTCAGAGGAATAATTGTTTCGAAAACCATTTCGCCGAAGAGTCGAATATGACTTATGATGGGACTTATGATCTACAAATAGTTACTTCAAAGGAAATTATCGTATCATCCATAATTTCGGCAACTAGTATTAGAGACATTTTCGTGCGTTATTAAATAGTGAAAATAAAATAAGATAGTAAACGGCTGGAGTCTGGGGTTATTGGGGTATAGATAAATAAATAATTATCCTAGCTAGTTATTTATAAAGTAAACAGGTGATTTGTCCTTGCCATTCCCTTGTGATTTACGAAGCAAATGTACTTGTGTAAAATGGAAATCCCTTCGGTTAGATGTGGACATTCTATATCCTTGTCAGAGGTGACGTTGAAGATACGACGCTGATGGCCATTGAGGGAACTTGGGGACGAGTGTCAGAGATTCATGGTTAGCTCAATATAATCGGCTCACTAGTCGATCAGTCGGCGCGCCTGCGCGTCCACGTATCTTTGCGTGCACACGTACATGTGTCTGATCGGTTATATCCATTTATGGTGTATAGCTTAATAAGGGAATTCTACATTTACGAACAACAGTTCCATATAACATGCAATAACATTATCTAAGCCCCCCCCCGCCCCTCTACCACTCTCGGTTTTCTGGTCTCTTCATTTTGAAAATACAAAGATGCGGTTACTCGGCTGTATTAGGAATAAAAGAAAGTAATACGTAGTATCATAAAATTTATATAAGCCATTTTAATAAAGCCATTTCAATTACTCGATGTGCCAAATTATTATTGATCTCCCAATAAGTATTTGTAACGAATAGAGCTTAAAATTTCATTGAAAATAGGTTCTACTTATTTTTGTACAGTGCCTCTTTTACCTCGATCTTTGTTAATAAATCTCTCCTTTTCCTTCTCTTTCACGTATCTTCTCTATTTACATGAAGCCTATCATTACTCACATTCTGATAAACGCGCTACATGCTTTATAAATAAATATGCGAACGGAAGCAGACACAGACCAAAGCTTACCTCTTTATGCATTTTTATTTATTTTTTGTTAAAGAACACTGACGTCCTTATTCTTCCGCTTATGAGACAAACACAATCATTAGTCTCTCATCTCTCTCTCTCTCTCTCTCTCTCTCTCTCTCTCTCTTCCTCTCTCTTCCTCTCTCTACCTCTCATTCTCCACATCTCATTCTCTTTTAGCCAGGAAAGCTGAGCTCTATTCGTGCTTGTACGCTGTATAAGATGAAGGCAGAGACGAAGGAGAGGGGGACTCCACTCTCTATGTCGTGGAGCCTCCATTAAATTCATTAGGCCATTAGTGGCTGGTGCTGGTGCTACTACTGCTGCTGCTGCTACTACCGCTGCTGCTGCTGCTGCTGCTGCTGCTTCTTCTGCTGCAACCCTCCAAGATGGCTACCACCCCCGGGGTCGCTTGGCAACCGAACTGATCGAGAGAAAGAGAGAGAGAGAGAGAGAGAGAGAGAGAGAGAGAGAGTGAGAGAGATAGATGGGGAGAGAGAAATAGGCGTCCTTGCTCTCCTGGCTCGACACTGCCTCTATATATTGTGGTTCCTTTGCCTTTTTCTAGCTCTCCTTTTCTCTTTCATTCTCTCTTGCTGTGGAATTGCCCAGTATAATTAGATTCAACGAGCAAGCGAGCGCACAGCCTTAAAGAAAGAGTTTGAGTGAGAGAGAGAGAGAGAGAGAGAGAGAGAGAGAGAAGATAAGCGAAGGAAAGTAAGAGGGAATGATAGAGGGAAGTTGTAAGGCAAAGAAGAGAATACTGATGCACGCTTGACACGCTACATCTCCACCTTTCTCTCCTTTATGGCTAAAATTTTCATTTTCTCTCCCTGATAAGCCCAATCTTTTTATTATACTTTCTAACTTCCTAATCTTCGCTTGATTGCTTATCACTCTTTTCTCATGTGAGCCTGGACAAGGTCAGACCAAGCATTAGGGAAATAAATTATTTATCCTCGCAAATTAAATTTTCTTATTTCTTTCCCTGCTTTTTTCTTTTTCATTGCATTATAAATACTTTGCTTCTTATTTTCTTATTAGTGAGTATGAAAATCATTTAAATAGTTTACAACAATAGCACGAGCGGCGATATCACAGATTATTATTATACGGAATATTTTCGTTGCCTTACCTACAGCTAATCCCGTTTATCAATTTCATAATTGTTCGTATAAGAAATTCTTTGATATTTATGACTTATATAAATATTTTGATAGTAATATTAAAAATGTTATTTCCACGATAGTCGAATTGATATAAAAATATTCCCCGAATTCGGCAGAATATTTGTTTTTATGTTTCAAAAACGAGATTTTGCATCAACTGAATTATTAAAATGAAGTCGAAAGATGTTCTATGTTCTATTCTATAATTAAATCTGCCTTATCTGGCTTTAGCAATCAAGGTATAATGTGAATGAGGCGAATTGCCAGAATTATGTCAAGATAGTTTTGCTTACTTTTCAAGATATAAAGCTATAGCTAGTAAACGTAAACGCTAGCAACTATTTATTCACTTTTTCGATTTTTCTAAGTATACGTTAATTTACAATCTTTACATTTCCACTGGCGATGGATTTCATCACTCTGAACAACTCAAAGCTATATAGATTAATAAAAATTTATTTATTTTCGTCTGCAACTTAATGTTCCTAAAGTTGATGCATCGCACGAGGCGCGCAGCCGCGTTAAAAACAACGATATACTTCTAAAATCAATTCAACCCAGTTAGATATTTAATTTCTAATGGATAATACAAGCGCTGTCGTAATTGGCTAAGGAATTAATATTCCGATATTCTGATTAGGTGAGAGGGTAAAAAAAAAAAAAAAAAAAAAAAAAGAAGCAAATAATAAGTACGCGCGGAGGAAATGGCGCGAGGGCAGTCGCAGCGGCAGCGGCAGCGGCGGTAGGAGGAGGGGGAGGGGGAGAGGGGCAGAGAGAGAGAGAGGAGATGGGGCCAAGCGTTAATGTTTTTGCGGTTTGCCTTTATTAGAGTAAGGGCCCTAATTTAGGAAACGGGGCAGTAGGAAACGTACTGCCGAAGCGTAGGTGTATTGATGGGGTGCTCGAGTGAGGAAGGAATACTCTCGGTTCTTCGTCTCCCGGACTCGTAATTGGTCCGAGACTCGACCTGGCTCGCCTAACTGAAAAGTGGCGTGGAGGGCATTTTCAATCCCGGAACTTTGCATCGAGAGGATAAGTAAGCGATATCCGCGTGTCGCGAGCGCATTGATGCTTTTTTGCATGTCGCTTACGGGGTGCCGACCCCATGCATAGATGCATGTCGTCACGGGGATCAGAGGCTTGCTACATAATACATCGTCTCGCGATTCCCCATGTCCCCGGGTGTCCCGCCGGACCCGGGCGCGTACTCTCTTATTTATTCGGGCCCCCGTACGCGTAGCTCGAGCCCCCTCGGCCCTTTGTTTCGCACGTGGGCATGGCCGGGGGAGAAGGGGTGGCGACTCGGCGCTAGCGGGTGTCTGGGAAGCGGGGCTGGTCCGACGTCGGCTTCCGGGAAGGTGAGTATTTTCGAACCTGGAGAGAGTTTCATGAATTTCAAGTCGGCCTTCCAAATGCGGCCGCGCATTACGTAAGAACCTGCTTATGGATCCGGGCATTAATCTGCATCGTTGAATTTAATGCCCGGCTATGAATAACAAATAATAATATCGGCCCCATTATCTCGATATTATCGAAACCTCCTTAGTCGCTCTATTGACTTGACCGGTTAAGCTTCGGGAAAATCGCCGGCTACAAGCGACTCGACAATGGCTTATATTTTCAAACCTTAACGCTACAAACACAAGGGTTCCCTTAACCTCTCTCTCTCTTCCACCTCCCTCCCCCCACCACCGTCACTCAATACCGCCCGACACCGACACCGTGCCGCCAATTCCCGTACCTTCAGTGCGTTTGTACAAGAGTGGCCGAGGGCAAGGGCAAGAAAAATCGCTAAACCCCGTCTACTAAGCGGATCGACGTAACGCTTATTTCTATCTCCATGTGTTTTCAATCATTTTCAACGAGGTAGTACGAGCTCGTAGCGACCGTCGGCTATTTCAGACTCCATTCCTCATATTATTAGGTGAATTACTATTAAGCTTTAATCCGCGGATTAGACATCTAGAGTCCGCTAGATCGAATTTGGCGCGTTTGGAAGATAAATAAAAAAAAAAAAATATTTAGATTATTTGAAAGTCGGATTATTATTTGATTACCCGTGAAATCGAGGTTTATGTTAATAACGAGAAGAGAAAGAAACAATTTGTACGATATTGAATTTAGTAATTTAGAGGAAATGTTAAAAAGTAGCTTTCTAAATCTAAGGCCGGGGAAGGAATATTCATAGAGTTTGATATGGGAATCCAGTGCTCGATGGGAATCTTCACGTAAAACCGGGCTACGCGCCTCGACATGCCCAATAATTACTAAAAGCGAATCATTGCTTCGTTGCCCAAGAAAAAACTCCTTCTGATCGTGTTCCGCGCGTGCGATCGTGTGACATTGCGCGGCCCTGAGATCAATTTATTAGCGAACTCCGTAAATTTTACTGGAACCAATGAATTCTTTAATTATATTAAAGATTACGTAAGGTCGGCACCGACTCCGTTTTATTCGGCCGGATAAATTAATTATATATATATATATATATATTATTAAATGCATTCGTGTACAATGGGCGCACGACTGGCTGTTTAAATAAATGCTGAGGCACGCGAGGCTACAAAGCCCGGACTCGGCCAATGTCTAATGATCTTCGAGAATCTAATGGCCGAGGAGGCGGGTGTAGGGAGGAGTTAAAAAAAAAGAAAAAAAGAAATCCTTATCAGCCATTATATTATTCTTATTAGCTGAACGTTCCTCGCCGCTGCACCGACAAAGTCCTATAATTTTCGTTCTCTCGAACTTATCTGCGCCTTTTATCGTTTTAAACCTCTGACTTTATCTTCTCCGTCTAAGCAAATAGCGGGGCGATGCTGTAAAATAAACGGACTTTTTTTTTTGGATACCCGGATCAAATAAATTTATAGCTGCATATTTTCGAGCGATATCATTTTCAGGTAAAAGAAAGAAAAAAAAATTTGTTTTCTTTTATACCCCGGCATCGTGCGTCCCAACTGCCGAGATTTCCCGTCTCTGGATTCACTTCCCGTCCAGGCACGAGTTGCCCGACGCGCACGAGGCTTATTAATTGTGCCGAGCGAGCGAGGCCGGACGCCTGACACGGGAACGCCGCGCGGCTCGTTGCACCGCGGGCTCCCGAGACTCTACGTAAAAATCCGAGCTCTTTGCCGAACTAAGCGCGGCTTATCTCCGCAGGTCTCTCCTACGCATCCGTTCGACTCCTGACCTCCACGTATCCCTTACGTATCCCTCGGCCCCAATAACCTCAAATAAGCGATTGGTGATATGCAATTTCTACGCTCAATGCATTCCCAGTGCTGCGGGAATGGAATATTAAGCTGGTACGGTAATAAGGCGCTCTCGCTCTCCAAGATGGACGGGGGAGAAGCGTTCCCACCCCACCTCTCTCTCTCTCTGTCTCGTAACTGATTTGGCTGGCTGAAATTGAGAGCTTTGCTGGTGGCTTAGGGCATCGGACGAACGGATCCGGCCTCGGGACACCCGGAAACGGAGCCTCTTTTACGAGTAAGGGGGACAGAGAGAGAGAGAGAGAGAGAGAGAGAGAGAGAGACCATGGGTTCCGATCCACTGGATGACGGCGGCTGAGCACGACGCGGACCCGATACTCTCTTAAGGCGAGAATTAGGCAGTCTTCGCACACATGTTGTGCGCGCATACTATGACGAAGCGCGATCGGCGACCGGCGAGGTAGCGGGGGGAGCGGAGGGGTGGTGGGGGACGAGCCATTTAACGGAAACTCTGCTCGTTAAGCCGTTCGCTTTGGTCGTTCAATGCGGCGATTAGCGCGCGAGTCCCGATGTCTGTAAACACTTGCCCGACTTTGAAAGACTTGACTCAGATTTATTATTTGCCCTCGCGGTCCCTGTTTAAAATTCTTTTCAAATTTCGGCTCAACTGCTTACGATCCCTAGTCACGTGCTCATGTCTCATTCATTCCGAACGAAACCGTAATGAACGAAGCTTTGGAAAATCTGCAAATCTCACTTATCTGTTACCGATTTCTAATAATGAATCACCGCGGTATTCTTCGCAATTTCTTTCGAATTTACTATTCGAATTCGAGCAGCTAAATTTATTATTATCATCCAATAAATTTATTAACAATTACATTACTTTTTAACCGAAACCGTTCGTACGAGGCAATAAACTCTACTCGGGGCTCGTATTAGATAAGCCCGAGAATAGTGGTAATAAAATTATAATAATAATATTAATAATAATACCGCTGTCTCCGAAGGTAATTTTAAATAGCCAAGGCGCGAGACAATGCCATTAGATACATTGTACGTATTGGAGATAAATACGTCGAGACTCTATATAGACTTGGTTAGAGGATGTTCGACGTAATTTCGTCCGTTCGTATCGTGCTTAGGTATTTTTATTACCAGTTGCTGGCAAACTATTGAATTTTAACTATAAAAAAAGCATTAGAGAGCAGCGGCGAAGGGACGGAGGGGGTCGTTGTAGAGCATCTTGTCATCTACATACGCGTCTCCATAAAAAGATCTATTAGAGAGAGAGAGAGAGAGAGAGAGAGAGTTGAGAGAGATGAGGGAGAAAATGTTTTTAGCCCGGCACATGAAAAGTCTGAGCACGACAGAGCGGCGCTCCAGTGGTCGAGGGTAGTCGAGGAGCGAGGCCCTGGGGAGGGATACCGCGGGCAACGGAGAGAGAGAGAGAGAGAGGGGGGTTGCGGGGTCGAAGGGGGCGGGGTAGGGGGGGGGGGGGGGGAGGTCGTGGGCGCGTAAGAGCATACAGGGAATTCTTAAAATACTCGCGCAAGATTCTAAATCATGGAGGCTTAGGCGGGACGTCGTGCTCGCGCGGCCAGGGATTACCCACCTTACTTCAAAGTGGCCTGCAGGTGCAGCCTCCCCGCACTCTCGAGGGAAAGAAGCAAGCCTTTCTTTCGCACTGGCAGTACGCTGAATCATACGCCGAGGAACCGAGGACGCCCCCCCCCTTCTTTTATCTCCATTTCGCACGGGTGAAGAGGTGCCGCATTTTTGGTCGCGGATTAGTACCGGCATTGTCGCTTCGTACACTCGAGCGCGCCTCTCTCGTATGCTCTCCCCCTCCCCTCCCCCTCCCCTCCTCACTCCCCATTACCACTACGGCCCTATTCGACCCGCCCCTCTGCACCCGATTTATCAGCGGAGCCTTGCATCCACGCGAGTGCCTCCTATAAAATTTAATGGCCGCTCGTTAAATTATTAGCGCTATCGATCTATTGATGGAGATTTCTGTGGGAATGTCGCTACAAGGACCTCTTCTTCTGGAGTTCCACTTCTTTTTTCAGTTTGAGGTTGCGACCGTAGCATCCGCTATCCAAGTCATATTTCCAAGCGATTTTTCATTTAAAATTAACGAAAGACTTTGACCGCGAATTTCAACGATTAAATCCCCAATTACATTGTGACCTCGAGATTCCTCAATAATTCTTAATAATTTAATTTTTATTAATCAAAAGGCCGTAACTCTTTATGATATTTAACGCTATTAATTATTGCCTGGGAGGAAAAGACCGTATACTATTAAGCACTAGGATTTGCTTCTCATAAGCGACGGTGATATATAACACTGTTTAACATATATGCATCACATCGAGAAAACAATGTATAATGTTTAATGGAAAATTATTTCTCTAAATAAACTGTAGGAAGTCTATATAAGCAGGATTTCTCTAATACAACAAATATATAATATAGCAGATTTTTTGCTACCCTCGTATTTATGCTTATTTTAAATGTTCACTAAGACTGTGAAAAGTGCGCTGGCGATGTATCAGTCAGAGTCGACTGAACCTACAGAGGACAGAACGATATGTCTTATAAATAGTTTTCATCACTGCGGTATGATAAATATCGGTGGAAATTAAGAAAGTCTGATATTAAATAGGACAGAGACAGAGAGACAGATAGATGGATAGATGGATAGATGGATAGATGGATAGATAGATAGATAGAGAGAGAGAGAGAGAGAGAGAGAGAGAGAGAGAGAGAGAGAGAGCAGGAAAATAATGTAAAGTAACAAGTCTCGGGCTGAAGGGAATTTAACGACACGCGTACACGTATACGTAGAGGGAGAAAGGGAGAGAGTGAGTGAGAAGAGTCGAGCGCTTGATCCTTGTATGCACAGGAAAGCGAGCGACCGAGCTCCGCACTCTCGCTGATTGCCATTTGCATAGACAATCGGCCGCCACCCCCCTCACCCCCCCCAGACCCACCACGTTGCAATCAACGTTGGCTTTGTAAATGTATCTGGCCTCTGAAGCCGGAGGCCGATCATTTTTACTCGAGGAAAGTGACGCGCAAAAACACTTTTGCAATTGCGCCAGAATTAAATCGCCCGCTCGACTAGTCTCACGCCATTTTTATAAGTGCCCCGGCCCCTCCTCTCCGTCCTCCATTCACCCCTCACCGTACTTTTAATGTTCCAGTGAAACATTGACTGTTCTGGTTTTTTGCCATAAAATAAAGAAATAGACAGAGATAGATAGATAGAGGGAGAGAGAGAGAGAGAGAGAGAGAGAGAACTCGTGGCGAATACGTTTTTTTTTTACGAACATTAACAGCGAATTAATGAAGTGAGCATGTATTGAAATTTATTTCAAGCACACAGAGATTGACTTAATTTTACCAAAGATAGTTCGCATTCTTAAATAAATGTCTTGCAATGGATATAACGAATAACATTCGATGCGCCAAGTTCAAGGATTAAACCAATAAAATCTCCACTTTCGTATTAATTTTAAATTTAGAGATCCGTTCTGTGAATTTTACTTGTCGCTTGCATATTGGAATGTGTACATGTGTATACATATACTTTGTTAGAGATTACATTAACTGTACATGTTATTCTATGCTTTTATCTTATCAAAATGCCGTTTGTTCTCTGGAATCGGAAGTTTTTGAAAACTCGAGATTTTATTTAGCTAGATGAGTACACGCGCACTCACACACCCACGCCGACACTATTTCTACATTGAGCTATTTAATTAATGAATATATTTTTATTATTACGTAAGGCATATTCAGTGAGACTATTATAGTCAGTAAGCAGCAAGCTGCTTATATCAAAGTTTGCTTATATTATCAAAGCTATTACTTATACAGTTTATTTATAAAATTTAATCGTAAAAGTACTCGTACCTTTGTATTACAATATAAATTTATATAATAATTGCTTGTTGGCACGTATCAACGGTATTATCTCTACCGTACTAAGTAAAATTTCTTCTTCTACTTCTTCTTCTTCTTCTTCTTCTTCTTCTTATTATTATTATTATTATTATTATTGTTATTGTTTTTGTTGTTACTAATATTATTTCGCTGATGGTTCGTCAAATAATGATCTCGATAAGAAGGTATCTGTATAATCTGTATAGTTGATGCCTTTCGAGCCCATTCGAAGAAATCGATTATTGAGATTTGAGTATCGAGAAAAACTATGCGAACAGAGTCTCGTCAGCCGCGTAGTTAATGGGGAAATGGGAATGACCGACGATTTCACCCGAAGGAGATCTCCTTAGTAGCCGAATAGGGTATGTGAAAAATTCGTGACTGAAGGTCATCCACATCCTGGGAGTACGACTCGCTTATTGCCGAGCCGTCGGGGAAGCCGCCCCATCGCCGATAAATATCGCACCAGCGGAGATCGTATTCGAGGCGAGACGACTTTAACCTTTCGGAGGAGCTTCTCCCTCTCTCTCTCTCTCCTCTCTCCCCCTCTCTCTCTCTCTCTCTCTCTCTCTCTCTCTCTCTCTATCTATCTATCTGTCTGTCTGTCTGTCTCTCTTCCTCGTGCGTGGGTCTGATAAGACGAGAGACTGGCTGCGAGGACGGAAGGGAAGGAATAAAAATATATCCTCTTGAAGGAAGAGGAAATATGAGAGAAAATAAGATATGGGCGATGGTGCGCCCGTTTGAAAAAGATTAGGGAGCTTCGTGCGCCTCCATTTTTCCTTAAAACACGAATAAAGCATATTTGCTGAATGTAATTGTGAGGAGGGCAAACTCGATGACAGCTAGATAATCTTTATTGTTAGAGAGGAAGTAAATATTAGATTGGACGTGAAATAATTTTCTAAAATATTTCCCTTCGACTCCTCGCGCTTGTAATGGCGATAAACTATCGTTGCATTAGCCCCATTAGCCCCATTAGCCTCATTAGCCTCATTGGCCTCATTGGCCTCATTGGCCTCGTTGGCCTTACAATCGTGCTCCCGGTTTTATTAAAACGTATATCGGCTATCGGGCCATCGATTCGGTTTAAATCCATCTAAGCGATATTATAATGTCAGGTCGTCCAATAATATCGAACGAGCTTCCGTTTCTATTTGACTTTTAGGGCAAGCTGCTCGAGCTTTTCTCGGCCAATGCTCCTCAATAATAATATCCTTTTCATATTCTTCCCAGCGGAATCGCTTCCGAATGGTATTTGGGTCGACAGCCGTCACGTAAGAGGACGCCTACGCGTTAAGCTCCCGATCTTTCGATCGTACGATTTAGCCGAAAGTAAGAAATCGGCGATTCTTCTTCATCTTCTTCTTTTGTTTTGTTTTTGCTTTGTTTTTGTTTTTTATATTTTATTTTTACGTGCTGCTAACCGAGAATGCCGTAGCTGGAACGAGGAATGGAGGAGTAGGTGGGGTTAGCCTGGTTAGCTCAGCAGTCGAGATAAGGTCCCCGAAGATGTTGCCGCCGATACGATAGGAGGAGATATCTTTATTAGCCCTCTCGACTCGCTGCACGTCCCACGCTAATTGCCGCGCTTTATCTTCTCTAAAAATACGTTTTAGGCTCGGGAGGCCGACGTGCCTCCCCTTAGCCCTGCATCCCTATGTGTGCTTAGTGTCCGCAAGACTCGTCCTCCTGCTCATTATTATCAACCATTTTCGTATTTCATTTGCCTGCCATTCATCTAGCAGATTTATTTTATTTTATTTTATTTTTTTTTTTTGCTCGCGACTCGCCGACTCCCCGATCCGATATTCCCGGACAAGGACCCTTGCCCTTCCATAGCTAAGGCCATCGGCAACAACGTCTGCGCGGAATACCGCCGATCCTCGATACAACTGTAAATAATAAATAATAAATACCCTAAGACCTCGAGTGCACACGTAACAACACATTGTACATATAACAAAGTACATATAATAAAAAAATTTTGTTTATTCTTATAAAGGCTTTCGAGTTTCTCGAAATTGTATGTACGTGATTATATGTGCGTAGAGCTTGCAGTGCCTACTGTAATGCCTAGTTAAACTATAGTTAAACGATACGTACTAATAAAAGCAAAGATTCCCCATTGGAGTGGAGTGGAATAATTCTTAAATGTACAGTTAAATATAAGAATAAGCTTGTGTAAGCAGCGGTACTTATTGAACGGGTAAGCTTAAAGGCTTGGTACGTGCTCGATAGACGCTGGGTAGGCGCGGAATTTAGAAAATTTCGAAAACTCATATTGGCGTGCTGATAAGGACGAGGCCAACCTTATGATGTTGAAGAGCGGCGCGGATATTGACGTTGAAGATTATTTTTCATATGGTTTTTGCGCAGAGGCGGGGCACGTAGCGTGTGCACGGCAATGCGCTGTACCAGACTCCGGAGGCGTTGAGTTCCGGAGTTGAAGAATCGGAACGCGATTCCGAACCAATGAATTTAATTGATAGATAGGATGATTGAGTGGGGCCGGGGAACGGATAAAGAAGAATTAAAAGGAGCCCGGAGCAGTCCGCGCTGCTTATTCGTGTTATTGGGGTTATTGGGGTCATTTGGGTAGGGGTAGGAGGGGGTATGGGGGGTAGGGGTTGTAGGGGTAGGGGTGGGGTGGGTGGCAAAGACAGAGAGACGAGGACGACGGTGGCGAGTGGATGTATAATGAATTCGGATTTGGCATTCATCGCGAGGGCGAAAGACGCTCACCGCGGGGCTCGCTTCATAACGAATAACATACGGCGGCCATAATATCTCGTAATAGGTATAACATTAACGCTCAACGATATTGTAATAAAGGAGCCGCGTTTACTTTGGCCCGTGGCGCATATAATGCCCCTCGAGAAGGGTCGCCCTTGCGTTATAACAGGGAGGGGGAGCATAATTTATCGGGAGCCCCTCGCCCTCGGAAGGATTTTGCCTCGAACTGTCTCCCGTGTCCCTGTCCCTGCCCCTACGCCTGCCCTTGCCCCTGCCTCTGCCCTTGCCCTTGCCCCTACCCCTGCCCCTACCCCTGCCCCTGCCCCTGCCCCGTATATTTATTTTATTGTATTTGCACGAGCGGATCATTGTCCTTTAATCGTGGAGTCTCACTCCCAATCAAGGATCCCATACTTTTCCTTCTCCCGCACCCGCGCCCGCGCCCGCCTCACTCGCGATTTCGGCTTTTCCCGATTCATCGATCCGGCCCAAAAATCACTCCTCCCTCCTTATATTCCGGCCCAAGCACCGCACGATCGTCCTTGATTTTCACCCCATTATATCTCGACAGTGAACGCGTGACTCGCGCTATCCAGTCCATCGGCAGCCTTCTTTGTAAAGAATATTAATTTTCGATTTCTCACTCCGTAGGAAAAATACTATTCTGAAAATTTATAATTTTCTTACGCTTTCTACGAGCCCGAATGACTCCTCAATTCCTTGTTCATTAAACAAGTCTTCGACCACATTACCTTCTCTATATTGAGATTTTTTTTTTTATGGCTGTAGGCAAGTCTTATACTTACTAGATCGTACACCGATTATAAATTATTTGTAAATCAGTAATACGATTACATCAGGAACACATGTTACTTGTCTACTCGTCGCATTGGCTGGGAAATTATAAATTTCTGCGTAAAGAGGTTATTCTGTTCCACGTAAAGTCTACTCGTTTCACAATCAATCATCTTACGACTAATAACAGTTTTTTAAAATCTAATAAATTTATGAATACAATATTGCGTATGTTTGTTTATCAACAATTTATTTTAATATATCAAGTAATGTACATGACAGGTTGCTTTTATTTATTTTTTGTTTTTTTTTTTTTTTTTTTTTTTTCTTTAGAACCGAGTCTCTTATAATATTGATCGTTAATTATTGATATTGATAAAAATTTATAAGCGTTTTAAAGAAGATAGGATGCGTATTTGGCAAAGTGTTTCTGCTGAACTGAAAATGTTGGACAAACAAAAAATGGATTTTTAGGTAAAAGAATAAGGCACTGAAGTATAATAGAATTGGTTTTATTGTGACTAGATTACAAATTATGCCTTTCAACGTGCGATACGTCGATTAGGAACGTGTACACTTAGTAAGCGACATGACGTCACTATTGCAAGATGACAGGTTTTTTTTTTTTTTTTTTTTTTTTTTTTTGTATTTTATTTATTTTTTTTTTGTATGTCAATGCGCCCGTTCGCATCTTCATCACCGGATAGTCAATCGGGATATGTAATTTTCGAGATATTTATTTCCTTTATTACTTATTTCATCATCGTCGCCGATCGTTATCATCGTCGTCATCACTATTACTATTATTTTTATTTTTATCATTACAATTATCGTTATCATTAATCTTTTATTATTATTATTGTTATTATTATTATTATTATTGTTAATTATTAATTGTTAATTATTAATTATTTATTATTATTAATTAATTAATTAATTTATTTATTTATTTATTTATTTATTTATTTTTGTACGACATCGGGATTCATACAAAATATCGCTCGGTTCTTAAAGCTAGAGTTCTTTCTTACATGGCTATTTGAATTCAACCTATGGCATTGCTACCTCGCGTGTCGACCTCACGCACTTACCAATCGAGAATAAAAATTAAAAATTAATAAACAAAAACAAAGCAAAACAAAAAATAAATCGATAAAAACCAAAGAAAACGGAGAAAATGTAGAAAAATGAAGAAAAATGAAGAAAAATGAAGAAAAATGAAGAAAAATGAAGAAATATGAAGCGGTCAGCAGCGGTTCTGCAGATATAACCGAAAGGCTTGTTTTCTCTCGGCGGATTGGTAGGGGGTGGTGGGAGGGTTGGAAGGATGGTTATTGGGGTCGATGGGTAATAAAAGAAGGAAAAATAAAGCATCCTGAAACGCAAATGTATTGAACAGTCGCAAGGTGTCGCGCGAGGTCTAACCTGCAGGGATACCGATTACTGTATACACAATCATTACTCACTTATATCATCAATAGATACACATTAGTAGCGCACTTCAAATCGGTAATAATGATCCGTGACCCATTCGCTGTACACATTGTTTCGCAGAATTTTCATCTTCGCACTCTCATCGGCTTGACCGGAGCAGCCCCTAACACATGACGCTTCCTTACAGCCTAAAAATTTTTGGTATCTGCCGAACTTTTTTATCCTTACCGTTAACTTCCTTTCTTTCACTTTTTCTTTTATTCATTATTATCATCACTACTAATATTATTATTGTTATTTATAATTATAATTATCATCCATTAATATTATCGTTGTTATTACTATTATTCTTACTATAACTATAATTGTAATTCATACTATTATTATTATTATTCATATTAATTATATTATTAATAATATTTTTCGTATTATTCATATTGTTACTAATAGTATAGAATTCATATTCATATTCATATTCATATTCATTTTCATATTATTATTGTTAATATTATTATTAATATTCATGTTTTATATTAATATTATTATTCTACACGTAGTTACTTAATATCTTTACTGCAACAACAACAACAACAATAATAATAATAATAATAATAATAATAATAATAATAATAATAATAATAATAATAACAATAGCAACAACAATTATTATTATATTATAATAATAATTATTGTCGTTATTAATATTAATATTAAATTTATTATCAATTCGTGTAATTCTTAATTTCATTCGTTTATTTATTTATTATCGTAGCGACATAACAATTTATCTGGTATACATCCACTGTCTCGTATGAACGAAGGTCTACTATACAGGTATCTACAGAATAGTGAGTAAATTCGATCGGAGCGATCAATCATCGGGGGGTCCGCAGCCACTTTCAGCCCCTCACGATGTATGTATAAATAATTCGCGCCCACCCCTTATATATTATATCTTGACTCGCTCGATTGTTTTTATTCACGAGGACGTCGTCGGTTGACGCTCACGCGGCTCTAACGAAACGCGCACAATTATTACAGGGAGAGGTTCGGAAGTACGGAGAAAGTATTGCAAGTGTCCTTCCCCTCCAGGATTAGGTTGGCACGATTGTCGATGGCCGTCATGATGATTCGGGAAGTAGCTCGTCATCCCAGCGCGATTCTTTCATTCGCGAAGCCAGATGAAGTGAGTGGAAAATACGGTAAGGGCGGCGGGGATACGGAGGGAGTTCTGATGATTGAAGGAGATGTTTGGATGGCGGAGGGGCGAGGAGGAGGAGGAGGAGGAGGAGGAGGAGGAGGCGGAGTGAGTAGTAGATTGACGCAACAAAGAGGAGGAGGAAAACGAGAATGTCAGAAGGTAGAGGGAGAGGATTCGACGTGACGGTCGGGCGGGAGGGCCGCTTGCGTCGTCATTGCCCGCGATGGAGGCCCTCGTCGCGATTGAGCTGCTGCTGGAACTGGAGGGTCTGGGAGCCAATGGGGTTGTCCGACCAGTCGTAGATGATCGGCGGCCAGTAGCCGGCCGAGGCCGAGTGGTGGAGGTAACCGGCGAGGCCGCCGACGTTGGCCGGCCCGAGGCCTATCCTCTCGACGGAGCCGAGGCAACCGGGCCCAAGGCCGGCCAGGCCCATCTCCTCGTGCTCGCTTATCTTCAGGTCCGTCGGGGCGCTCTCGTCCTCGAAAAGGTAATTGTTCGGCGGGGTCATGGACGAGGCCGTGGAGGATGGCGCGGGCGAGCCACCGACGGACCGGGGCCTGTGTCACTCGCTCCGCTGTTGCTGCTGTTGCTGTTGCTGCAGGTGAGCTTCCTCAGGTTGCCGATGCCCAGACGACAGCGTAGTACCGATCTCGAGTCGTCCACTCGATAGACTCGAGGAGCCGCAGCTCGCGATTGTGTGTTGTTGTTGTTGCTGCTGCTGTTGCTGCTGTTGTTGCTGTTGCTGCTGTTGCTGTTGCTGCTGCTGATGATGGGGGCTACTCGAAGCCCCCGACTCGCCTCAAACCTGAGCCCTTGCGGTCGCATTGACGTGCTCGGCACCTGGCGAGTGGGAATTCGCCGAGCTCGTCGTCAGGGCGTACTGGCACGCACTCAGACCACCGCCCGAGGACGCTCTCGAACTCACGGGGCTTATGCTACCGGCCCCGGCTGTACCCCCTCCCCCACTCCCTGTTCCACTACTGGCTCCGGTGCTCCCGGTGCCGCTCCCGCTCCCGGCCCCGATCACGCTCCCGCTGCCGCTGCTCCCACTGAAGCTCGAGTAGCTACTGCTGTGCTGTTTGGCCTTGAGCCGGAGCGAGGCTATGCTGTTGGACATGACCGGGCAGGTCTCCGAGGGGGCGACCGTCCGGTGATGCGAGTACATGGGCGGTCCGTAAGGATGATGGGGGGCGGCCGGTGCCGCGTAAGGGCAGGCGGCCCCGGTCGCGGCGACGGGCGAGCCCGCGACCCCGAGGCCCGAGCCCATCCCCGGGATCATGGAGGTCGCCGCCTGCCCGACCGAGACGGACATGCTGCCCATGTGACTCCCGGATAGCGAGGTCGTCGAGTTGAAGCAGTTGACCGGGCTGACCTGGGGGTGGTGGTGGTGGTGGCTCGCCGACTGGACGACGCTGCTCAGGGGATTGACCGACCAGGTGAAGTTCTTGCCGTTGAGGGGCGAGGGCACTTTGGCCCAGTTGTTGTAGGAACTGTAGTTGTAGAGGGACTCCGTGTCGGCGAACGGCTGCCCGATGAAGCTGTTGAAGCCCGCGGTGCTGAAGCCGGACTTGAAGTTCTCCGCCGCCGCCGCCGCTGCGTTTATTACGTTCCGTTCGCGCTTACGCCACTTGGCCCGTCGATTCTTAAACCACACCTAAACATAATACAGTACTTTTTAAAGTATTTTTCATAGATCGTCCCTTTCCCCTGTATCTCCACATCTCTCTAAGCTCGAGGTACTATACGGTTCATTACATTTTATTCTTGATCGTTGACTTTCATATAGAAGAGCTTGGGAAGAGGGGCGGGAGGGGGGAGTAGATATTGGTAAAATTGTCGTTCATTTATTGCGTGGAAAATAAATAATTCGAGGCCTGCTTTAGCCAAGATCAGTTTAAAAGGATTTTCACTGTTAATGCCATCCAGGAGATTGAAATTCGCAATGATTTTCTCGCCTAGGGTAATCGCGTCCTTTCTCGACTCCCACCAATCACCTCCCTTTTTCATTTTACACTCTCTGATTAAAAATTTCTTTAGCTATATTCGTGTTTCTGCTCGTCTGAGCGCTTCTGCCTCTCCGGCTCATTCCTCGGATTTATACGTATCGCGTTATTACTCATGCTAAAATGACACCAGTTAGAAGACAGACAGGCAGAGAGAGAGAGAGAGAGAGAGAGAGAGAGAGGAGAGGGAGGGACACTGGAGAGACAAATGGTTGGGAAAACACCTACCAGAAGGTAGCGGCTCTTTCTGCCTCCTTGAAATATGATGGCGTTAATTCAGGACGGCATACGATTCTCTCTCTCTCTCTCTCTCTCTCTCACCCTCTCGCTCGATACTATTCGTTCTCGCACAACCACTTCTCTTCCTAATGAAACTTTCTCTATCCTCCTCTTTCTGTCGAGTCTGCCCGCTACCCTCTCGACTACGGAATATACAAGGCTTACCCTCAAATACCGGGCCAGCATCCTCCTATAGACAGTCGAGCAAATCTTTGCGTCCTCGGGCGCCTTTATTCCAGCATAACCAACATAATGGAAAACAAAGCACTAGAGATACTCGAGGTCTGAGCAAAAAAAAAGCACCAAAAATACGAGTCCTTTATCTACTGTAGATGATTGAAGAGAGATGGAGAAAAGGAGAAAGGGAGGATGGGAGGGAGGGAGGGAGTCGAGATATAGGTAGGCAGGAGGATGATACGTCAAGGGCAGACAGATTGGCGTAGGACGAGCTCGTCGAGCCTCTCTGAGGAAGCCTAATCCGGTAAACGAATGGCTTTTCTATTTTTCCGAGAGAGAGAGAGAGAGAGAGAGAGAGAGAGAGAGTTTGCTTTTTTTCGTTGATTTCTGTTTTTTCTGTTCCAGCGTACAAATATCTACATCTGCTTTCACCCCTCCGGAGAAGAGCCCCGACTCGATCACGCTTTTTCCAGGAGCAGTTAAATTTCGACATGCGCAACAGCCGTGGGGGAAAGCGAGGGGGAAGACGAAGAGTAACTCATCCGTCGGCAATTATACGGCTGCTTGCGCTCGGGTGCAGGTTCCTCTCGCGTAGCTGTAAGGGAAGGCGTTAGAAGGAGGAGAGAAGAAGCTCGCTGGGGTCGAGCGAGGGGCGGAAGGGTGCCTTTAGAGAAGAATAGACGACGGTGGCGGCGGCGCGGGCGATGAATAAGGGTGGCGGCCGCCGCCCGGAGCCTCGGCGGGAGATACGCTCGCTTCGTTCGGTCTTTGCGGGGGAGGGGTCGAGCACGAGGCGACGGATAGGGGCGGGGTAAGAGAGACAGAGAGAGAGAGAGACAAAGAGAGAGAGAAGGGAGTGGGGAGTACGAGGAGAAGGAGAAGAACGTGGGGGAGGAATAAAGGGAGGGCGCGGGATCCTTGGAAGACGGATGGCAGGGCGATCGCGCGCTCGCTTGCGCACGCGATCCTACGGTAGGGGGGAAGGGTAGGCGTAACGACGCTAAGCGCCGCGACGAGTCATTGAAAGAGGGGCAGGGCTAATGAAGAGTAATATGCTTCGCCCTACTGATTTTCCTGCGTTTCATCCGCTTACCGATTTTCCCGGCGTCCCGGACCACGAATATGCCGTTACGGATCTCTAAAATTGGACCGGGGAAAACACTCCCCCCATCGCTAGCTCTCTCTCTCTCTCTCTCTCTCTCTCTCTCTCGCACTCTCTGCGTCATTCCACTGCATAATACATTGTTGCCGGAGGTTCGTATCTATACCGAGGGGTGCTACGGATCTGTTCCTCTCCCCCTCCCCGCCCCGCCAACCTAAACATCGCCCATGTCCATGTACTCAGTGGCATTTTACAGTAGATTAGCCGGGCAGGTTTCTTTATTTTTTCTATATTTTTTCGGCAGCGGTGGGTCGCGGGGCTACCTTTGCACCAGATTACGGTCGGTGCCTACGCTTTTCCACAAAGCTCGAATAGCTTTAAGCACAGCTTTTGTTTCAACCTGCTCGGGCCCAAGATTTTATACTCGAGAGTCGTTTGGCAGGAAAAACCTTCCGAGATCGTTTCAGACCTGGAAGCTTCGAACTCGTAAGCTTGACAAATGAACACGCTAAGCTTCCGTGTTATCTAATGTAAACAAAAAGAGACATAAAGACAGCGGACCCCCTATGTGACTCTGTATCTCCGTCTTTTGCATGCTCTCTCTCTCTCTAGAGCCTTATTTTTCGCATTCCGTTAAATTGAACGCTGTTTTTATATCGAGAAGGTGAGGGCGCAGCAACTGCAACGTCCTCGGCTTGCACGAGTAGTATTAGACGTACATGTAAACGTACACGTAGACGTAGACGTAGACGTAGACGTAGACGTAAACGTAGATGAAGACGTAGACGTAGACGTAGATGAAGACGTAGACGTAGACGTAGATGTTGAGGATTGTAGGGGAGGGGGTGAGGCGACGGGAGGTTCGATCCATGCGCTAACGGGAACCAATGTTTTCTCCAAGACCGGCGGACGGACAAAAGCCGACGAGCGCCGGCGTCACGTCAAGCGAGCAATAAAACCTCATCGAATCACGACCCCCTTCCCCGATCCCAACCCCGAGCAACCGACCAACCGACCGACCGCCGCGTAAGCTTCTCCGTACGGCTCAATCTACTGAAGCTTATATAACTGTAATGAGACTGCGGCCGAAGGTCTCATCAATCACTTCAACCCTCTCTCCTGCTCCCTCTCTCACTCTCTCTCTCTCTCTCTCTCTCTCTCTCTCTCTCTCTCTCTCTCTCTCTCTCACACACACACACACAGACTCCCTCGCTCAGCTCCATCTATCCTCTTCCTGCTTTGTTCTACGATTACTACTTTTTCCTTTTTTTTTTCAACTTTTGTAGACTTTTTGACTTTCCGACCTCTTATAATATTCTTCATTGCACTATCCAAATCCCTTCAATAATCCATTTTTTATCAATTTTTAATATCCGAACGAGAATTTCAATTCGCATTGAAGAAATATCATTCGCGGCGAATAAAAAAATCCTTCCGACCTGCCTCCAAGTCTCAGAAGCTACCGTGTCAATTATTTTTTTCAATATTTACATGTAAAAATAAAAGAACGTGACGGATTTCCAGATTTTTTTCATTCTCGCATCTTTCCCGTAATAATAATAATAATAATAATAATAATAATAATAATAATAATAATAATAATAATAATAATAAGATGATGATGATGATGATGATGATGATGATGATGATGATGATGATGATATGATAATGATAATGATAATGATAATGATAATAATAAATAATAAATAACAAATAACAACAACAACAACAACAACAACAACAACAACAGTTGTAATAGATGATTTTCGGGACAATGTTTTCAGTGCGGAGTAAGGACGGCAAATAAATGCGACCCATAGATAAAGAAGGAAGAGCTCGAGTACCTAAGGCAGCCTCGAACTTCCCGACTGCGTTCGCCGCAAAGCTCATCCCACCTGATCCCGGATATCTTAGCATGGGTATCTGCAGGTCAATCGGGTCAATCGGGTCAATCGGATCAGAGGGTAGATTTGTCATGCTAAAGTGAGCGTCGACGTCGACCGACCGTACGAAGGATATGCAGTGACCGATGCGAGTAATTAAACTCGATCGGTCATGCCGTTGGACACTCGCTCCATAAATTCAGACTTCCACAACGTACGATCGCAAGGTGATTTTTATCCACCCGCTCAGCCAATATCTATCGCTATATTATCTCCGCCCTTTTATTGATCACCTTTCAAAATCAACCCGAGCATTACTATACTAATATTACTATCATATTGCCATTGATTCCTAACGGCCCAGACATCCTTTTACACCATTGATACAACAATACAACAGAATACGGATACTTTATGAAAGACCTTGAGCACCACGAGACCCGAGTATTAATTACGTAAGTCTTGCGACGCAGTTAATAATAAACTGCATACGATTGGCGAGCCGAACAACCGCGAGAGACAATCGTTATGCGGATTATTAGAAATTTGCGTTTTCGAAAAGGCCGCGGGAACGAAGCCGACGGCAAATATTTATGATGTTTCGAGGCCAAGAGAATTTTTATAGGTTAAAAAGGACTCGGAGATAAAGGATATGCAATTCCGCAATCGATTACCGTACCTTTTCAAGAATTCGACTCTTTGGCCACTTTTGGCCCGTAAGCTTTTGCGATTATATCGAAACTCTCGGTGCCGGTGAAATGAATCCGATTTTCAAAAAGCTCCATTTTCCTTGTGCACATACGGATTTCTTGGCATAATTGTTATCGATTTTTCCTATTCGAACTTATGATTATGGATTTTTTCTCGAAATAAATCTATTTTTTTGAAATAGAACTGAATTAATATAAGTAATAAGAAATAAGAGTACGGATAATGTTAATAGTTTAATTACATTATATCCTGCCAGCTTTTATAAAATTATATTCTCTTTCATTTACATACCTAAACTGTAATATTATATAATAAGTTCGTATTATGAGCTTAAGACCTTTATAGCACGTAGAACGTTAAGGCGTCTAATGATATAATTAATTGAAATGTTTACCACTTTCAAGACTCTTATAAAATACTTGACCGTCGATAAAGAAATTACGAAAGAAATATGTAATAAATGCCGAGAATAGGGTTCGGGGCGGGGAGAGAATCGTTCTCGGCGCAGTGAATTAAGGAAAAAAAGAAAAACGCGGCTCCGGGAATAATAAGGTTCGTTTGGATTTCGCGGGGGAAGAAGGTTTGTTGTATCGACTGGAGCGACGGGGGTCGCCGCGTTACTGCGCCTGCCCGTGGCTCACCCCCCTGAGCCTCCAAGGACACGGACGCGTCCTGGCTGTTACGCAACGTCCTCGAAAAAGTCCCGGGGAATTAAGAGAGGGCTCTTCGACGAATTTTCAAACGAGGATCACACGACTCGATCACACGTTCCTGGGATATGTTGTCTAATTGTATTAGAATCCCGGGGAACGCGAGGAAAAGAAGCATTATTGATAATTGCTGCGGAAGAGGCAGAATAATAGATAATTATGTTTCGGTCGGAGTTGTTTGATACCGTAGTTATATGCGGCTGCTTCGTCCCATAACGAGGGAATGATCTATAATGCGACATTAGTAAACGTCCATGAATAATAATGAGAGGGGCAAAAATGATAGAGGCCTAATGAATACCGACCGGCGTAGTTGAGTGAGGAGAGTAGTCTTGAAGAAATGTCGTGGAAAGGAAAGTCGCTAAGGGTGGGAGAGAAAGGAGAGAGAGAGAGAGAGAGAGAGAGAGAGAGAGCGATGGCGGGTTTTGAGGAAGAGGAGGGGAGCGTCGGCGGTGGCGGACACTGGGAGCGAGAGGGCGAGCGCGAGCGGCGGCTACAAGGGGCAAGAGGAATGGAGGAGGATTATATTGATCCCCTTGTAGCCCCGCCCCTCCTTAGCCAGCGACGCCATCATTATGTTATCCGGCATCCCTCTGTCTATCCGAGCTCTGCGCACCGGAGAGCTACGATCTCGAGCCCGGCCAGCCTCCTCCGATTTCCATCCCTCTTTTATTCTCAAGCATTCGCATTTACTCTTCTTCTTCTTCTTCTTATTCTTCTTCTTTGTCTTCTTCGTCTCCCCTCTGCACGACCCCTCTCCTTCATGTCCTGCAATTGTAATTTATAACACTCGATTCCATCGGTCTCGCTCTATTTAGGCCCAGTTCTAGGCATTGCCACTAGCCGATCTTGCCTATAATTCAAGATCTCGCCTTCGTTTAAGTAGAGTCGTCAAAGAAAGAAATAATTTCGACCAAGTTTCGTAGGCCAACCGTCCCCAGAGACGTAAATCGTATACACCTAGTCGTGTATTATTATTATTGCAAGGGTTTGGGTGTCATCGTAAAGTCATCGGCAATTACATGGGACGGATAACGTTGCCGGATTAGTGGGTCATGCGGAGGAGGGGGATTTGCGATCCTTGATAAAAAATGTGAGCAGTGCTCGCGATCGAGGCGAAGGACTGGACTTGAGGTCGAATCGATCCCCTTAAACGACCGGAGTTAATAAATCCCGGCCGTGGCCGCGAAGGACGCTAATGAAAAAGCCATTTCGCTTGCGGGCCAATAAGAATAACGCAATGAATTACCAGGACCGGCTGGAGGTAGTCGCTCCGGGGTAGCTACGCAGCAGTTCCGGAGCAGCTCCGAAGTAGCTCCGAAGAAGTTACCTCGCTGCGGGCTCGCTCAACTTCATTAAAAATAAATTCCGCGAAAGAGCCGGCGGATATCCGGGGCTTCGGGGAGGATTTGACGCCGACTCGACCCGTCCCTCCCCGTCTACCATACGGGCCTGCTGCATCCATAACTCCCGGCAGCGCAACAAGCTGCTCCTTATTTGCCTGGGCGCATTTATCGGTACCTGGATCTCCTCCTCCGCGTATTCACGAAAAATTACGTCGTATTCGACAACTTCTTTCGCCGATTCCTTTATCCTCAATTTCACCCTCTTCCTCCCGGTGCCTCATACTTCACGGTCCATTTACTTCTACCGAAGGATAAATGGCATAAATTCAACGACGACCCACTACTCATGCTCATTTTAAAATTTAATAGTCGCATCCGTCCTTTCTTTAGTCCTCTTAGACGGTCTTCTTCTCCCCCTCCCCTCATCCCACCCTTTACCATCACGCTTAAATACGTTCTTTTTATTATCCTGTGCTTCCCCCTTCACAAGCAATTTAATATACAATTTAGCTCATTGGGCCCTCCTAAAGGAATATAGTAACAACGCTATACGCTGGCTAAGCACAAAATAAACAATATATTATATATATATATATTAATAAATCGAATAAATCGAAAGTAATTTCGTGTGTTAGTAGGTTGGTATCGAGAATCAAAGGTATGCGTAAATCGTTGAATCTGCCAAATTTCGAAAACTTTTAAATTTAAAAAGATGTATTTCTTTTCGTATACTAGAAGCTTTAGTCTATCTCAGATGATAATTTAGAAATTAGTCTAGCTGACATTTTCCAGAATTACACATACCAAGTACAATGGATTGTAATACTTTTTACCCATGTGCCGTATTATAAAGCAGCATAAGTATAAATTTCAAAGAATTTAATGCAATATTTCTTATATTCATGCAGTATTTTTTCCTTTTCTCTTTTATCAATGCTTTCTTATCAGTCTTTTATCATATTTTACCGTTAAAATACTGTCCCCGTAAAGAATAACTAAGTAATTTTTAATTTTGCTCGTGTACTTATCATATTTATTTAAAAATAAAAACTTTATTAGCTGCTCCGTTAAAAACAAGATACATTTATGAATCATTATTATATTTGTTAATCAATTCAAAGATCAGATTCAGTCTCTTAATTAACGGAGAGGCATTAATAGACGAGAGATTGCATTACCTGCATAAACATATGAACATTAAGTAGACGAGTTTTTAAAATGATCTGTGTGTGATTGAGAGAAAATAAATGTAATACGGCTAGTTGTACAGTGAATGAGGACGAACGAAATCGAGGATAGAAGATTTACCTCATTGACATTCCGTGTATTTATAAAAAAAGATAATGGAAAGAAGACACTGAATAAGCGAATCATTTTCATTTCGAGTACATTTTATCTGAATTGATTCGATGAAAGAGATTTTACTGGGAAAACGAGAATATAAAGTACTAATGATTATCACTAAATATCACGGGATCGCGATGCAAATGATCGTAGATATACCATGATTAATGAGTGCGAGTTTTGTTAATCGGCTAATGCAGGAATTTCGTAAAATGCAGGGAGGGGCGGGGGTGGCCCGGAGAGTGAGAGACTCCCCGGAGTAATGGGGAGTTATCGGGAGTAGTCGGGAGTAGTCGGGAGTAGTCGGGAGTAGTCGGGAGTCGGGGAGTCGTCGAGAGTTTCTTTGTTTGTCGGAACATTGGCCGCGAGCGGCTCCGTCGATATCACTGTCCTTTTATGTTAACAGCTTTTACGTAAATAAGACGGTTGGGCGGCCGATAAGGCGATAAGAGTCTTCTTCGGGGACTAATCGCGATCGAGAGCCGCGCTATTGTCGTACATCTATAACGCGACGAGTATCTCCGCCGACGATCTATTGCTTCGCCCGGGGAATTACATTTCTTTCCCGACACTTTCCCACGGCTTTCCACCAATCCTCTTTCCCATTTTCAAACCTTATCTATACGTACAATACTGTGCGAAATTTAGCAGCCATTATCTCCCTCTTCAAAATCTTTTTCTAGACCGAGACTGCGGGAAGAATTCCTTGGAATGAGCTACACACGAGTTTATTCAAAGCTCCACATCTCAAGTCGTTCATACGCATTGCCATATGAACTGTACTCATAACCTGTTTTTCATAACGATGCACAATCAACGAATACGACGTTTTCAATTACCTGAATTCGTCTATTACGTGTGGAAAAACAACGTATGCACCTCCACCTCCTCCTTCTCCTCCCCCCATCTCAATCAAATACAAGACAATTCATTTTATAAATTTTCATTTCAGCGTTTTGTGCTCTTTATCAAGTATAACGGGAGCCAATGCTCTGCAGGCTCTATTGCAAGAAATTAATAAAAAGCTCGAATTATTAGATAAGGGAAGATTTTTTAACTCCTCAATACCGGTCCGATAAAACTTAAGTCCGTTTATCGCTCGTACGTTGTTATACGAATACCCTAATAGCAATACTAATGGTAATAATCATTAAGGAAAGAAAGAAAGAAAGAAAGAAAGAAAGAAAGAAAGAAAGAAAGAAAGAAGGAACGAAGGAAAGAAAGTTGGAAAAGGAAAGTCTTTGAAATATAAAGAACCGAGACGTCAAAAGTTGTTTGGCGATGACGTTTGATGCTTGAAACAAATATCGTAAATAACGAGTGTCAGGAGAGGAGGAGATTAGTTTATCATTCGGTTTATTTGTTTGTAATTGATATACCATTGACATGGGCGGTGTTCGAATTCATTGCAAATGTCAAATACGACCAAATATTATATGAGTTCAAATGGAAATCGCTTATTTATCCAAATTCTTATCGAGTCGAAAGTTTATCAACAATTTAAGCATCCGCAGCATCCGACTCCTGCGACGCTCACGCTCGTGCACTTGGTTCGCTTAATTTCTATTAAGCGACAGCAGCGACTTAGAGTCACCGGTACAATTACCGGTACAATAGCCGGTCTGATTTTTCTCGTTTTAAGGGATTTAAGCCAAGCTGTTGAGGAAGGACATGGAGGGCTGTCCCGGCGGCCATGACACTCGGCTTCACGAGCGCGTCTTTCCTCGTGGGCCGAGGTTAAGCGCCATTTTTATCACCCCTCCGTAGTCTGGGGCTGCCGCCGCTACTACCGCCACCGCCACCGCCCCCGCCACCGGCACCGCCGCCGCACCCGCCACCGTCACTGACTCGTCTGGCGTTTATTTCTAAAAATTTGCTCGGATCTCTTTGGGAAGGCGCCGCCACCGGGCTTTCGTTTATTCGGCCGATCGCCATCTTGGCCAGTCGTCGTCCCTTTTGTTATATCATTTTGACACTTTGATCTCTCGGTTGATTTCTCATTCCGAGCCTTTGATCTTCTCGAGCGACTTGAAATAATTCCCCGTCTACGGGGAGATCGGCGTCGCCGGATGGAACACGAGACGAAACTAATACGAATTTATAAGCCATAAATTGCGATTATTGGGAAGCTCGTGCGGGCCTGTTATTTAAATAATTCGACACAACCGTGTTGATGTATTCGTTAATAGTGAGCGTGCCACCTGCTGCTCCTGTTCGGAATTTTCATTCCGGCAAACAGAAGTCTCGCTACCGGATCTGGGAAAATGGAATCATTGTAATAATTGTAACACGTTTGAGCAAAACATTGTCTAAGTGGCTCTGAGCCGTTGATTGTTGGAAAAATGATCCTTTCTCTACGCGCTTATCCGAATTATTCTCTAACTAACTCGACCGAGGGGCATGAATAACTGAGGAGGAACACAATGTCGCCATAAATAAGGTAATAAATGCAAAGGACGCGACGTAAAAAGTTGGAAAAACTTTCTAGCCGAGGAGAGTAGGCGGGGGTGGCGGAAGTGGGATGGGACTGGGACGGGACTGGGACGAGGTGGGGCGAAGAAAATGTGGAATGGCAGGGGAGGGAAAATATGAAAGGATAGGAGAGAATGAAGCCCGAAGCGGAAGGAACGAAATAAAGGAGCTGGTAAGGGGTAGGGGCGAGGGGCAGGATGTAGAGGCTCACGGGCGCTGAGACGAGGGATAGGGAGTGGTGGAGAAGTGGGGGGGGGAGTGGGAGGCAGCGCGCCGGCAGCGTCTCCATAAATCTCGCTATAACGTCGAGATGGATCAACGAGAACTGAGAACGGTCACGTCCGCCGCGGTCTGGCCTCGAATTACTCCACGCGCGCATTCCGCCCTTTTTACGTCTCCTCCCGCTCAGCATCCTTGTCCGTCTCATCTTTTTAGCTACCCGTGACCAAGAGGAGCTTCTCGACACAGCGCGCACTCTCTTTCCCCGGTGCTTTCCGACGCTTTTTACCGGTCGGTAGCCCCAACAGTCCGAGGGCGTTGCGTCGAATGAGACGGGGAAGACGGGGAAGACGGGGAAGACGGGGCTGACGAGGGGCTGAACGAGGGGCGACGGGGAGAGGGTCGCCATACCCTCGGCGACCTGGCAATTCCTCACCCCCCTTCCCTACTGACAGATGATACGAGTCATCTGACGTCGTGCATCGCAATTACCTAGAACCGACCGGCACAAGTAATAATTCCTAACGATCTTGTTCTTTCCACGTTCCCTTACTTTCCTTCTATTCGGTAATCTATTCAACTCAGAAATTAGTATCGCTTCATCGGACTTTGCTTTAATCAAAAGAAAGGATCATAAAAACCTTATCTACCACGATAAGGATGACGAATTTGAGCTATCATGATTATTCGCTTGTATTTATAACGGTTCATTCGGTGCACCGACTGTGGATCTAAGAAATCCAGCCTCTCTTGGTTCGGTGGGTGGGCGGGATGGGGGGGGGGTTGCGGGAAGCTAAATTATCTCATTCAGCGCTAGCTTCGGGACAATTTTCCCCGTACCTTTGGAAAAGTTGATACAACCCCCCCCCCAACCCAACCCAACCCAACCTACAAACTTATCCTTTGCCTGGCACCCATTAAATTCTTGAAACGCCATAATTAAACGCTATAGAGAACGGCATTATAATATAAATAAATACAATACTTTGCGGTATCAAAGCGGTATCAAAGTCGCCGAGATTAATTATCTGAGAGGGCTGCGGTACAGATCGTGTACATGTGCACGTAATGTACTTGTGCCAAATATACTTTTCTGACACTTAATGCAAAGCCACGATATTACGGAGACTTAGAGGAGAGCCTCGATGGGCCTATAAATGCCTGGTTATATACACATTTGAAATCCGATAACTTTCTCCTCACGATTCCATAATTAACTGAAAGCTCACTCGTTAAGCGGAGTACAGATAGCTCGTCAAGAGTAGCTGAAATGACGCATATAAAGCGACTTTACGAGGCATAACGCGGGTACGTTATAGACGCCTGGGCTGACTGCGGCTCGGATACATCCGCGCGCCAACCCCATCGTTCCCGGGAGACGGCTACCCGACTCGGCTCGCGTCCTCTGCAACAACTTTTAACTAGATCTCGCGGCTCTGACGTCAGCCGAGTCGTACATGGAATATACGGGAACAAAGGCATCGGAGGATAAGAAGGAGGATACGAGGAGAGCTTCAGCATTGGGGAAAGAGAACAAGGATTTTAAGGGAAATAGAGAAAGAGGGAGGGATGGCTCGAACGCTAGCGGAGTTTTTTTGTTTTTTTTTTTTTTTTTTTGTTTTTTTTTTATAGCTACGGGCCGTCCTACGGGTCGGTCGCGAGAGAAATGGAGGGGAAGAGAGGGAACGGTCGATCGGGCAGGTGGTGGGGGAGCTCGGGGTGCAAGCTTCAAGAGTACCACTGGGATTCGGATATTCAATGTTGGCACACCTGTATGGATATTAAATTAACACCAGTAAGCCGCGAGTATTAACAACTTTGCAAAAGATTATACGAGATTATGAGCTCAAGTGGAACACGTGATTTTTAATGCTGAAACCGTAACCGGCGTAGCGAATACCCGGGAGCTTCTTCGGGCCGTGCCGCAGCCCTGCGCATGAGAGAAAAAAGGAGTCGCTGACGTTACGTCGTTACCCGTCCAATTTATAAATAGGCTGTTCCGCTTCCGCTTCCGGGTAGCAGAGTCCTTTCGCACCGACCATCGCCGACCCGCTGGTGCACAATAGCCGGATCATCCTCTGGTCCATTTGATTATATTATTTCCAAGTCTCTTCGACTTCACGTCAACTAAAAATACCTCCCCTCTCTCTCTCTCTCTCTCTCTTAAGCTCTAGCGCTAGCTCTATTACTCTAGAAGGAAATTTCGAGTCTCCATGGTGTTTTATACTGTAATAAAATAGTATTCTTGAACTCCGTTTTCCATTCGCACCGGTTGAGCAGAATAGTCAAGATATAAGATCGGGCTCTGTGGTGTGAGGGGACGGCGGGCTCATACGTTTGCCGGAATAGGGACAAGAGTTGGCAATAGACGAAAGCCTTAAAAAGTGTAGTGCAGGTGCCAAGTGCAGCCCCCCTTCCCCCCTTTCCTCTCTTAACGGTCGATACGCATTCGTATTGCGACGCTTTGCCATAAACCGCTTGGACGTTTAGCCCGAGGCTGGATCTCCCCGCGGCACTCCCCCGCCCCGCTCTCCGTCGGCATCGTTGCGGGCGGCCGCAGTCGTAATGAATCTCGACGTCCTGGGTCGGACGTTTATTTGCCAGGGCGCGTACAGCCCTGTCGATATTAGAACGAATGCCTCGCGACGATAGGACTCCCGCCCCCTCTCCCTTACCATCTACCCATCTATCCTTTACCATGGCTGCGAATGCAAATGGACGATACGAGCGCGGGTGGCTGCAGTCGGGTTAATAATTCATATATACATGTGTATATATATACATATAAATGCCGACGGCAGCGTTGCTCGCTGACAGTCGCTAACCCGCCCGAATACGGACGACATTTGATAATCCTCGACTCGAGCTCTATTTCCCCGGTTCCTCATCCTGGACCATTTTCCCTAGCCTCCCCCCTCCCCCACCCCCGCCGTTTAACTTTTTACTCGAGTGTAGTTGGCTCACTCACAGCGCTCAGAGGCGAACTCGCCTTGCTATAACCGGCTAAGTTAAGGTTAGGTTACGTGACCTTTACCGAACTTGCCAATCACTATTCACCGCAAGTTATTTATTATAAGCAACACTCAGAGCTCTGACCGAGTAATTCTCTTCGTTCTTTTCTTTCCTTCTCCTAACGATCCGATCGTTTCCCTAGTCACGCTCTTGATAAAAATCATAAGATCTAAGAGGATCCAGGAGCTCTCTGCTTTAAGCTTTTCTCTAACTTTTCAACGGACCGAAATTTTTAACGCCCGAGCCTCAACTCCTTTAAATAATTTCAGATAATCTCGTTTATGCTCTTCGACTTTGCAACGCAAGCACTTTTGCTACATAACGAGGATTAGTATAGGAATAAGAATTAATTTCTCTCATTATCTGTTACAATTCTACGTAAGACGACTAGTCTCGTTGTTTTAATAATGAAAATAGGACGATAATTATGGGTCGATTTATCGTAAGAATTATATATCAAGAAGATGAAGCAGATGTATTATTGAGTCAAGATGAGTTGGAGGTCGTTCGATGATGCTTAAATCGTCGTTGTCATAGTCATAAAGTCGAGGCGTGGGAGGATCCTTAGCTGTTCAAGCATCCCGAACGCGTTTGCCGACTGACCACGTAAAACTCGTGGGTAAAAGGAGGGGCGAGGGGAAGGGAGTCGAGTTCGATCGCGCCATCGGTCCAGCGTCCAAAGTGTCGTCCGAGGAGTACGGGAGAGGTGGCGGGGTCGCGGCCTCCTTCCGCATTCTACGTACCGGCGATAGAGGCGGTGGCGGTGGCGGTGTTGGTGGCGGTGGCGGTAGCGGTGGTTGAGGGCAGGGGTAGGTGTGTGGAGCGAATAAGAGGAGCCAGAGGTCGGGGGCTCTCCCTCACGTGCCGGCAGTGCAACCATACTAATCCGCCGATGGATTTATGGTCTTAATCACCGGCGGATTATCTCGGACAGCCAGCGCTCCCGGCGAAACATACGCCTGCCTCTTTGCAGATAACTACCGGAATACCGGGCCGCGTCACCCCCCCCCCGACCTTACCCTCACGTACACACAGCCATCCGAGATTCTGTGTGCGCACTAGCGCTTCGTTCCCCGAGTCCACCCCAACCATCACCACCACCACCACTACCACCTCCACTACCAGCACCACGACTAGCAGCACCACGACTACCAGCCACGACCGCCGCCATGCTCGCTTCCACTCGTCCCTCACCGTACACCCGCGCCATCATTAATTGCCTCTCGTGGACGCTACCCACGTTCCAGCACATTCGAAGATGAAAACTCGAGCCTTCGTAGGGGTGTTTTCCGGGGCCGGAGGCCGCCCCCGTACGAGGAAGTCGGGAGCGTTGACCCGCCAACTCCTGACTACGATTTCCTGAGAAAATTGACAAGTTATTGCCAATTGCTCCGAGGTTATTAGGGCGAATTTAACCGGATGCCGCAGACTGCGCCGTCGGGCTTATCCCCGGCAATGGCGTCCCCGGCCTGACGCTCGCCATCGAAGGCCGAGCCGCGCCATATCCAGGGCGCTTTCATCTCGAGCCCATCTCGGATAAGCGCTACCGTTCACCCGGTCCCCGTCAGTCTCAGCCAGAAAGAAAATCATTTCCTTTCGGATGCTGACTCCTCATGCAAATCCATAATTGCTCTCCGCGATTAAGTCCTGCCAGGTCTTATCGTTTAAAACAATTTAAATTATCTTACACTCGGCGCGCGTTAAGGAAATTAATTATACGAAATTAATGAAACTCTCGCGCGCTTGATTTACTCTTCGGCTGAGCAATAAAATTAATCTCCCTTTATATTTACCCCGACATGAGAGCAAACGAAAACACTGATTCGAATATTTAGGCAATAAAGTCGGGCAATTACAAGCTGTTTTTCAAGTTCCGGATAAAGTCCGCGACTCGCGTCGAAAACTGACGACAATTCGCTTAACCCGTGTCGCGTGAGCCATAGGGCCGAAATCATATTCCGTTATGTACGAACGATTCGCGAATGCTTTATAATTAACGTCACTCCGTGCGGCTAAGGATTTAAGAACTCGAAGGGGAAAGCGGATTGCGCGGGTACGCGGGCTCGCAAACTAAACGTTGAATAAATAATGAAGCTTGGGACCGGGAGGGTTAGGGAACGAGCTTTTCCGGATAATATTGTAAAATGTTCGTCCGTGAGCGTCCGATGCGTATACCGGAAAGCGAAAGCTATTGAAATAAGATACGCAGAGGCTGCTAAAGTGTAGGTCACCGCTCGACTCGTCTCGCCGACTACGTACACTGAGCGAGAGAGAGAGAGAGAGAGAGAGAGAGAGAGAGAGAGAGAGCTACGTAGACAGGCCCTCGAGCGTCTACGTAGCGTACGTAGCAGCGCCCGTATAAATACGTATAGGAGACGGAATTTGGCGAGCGCTCGTGTCGTGGAATGCGCGAATAAATCATAAAAGAAGAAGGAGCCTTAACGAAGAAGAGGGGGATAGATGGATGGGACGATAAAGAGGGGAAGGTGTGGGTATTTGAACAACAGAGTTTTGAGAATTTCGGTAGTGCGCGAGGACTGAGCGAGGTCGGGGCGAGGTCCGGGCGATCCGCCGGCTACGTGTGTGGTGTTCCATAAATCCAGAGGAGCTTACCGTACCAAAGCCTCTACTCCGGGTAAAGCCGCAGCTCGCGACTGCGCCCCCGTGCCCTCGCCAGGGCCGACCTGGCCACCCGCGGCCCCGCTGCGCTGCCGATGCCGCGCACCGACTCCTGGTTCGCGACCGCGTGCTCGAGTCACGGCTCCGCTCCCGTCAAAATACCCAAGGACGGCGGAGATAAGCCCGGGCCGGAATTTATCGCTCCTGCGGCCCCTCCCCGCCCCGCCCCGCCGTCGCCGACCGCACGCGTTCTCTTCATTCCTTTCAACGAAAAAGCGAGTTGTTGTCCTTTCCGCCCGGGACTTTTTCCTTCTCGCCGCGATGCCCGTCTCACCGCCCATCGAGATATTTATATCCTGGATCTCCGAATCGCAACTGCGCTTCTAATTGCATTTATCCTGAGACATCGCCTGTGATCAGACCCATTTAGGCTGCCTTCTATTGGCTTTGTATTCTTTAATCACACGGTAAACTTCATTATTATCTTAACGCCTTGTCTACTTTCGAGAAATGATTTATTTGCACTATCCACGATTTATCAATATATAATATTTATTACTTAATCTCAAGTTAAACATCGTTAAGTGCTATTATGAGGCATTTCATCATCATAATCATCATCATCATTCATCATCATCATCATCATCATCATCATCATCATCATCACCATCAGTATCTAATTAGGCTTAAATAATACACTTTCCAACATATTTTAAATAATTATTACTCGTTGGATCATTACATTAAAGCATTACGTGAAACTTCCAATGTACTTCTCACTTAATCTCACTTATACTAACTTCCCTTCATCTTTTAATTAATTATCCTTTCATTAATTCATAGGAATTATTCGCTTGGATGAATCACTTGTAAATCCATCCGCGTTGTCTTTTAAAGCTTTAGGAACCTGAATATTAGCTAATTACTAAAAACGAATGGACCGCAATTAATTCAACTTTGGCAACGTAGAGCGAAAAAATCCTTCTTATTATAAAATTATTTATATATCTCTCAGTTGCGATTCGTTTAGGTTTGCTTTTGTCATTCGCTTCTGGATTGAACGTTCGAAGGGTGTTTAAACATTATCAGAGGCGTCTAAGACGAGAAGGAAAAGAGATTTGACGAAGAGACGAGGCGGCGACAGAATGTTGGAAGTCCGATGAAGTACTTGTCTGACTTGTAAGAGAAATAATGTCGGATGTTTCTCTTGTAATTGAGATGATCGACTTGAATGAGGCCACTGTTCGCCGAGTATTTTATAAATCGCACGACGTGAAAAAAAAGAAAAGACTATCTCCTTCCCGCGCCTGTTTTTATCCTCTTAATTAACACACGAGTTTGCCGGAAATAGTCAAACACCATTTCTCGCTGCTCGAAGGATTCAGAAATCAAAGAGCTTGTATAAGTAGATCACTCGTTTCATCGGAGGCATTTCGTACGTTTATAACTTTAAAAAGGCTTTCAAATGTTTTACATTCCAGAAGAGCGAAACGCGGTTTATGGTTAAGGTACCCATATAACCATGGTTTATCGAAAAGGGCAAGGCATATCGCAGAGAATTTTAAAAAAATTAAAAAAAATAATAAAGCTGGCCATTGATCGATAAAGCTTCCGGGAGATCTGGTTGCTGCTTAAGGTCAATAACAGGAACTGGCGCTTACCCTGACTCGAGGCTCGGTGAGGCACGTCCACATTGCGAGCTCCTCCCTGGAGGACATGTCCGGGTATCGATTCTTCGCGAAGAGCGTCTCGAGCTCCTGGATCTGTTGCGTAGTGAAGTGCGTCCTCTGCCGCCTCTGGCGCTTCACCTTCTTCCCGTCTTTGTCCTCCGCGTCGCTCGTCCCGACGATGCCCGGAGAGACGACTCCGCCCCCGCCGAGTCCTGGCTTCACATCCGTCGGCGTTCGCATACCTGTAACCCCAACAAAGCTATTATTACTCTACGCGACAACAACACTACCATGTATTCATACGGTAGTATAACAACTTGCGCACGCACGTGCATGCATTTTAATTCGTTAATAAACATTCGTTAAAGGTGCTGAATTTTTAGATTTCAATAAATGCCTATAATAAATTCTAATGCGCAATATTTTCGAAAGTCTTCAGCTATTAATGTAAAAAAAGGACGGGGAAGGAAAGTAAGATTAGAACAGTAAATGATTAATGTTTAAAAGTTGAAGTGCCACTGACGTATTATTTAAAAATTTGACAATTTTTTATTTTATTTTAAAAAGGTCTTGAGTGAATTTAGGGTGCGGCAGCTATTTTTCAATTTAAAAACGAAGGAGGGGTCGGGGACGGGCATACGAGAGGAAAAAAAAAACATAACGACTCTGTCATCAGAAGCTCATCTCCCCGAATCTATCAATAATCGTAACGTCACTTTTCCTAGATTAACGCATGCAGAGTGCGAATGGCCCGAGCTCCAAACGTATTTTACACACTATAAACGTAAACTGAAAATCTCCTTCACCCTTATGCTATGAAAAAAAACAAAACAAAAAAAAAAATAACGGGCGCTTTTCTGCTGTCATTGCTCTTTTATGCTCTCTGTCTCTCTCGCTCTCGCTCTCCCTCTCTCACTCTCTCTCCCCCCCCTCTCTATCTCTGGCTCTATAGTTTTTTATGCCCCTCGCGAGCATCAATCTAAATGATTAAAGTATTCTAATGACGTTTAATACAATGCATTAAATTTAATAGAAGAATATTTCATATAACGAATGCATTATATTTTTTTCTTTATTATTGTTAAGACATGGGTAGTCGAAAGAGAAACTGGCGAGTTGCTTGATGCTCGACATTTATCGATCAATCGCAGCTGATTAAGTCCGATCGAAACTATTGGGATACATAGTATTTGGTAAAAGAGGTGCGAGACGAGTTAGAGGGGCGAGAGGCGGGAGTGGAAAATCTAAATTGAAATATATAGGCTATCATCTTGTCTCTCTGGTTAACAACAACCGATACAGATCTCACTTGATTCTTCGTAATCCCAGGATGAGGGAGAGATCTCGCTTTCTTAGCCGACTCGGATTTACTCTTAAAGTCTCTAAAGCGCCTTTCTCCTTAAATAGTATCCAGCGCTTTCTCCTCTGAGCGCGATTCGGATTACAAACATTCATAGGGGCCCCATCGACGGATCGAGCCATCATACATTTCCATGGGATTAGAAGGAGGCTTAGCTCGAGCCCTCCCCCCGTCACGAGATTATTCGATATTTGCACACGAGCTTTTACACCGTCACCTGGAAGTACGATATTTTCACAATTGCGATCGAGGAAAGCGTTGGGCGAACCGATCTATTAGGAGCAGCTCGGCTACCGTCGATACCGATTCCGATTCTGATTCCGATCCCGTCATCCTGGACGGGGGGATCGAGCGGCTCCCAGACCCGACCAACCATCCCAACGCTGTCATTCCTTACGTGCACGGCCGGTCCCGCCACCCGTCGGGAGACCTCACAAGGTCCCTGCGCCGGCCGCCCTGCGCTCCGCTATTAAGGCCGAGGCGCCCGAGCGAGCGAGTCTCATGACAGGAAAGAACGTCGAGCTAATAAAGAGGAGCGTGACACAATGGCTACGGGACGGTGACGACGGGGTGATTGATCGAGATGTTGTTTCTCCTTTATTATTTTGTTTTTCACCAGAGTTCCCCGGTTAGCTGGAGTTTTTTCGTCAGCCGAGCTGCCAAAGCGCGGAATGCCGAGTTCATTCCCAACTGTTTATTTCTCACTTGGTCAAACTACGCGACTCCTAACAAAGTATATTTATAAATAATAAAGAGATCCGAGAGGGAGATGGGGGAAAAAAAAACAAAAACTCTCCGACTTATCCGACGGCATAAATCCTCTTCGTGAATGCATTGCAGCGCTAATCCCGTTACTGAAGCATGTAAATATAGTCCCTGAGTTATTCCCTCGAAAAATCGTCGCGGCAAGTTGTAGCTGGCGCGCGACGTGTGGGTGGCTGGGTGGGTAGGTGGCTGGGTGGGTGACTGGAGAGTGGAGACGTACGCTTCACGCGTAAGTGTGCCCGCGCGAGAGTGAGAGAGGGAGAGAGAGTGCGCGCGCGCGTGTGAGAGTGAGTGTGTGTGTGTGTGTGTGTGTGTGTGAGAGAGAGAGAGAGAGAGAGAGAGAGAGCGAGTGTGAGGGATGGGGAGAAATCGGTGCAGAAAGGCCTACCTTTCCTGATATCCCTCTGCACGGCGTTGCTGCGATTCCGCGACTGCGTCGTAGAGAATCCGCCAGAGGGCGTGGAGGGGGTGGCGCCCGGGGTGCTCGGGTTGCTGCCCCCGGGGGTATGCACCCCGTGGGCCGAGGAGTCCAACCTGGCGAGGCCGCTGCTCGCTTCGTCCCTGAAGTCGCTCTGCGCCCATTCTGCAACAGCGAAGCCAATCTCGTTAGGAGAACCGTCGGCGGGGATCTCCTCTCCGCTCCCATCGCCACCGATAATAACGACTCTGTCTAGGCTCACGCTCTTCTAACCAAAGCTGAGAGAGACGAGACGGCGAACTCTTCGATATAATCGAGAGTAAGAGCAGAAGAACCGAAACGTCTCTCCAATTTCTCTCTCCCTCTCTCTCTATCTATCTATCTATCTATCTATCTATCTATCTATCTCTCTGTTTTTACAATGCAGCTCGGGCGTCAACAGTCTGTCTCCGGGTACGTTTTCGTTGTGCGGGGCACCCCGATGTTCCGAATGTCGTATTAATCAATCCGGTTATTTTGGAAAACGGCTGCGATCGCCGCGGTTAATTCCGTGGCAGTCCTACGGTTATTTATCTACTACAGTGAGTCGGGGCCTCGCCGAGGAGGGAAAAAAACGAGAGCCCCACTCGGCAGCAATGGTGGGTCGTGGAGGGGAGAGGGGAGATCAGCCGGGGCCGGGCGTTTATTAATATGTTAGATATAAAAGGACGGCCAGGACACGACGTTGTGACGCGAGGAAGTGGCGAGAATCAAAAAAGGCGAATCGCCCGCTCGTCACGAGCGTTTGTTAAAAAATAGAGGCGAGATGATACTCGGCAAGGGAAGCGAAGTCCCAGGCAAAAGAAACGACGAGAGCGAGAATGAGAGAGAGAGAGAGAGAGAGAGAGAGAGAGAGAGACGGAAAGAGTATCAAGTAAATAAGTGGCTTTTTTGCAGTGAGATATTTTACCGAAATTGAATCATTTTCGGAAAGAGGTTATTAATAACGCGAAGACTCTGACGATTTGAATGATCTCCCTCGGGCTCGGGAGCAGCATCAATTATCACGTACTCTCCGAAACTCGGACATGGACACACGTACGTCGTACGCAATTAGAATTAACATGATTAATATGAGTGGATGGGACGGAATATTTGTCGTTGGAGCCGTATCGATTGGCATGGGAGACCGAAGGCTAATAGGAGCGACGTTATTATTGCGGTAAGGGGCGGGGGCGGGGGTAATGAGTAAGGTGTAATTAGTTCCTAGTGAGCGGGGGGCTCTGGAGGGTGTCTTTCCTGATTAAAAACAGACTGTATCCGGAGCTGTGGTCGCATTCGTTCTTTTGTAAACACGGGACCGTAGGGGGAGGGCCGCGGTATGGTCGGGGAGCGGGCAGCTCGCGGATGCTGATGCAGTTGCGAGGCAGAGTTAAGGGATCTGTCGTCGGGATTCATCGTCGCGTGGCTCAGACGCTAATCGGCCGTTCGGTTATATTTGGTTCGGCCCGCGAACGGGAAGGGGAGGGACTTGGCGATTAGTCGGCGCATAACTCGCAGCCGATTTAGAGTAGCAGGGACTACCACGAACTCATCCCACTCCGTGTGCGTCGAACTCGCTCCTCCGTCACTCTTTTTCTCTTCCCAGCTGTCCCTTTGAAATATAAGCCTCACAAATTCTCGTGTATACGTACCCCGGGAGAGCTAACGAGCCGAGGCCGAGCACGACTCTCTCCCCTTGCCCCACAGCATCCCACCCACTTGCCGCCTTTTTTCACCAAGCGGTTTCTGACCCTTTAATTTACCCCAATAACCTTAACGTTCCTCTTTAATTAGAGAGGCGGCATCGGCGGCATCAATCTGTCCGATTGATCGGCAAGTGCACATCGCCATTGGCAGAAATTGCTCTCGGCGATGCGCCTATCGAGCAACGGACTTGCCCGTGAATTTCAAGGAATTCTGAGTGTGGGAGTGTGGATGGGCCGTCGTATATCGGATTAATCGGCTACATTGTCGCGGCGCGCTAATGCCGAGATGAGGCTTGCTGGAAGCGGCTCCCCGCCAAGGATTCGCGTAATCTTAGAGAAGCAAACAGAGAGCCGAAACACGTGTAAAGTCCAGGGCGAAGCGTCAAACGTAAACACCCGAGGAATGTGCCTTGTGCGTGTGCGTGTGCTCGTCTCTGTGCTCGTGTCTGTGCGAGAGATAGAGCGAGCGAGAGAGTGTCGCTCCCGGCTTCGGTCCCTCGTATAACGGAGGCTTTATCCGATCTCCAAATAAGTCTCGGACTCTATAAATTTCCCCCGACTCGTAATCTAGGATCTTAACTAGCCGCCCCCATTGATTTAAGACGGCCCTTAATAACGCTTGCTTCCTCGAATCAAGGCCGGATATCGCGCTCGCGACGACCTCTTATAGCACTTCCTCGATGTTTGCACAGCCCGCTCTCGAAGCCGAGCGACGACGCTCCCCACGTCCCTCACGACCACTTGAGTCTCCTCTCGCTCTGCCTAAACGATGCTTGAGAACCTTACGATCGCCACTCTGCCGCACCTTCCCCGCACTCACTCAATCCTCTCACTTCCATCAATGTTACAGTCAGTTTAATAATTAAGACAAAGAGCAACGGCGCCGGGGGTGGTTATATTAAAGCGTAATTAGTAGCCTTTTAATTAATTCTTTTCCAACCTACGGCGTGTGTTCTTTAACAAAAATATTTTCAATCTTCAGCGGCTTATCATGTTTATTCTACAATATTTTCTTATCTATATTTAACGCAAAAATTATTATCTCCAAGCGTGAACTTAATGTTAATATATCACTAACCTAAGCTCACTAATTTTATCTTTCTTATTAAATACTTTCACGTGGATGCGCTATAAAAAAAAAAAAAAAAATAAATAAAACAAAAAAAAAGGAGAAGGAAAAAGATGAAGAAGAAGAAGAAGAAGGAAGGGGCAGAGGGGGAGGGGGAGTAGGAAAGGCAAGAAAAAGAAGAACGGGGAGCAAGATTCATCTCGAAAAGATTAATCTAAATTTAGTGACGACTACATAAATTTCAGCTAATTTCAAAACACGCTACTGTCAATTTTTATTGGCCCAATAATTTTCCGAGGGCTCGTAAAGGCTCGTAGAGGCTCGTAATAAAATGTATGTCATCTGCCTTTCCTGCAGCTCCAGCTTTCGTCCAAGTGAAGAAAATTCTTTTTCATCAATTTATGACGAACATTATCGAACTCACGAGTCGAAGTCCCTTAGGTCTTTCCTTCATTCTCTTATCTTTTTTCTTTCTTCTTTATTCGTTCTTCTTTTTTACAAGAATTTTTCCATCTGCAAGAGTTTTATATCGCTTCTTTTTCTTCTTTTTCTTCTTCTTTTTCTTCTTCTTCTTCTTCTTCTTCTTCTTCTTCTTCTGTAAAGGGCATGCAATGATGAGCATGCAATGAGGTCGTACCGAGAAACGTTTTTCTTTATAACCACAAATTGTCTGGAAAATACGACAAATTATACGACTTTCCCTTAATACAAGTCGCACGTGGTTTTTTTTTTTTTTTATTGTTTTTTTTTTTTCGTCAACGGGGCCGCAATGGGAGAGAAATTAGGAAAAAGAAGGCGAGAAGAGCGTGAAAAATAATCCGCCCTTGAAGAGTAATGGTGCATTTCAAAAGCTAGTTTTCTTGCTTTATGACACGTGAAGGCTCTCTCTCTCCCCCTCTCCCACTCCCTCTCTCTCTCTCTCTCTCTCTCTCTCTCTCTGTACCACCCTACTAAACGTTAAGAACTTAATTGTCCAGGCAATTCACTTATTACTTTCAGACAGTATGTCGTAACGAATGTTTTTCTACAAACTATCTCAAGGCGTATCTCAAGGCATTATTCAGACTTTCAAATTTCAGTTCTGAAGAAAAATTCAAACTTTAAAAGCCCCCTTAGCCACTTTCATTTCTAATAAGAAATTCCTCTGTTTTACATTGTGACAATCTTGCTGCTTACCTCCTCATGGATCCATACATGTGGATATTACATACATAAAATATATCAAATGTTAAAATTATATTCTCTTTACTTTTGATTAAACGACCCTGAGTTGTTAATTATTATCTGACTATTTTTATCCGTGCTTTTTTTATCTTCTAAACATTGTATTTTAATAGATCGAGAAGAGTAGCGACACTCTGCTTTATTGTAATTTGCTGTGAAACAGACATTTAAAATTCAAACTTAAATAATATTCTCGTATATTATAGAAAAGTCTTGATGAAATCATATCAGAAATTATTAGTTTTTGATCCGTCAAGAAATAAACGTCGTAATTTTATATTCTATTATACCGTTTTTTATGTAAATATTGATACCACAGCATCCTTTATTCTTGCATCCCATTTATTCTTTACAATTTTATTTTGTAATCTCCGCATTAATAATAATAATAACAATAGTAATATTAAAATTTAAATAATAATTTTCCCTTTAAAATTGTTCGACCACGTTCACTAAAATTCTCATGAGGAGAATTTTAAATTTTTTAAATGAAATTTTATATTTTAAACTTTTAATCGCATCTTAGTGAGAGGTGTTGATTTTAATTATACCCTGAAAAGGTTATTACAATTTTTATAATTTATTTACTCATGTGTAAATATTATCATCGTCGTATGCACGATTGGCACTTACTACGATATGATAACGAATATTGTACGTTTTATAAAAAAAATATTCTGCTACAACAGGTTGAGCGGTAAAAATAGAACTTGAAATGCCTGTAATACGCATTGTACTGTGTAACATTACAGTTTCTATTTTCGAATTAAAAACTAGTCCTTCGATACTTTGTCAAACTATAAATAATTTGTGTAGGCTGGGGAAATAGGACAAGGTTTAAATGTAAATTAAAATAAGGACAATACCAAGCACTGTACTTATAAGGTTTTAAAAATATTCCGTCAAACTTGTAAATTACATTCCTAACGAATTTAGAATTGAAAGTTATAATAGCTGTTAATTATTAATAATAATTATTATTATTTCAGTGTATAAGATTGAACGAGTGCTTGAAAAATAATGGAAAAACGTTAAAGTAGTTAATAAAGTGTAAAAAAAGTCGATTTATATCGATAGTATCGATTAATCGGTCAATTGAAAGGAGTCATTCGTTGTTGAAAGTATTAGAACGAGTAGGCCGGAAGCATTTATACGAGGTGGGCGGGAGGAAGGGGAGAGAGCGAGAGAGAGAGAGAGAGAGAGAGAGAGAGAGAGAAATCCGACAAAACGAACGATACGAATGTATGTAAAGACGTTGCGCCTTGGAAATTCATTATCTTCTCACTCCCTCCCCCCCCCTTCTATGACACTTCGCTCAAGCTGCCGTGCTGCTGTAGGCGCTCGCTCACACGCATAGGCGAAGTGGAAGCCGCGCGAAGATGAAGAAAGTTGAGGGAAAAGATCGAGCGGCTCAGCTGCTCGAGACATTTTCATCCGCGAGATGTACATATTTTAACCGGGGCTTAAGCCCCATGGATTTTATGGGCAGGGGTATCGGGGCTGGCGCGCCCCTTTCCTCTCTCACATCCGTTTTCACTCGGTTTTCCTTCTAGACGCGATATCCGCGGCCGATTCCCATCCCCGTTTTACTCCCTTTCCCACGTTACTCCGACCTCCACAATGCATGATAATGCAAAAATTATGACGCCCGTACCCTCCCTCGATTAAAATTACCTTTGTTACATCGAGCCAACTATTTATCTCTTAGAATCCTGATTCTCTATGTTTACCGCGACCCTGTAATGCTTAATATATGTTCTACGTATATTCAGTATTTTTCCAGTATTCGTCCCCTGTAAAGCCTGTGTCAGAAATTCATACTCGGCCGGCTCTTACAAGCCAAATGAAAAAACTTACAAATACATGGCAACATCAGCACATTGTCAGCATCGGATTTATCAGTAATACGAAAACAAGGACAACTGTAAGGAAGATCCAGTATCGATTTACGTAAAACGAAAAAAAATTGTGCATTATTTGCCCAGCAATTATATTTCGATCAAGGAGTTTACAAATAAATGAGATTATTAGGACGAGATGATTGGCAATGAGAAGGGCGAAAGAAACGGGAAATGATGGATGGTCGAAGGGAAGCGAGGAGAGAAAAAAAATATCCGGGGAAGGAGCGGTCAGCCAATCGGTATCGATAATGTCGCCACGGGTCGGCACTCGATAATTTTCGGGAGAATGATGGAAAGGCGTGTAATCCTCTGCACTCTGTCGGAAGAGTGGCGGTGGTGGCGGTGATGGCGCGGTGGTGTTGGTGGCGGATGGAGGACGGGGAGGTAGGAGGGAGGAAGGAGGAGGGCGGGGACTAAGGAGTTGCTCGAGCTAAGGAGTCCGGGCCGATGTCGCCGCGAGGCCCTGGCCGGCGAGGCATCGGCTTTCAACAGATTGCGTGAAACTCGGCCGGGGTCGTGGATAAAGCGTCGCCGGGGACACGTGTCACCGGGGGCGCCTATCAATGTCTCCCTGCGGCTGTGCGCGCGCATCCGAGGTCGAGCCGATGGGTGTCTCGTGGTCCGTGACGCACGACGTCGCCGAGGTGAACGAGGGCTCGCCCGCGAATTTCCCCACCTACTCGTGCTCCGTCTGCAAGGGCTGATCCTTAAAACGCTCTTAATCGCTGAACCACGTGCTCCCAGATCGACTGTGACCGCTGTACCCCGCTCCGTACCCCCATCCATTCGGCTCGTTCGAGTGTGTAACGACGGCTAATTCGACGGGAATTGCCCTTTTATCGGGCACTCGTTAATCATGCCCGCGCTACTTCCCGGCTCCCCGCCCCTCACAAACAACCCCAATAACCTACGAGCACCGCCTAGCCCATAACACTTCCTTGCTCCCAGTGCCCTTGCAATTTCGTTCCTCAGGTCCATCGGATTCTGACGCTCTTTCTCCTCTATACCTCGGACGGACAAGGATTCTGTAAATTTAATCGTCCATTGAGCGAACCTCCGGCTCTTTACTAAGTAAAGACAAATCAATGCATTGGCAAGAAAAGTCTCTGCGGCGATAAAGAAGGACGTGCATAATATTGACTCGGGTAATTGAAAGTCGAGAAAACGTCAATATGAATAACGAGTATACGTAAAGTGCGCATGAGGCTGGAGTTCGGAGCGGTAATAGCTGGGAGGGTAATAGCATCGACGGAAGGTCGTCGGTCAGAGGCACCGGTGCTACCCGGGACACGGCTCGTCGGGTGGGAGTACAAGAGGGACGAGCACCTGCGCGAGCTTCGGGGGGGGGGGCTGGGCGCGCGAGGATCGACGTGCGCCAGGGCGAACGGAGTGCCACCGGGACAGCCTAATCTCGTAATCCTCCACTTCCTTAGGAAGTCGTTTATTAGTGAGGTTATAGAGGACGGGGAGGACCACCGGGGCGAGCTCGCGGTCGTTCCCCGACCAACTGCGGGACCACCATTATTATCTGTAGCCAACTGCTCTTTTCATTTCCGACTTTTTTCCCCGAGTGCCCCGGTTCGGCCCTGCTGCCCGAAACCCAGATTCATCGTCCTTAGCTCCGCTGCCGAAACTCCGCTGCCGAAGCTCCGCTGCCGAAGCACCAACGACCTCAATAAACTAACGCTATTCGTTTTACTTATCGATGCATTAACACTTCACCCTCGGACTGCCTACTCATTTTTAGTCGGAGACAATAAAAGGACCCCAGCCATTGCTTCATAATTTCATAAGCCATTGTTATAAATTTCTATAAGCCTTCCATTAAAAATACTCTACAATTTTCCTTCCTATACCAACAATAAATTAAATTAAAATGCGCCACTTTAAAGCCTTTAATGCTTTAACGGATTAATGGAATACGCCATTCTCATACATAGAGTATTTCGCGAATCAGGCTTCTTTTTTCTATTTTTTTTCTATTTTTTTTTTCTTTTTCTTTTTTTTTTTCTTAATCTTTCCCCTGTCTTCTCGACAATTATTAGTTATTAAAACCAGTTTCAAGCGCGTGAGACTTACAACAAATCTTCCATATTGTTTTTAAGTGATTGTACGAGCGATGCACGTTATACTTGGGATATTAAAGGTAAGGCATTGGTAATCTGCTAGAGACATATTTTGATAATTCTAATTACAAAGACATAAAATGAGCCCTTGAGTTATTGCATCGAGGACGCAGGTACGTTTCCATTCATACGATGACGATTTTTCTTACTAGTAAGTGCGTAATTAATAAGGACTTACCGATGGAGATAATGAAACTATTGAAGTCGGTTTAAGAATAGCGCGAATAGCGCGAACGGCGCGAATAGCGCGAATAGCGCGAACAGAGCTTAAGAATGCCATAAACATGTACAAGTGTAAAGAGTCTGTGAAAGTGCATTGGTTAAAGTACAGTTGGAATAAAACAAAAAGCAGACAGTCGGAGTAAGCAAATAATAAGGAAGAGGGTGGAGGAGGAAACGGAAGTTGCAGGAGCATCCGAAGAAATGTGAAGATGTTATGAAAGAAGCGATTCTAGCGTGGGCGCAGATAGGGTTCGAGGACGATGATCGGCTTTGAGTCAGCAGCCTAAGAGGACACTGACTTCGAGTCGCACACACACGTCGCGCCCTTGTCCGGCAATTTGTTTAGTTTCAACTTGACGCGCCAGGAGCACGTGAGGGCTATTATAAGTAACTCGAGAGGCCCCTTCTCATTTTTCCCTCGGCCCTCACGATCGCTCGGAAGCGAGCCGGTGATACTCGCTCATTTTCCGTCCGGCCCGGTCAGAGAGGGGAAACCCAGACGGCGGCAGCCTCTAAGCACGCGCATTAAAGTGCGCGAGCGTGAGCGTGAGCGAGAGCGAGAGCGAGAGAGAGAGAGAGAGAGAGAGAGAGAGAGCAAGAGAATATATCCTCGCAGACTGCTTGGCGCTGACCCGCCGCCACCGACCTCCAGAAATCACGGGGTCGTGTCCCATTACGAGTTCCTGTGCGGCTACCTCCGAAATTCCCGAGCCCCCTTACCCGCCCCGATATCTGACTCGGTTTCTCACGCAGCGGCACGACCCAGTCCTATATATACTCTCTCCTGCACATATACGTCTACATAAAAAAGAAAGGAATAGGAAAGATAATTCCCTAACGCTTTCCGGCTGTTTTCGACGATCGTGCTTCTGAAGCCGTCGGCGGTCGCTAAGCTCCACGCGGTGCTTACGGCCGTGTCGTCTTTAACATTGATTTGTAATACTCGTGGAGTATTTATTTAAGTACTTGCTATAGCGCGATGGGGCTCGACCGCGCTCGTGGGGAAATTTCGGGTGGGGTGGCCGGGTGGCCGGGTGGCCGGGTTGGCGGGGTGGCCGGCGGTCCAATTGCCGATGAGAAAGTGAAAACTCGAGGATCCTCACCGTTTCACGCCCTTGATTTTACAATATTTTTGGAATTATTATCCCAGTCTGAAGGGAATCGCGTTAATAGGAAAACATGGAAACAACTACTACCTTATTACATCTACGTGTTTCCCATTTACTGGATTATAATAAATTTAACTTTCAATTTACTGTGCGAGCGCGTCTGTAATAAATGGACCTTTTCGAAATACATCTCCTCGGCTGATCCGTGTAATTTAATAATTACCTCCGCGTATTTCATAGCAGCGGAAGTGCGGCAGAGAAGATATAAAATACGAAATTTCGAATGTAGAAAATGAATGCAAAGTCGATGAAGACCGTTGTGAGAGCGGGTGATTAAAAGTCAAATACCGAGACGTGTTGAGTAAACTATTTTACGAGTATTTTACATAAAGAGTTCTATTACACAGTCTCTCCTATGAGCATATGTTTCTCTCCCTCTCTCGCGTACGCACGTACGCACGCACGCACGCACGCACGCACGCACGCACGCGTATACGTGCCCTTATTTCTTTTTACCCCTGCCGATGTCTCCCGTAACGTAGGAGAGATAATAGGAAGGAAATCAGTTCATTTCTATGTTGATCCTGCGGCCATGTAGTCGACGAACCGGGATCGTACCGCTCCCGTTCGTTTATGACCCCCTCCCGTGTCCTGCCATCCAGAAGGATGTCATCCCCCTTGGATGTCGGTACAGATTGACCGCGTTATCGGCACGATCGGAAAACCTTAAATCGATCCGGGCGCAGCGCGTCAAACAGCTTTGAACGCAAAACGGTTTGAGTGCCGACGGTGATGAGCTTCTAACGAGGCGGCCGTGTTTTCCCATTTTCCCATTACATTGTGAATTTTTAATAAGTCTTTATAATTTTGCTGCTATGTAACCCGCACACAAACGAACGACAAACATTTCAACAAACGCCTTTTACGAAAATTCTTTCGAACTCTACATAATCGCTCGTCGATCCCTCATCTACATATTTTACTCTATAGTAAAATTATAATGTCGCAGCAATATTTTAAGCCCAATCCATTTATCTATTAATTATATTAAGGTATGTGCATAAAGAGCTAAAGAACACAAGCATCGGTTATTGTAAAACTTAATTTTGAGACTTGGAAGGAATAAGTAATAATAAGAATAAGCTTTGCGATGTAAGTTTTGAGGATTATTAACTATTCAATAATTTTTCGATATTTTTTAATGTATAAGAGCTTATATAAGAGCGAGAATAAGAGGGATGTAGTCGTATTGGTTGAATTTGAGTGAGAAGGAATGTAAGTAAGCTTGGGTCCGGAGTATCGGTGGCAGGCAGATTTGAGTGGGCTCGGAGAGGGTCAGGGAGATAATGGGTCGGGGCACCGGAATCAGAAGACCGAGGGGTAGGGGCAAATACTCTCGGAGAGAGCAAAAATCCGGAAAGGTCGAGATAACTGTGGAGGGCCGGGCGCGACGCGAGCCATAAATTTGGTGGTCCGATGGTCGGCATCGGAAGCCCGTCATTCGTGGCGAACGACGGATGAGCATTGCGGGTGGACGGGTCGCGACCCCCGGGGAGGCGCGGCTAGCCGAGCAATTTGTCAGCGCTATTAGCCGTCGACGCGGCTTTTGGGGTCGGCGGGAGTCTCGCGGGCGCATCTGCCGTCGGGGTGAAAGGGGTGCCCGAGAGCCGACCGTCTGTTGGCAAAATATCGGGCCCGCCGAGCTTTTGTCGATGGACAGACGCCCACCCCCCGCCCCTCCCGCGTTTCCATTTTTCCGGACAGATCGAGATTGATGGCTCGGGAGTCGAGTCGAGTCGAGTCGAGTCCCGGTGCACGCGAGCATTGTTCCTCGTGTTCCGCTGGACTCCGTTCCTTCCTCCGTGTGTGATTGCGCTCTTATTTCGTTCACGCACCCCTCCCCAATAACCCCGGCCTTTGTCGCCCAAATAATGTATCCAGAGCGGCCCGCGCTCCCCGCGATGACGGATAAACATGCCGACGGCGAATTAATGATGCGCCGCCGAGTTACTTGGTGGGGCCCATTTACTGCCTATTTATATGAAGTCCCGCGCTCGTATTTTGCCACCTTTTAACCCCCACTTTTTGCTCCGTGGGCGAACGTGTCGTTTTGTTGACTGACTGCGACCCAAGCCCTTCCTCATTATACGGCCTTCGTTCACGGCCCCGTCCGACGGACGCTCGATCCTCCTATATCGAAGGCTCGTTTCTCGAGAGAGAGAGAGAGAGGGGGGGGGAGATAGAGAGAGAGGGAGAGAGAGAGAGAGAGAGAGAGAGAGAGAGAGAGAGAGAGAGAGAGAGAGGTCGTGTGCCGAGGTCAGCGGGGCCACTCGTAATTTTGTAAGTTTCCACCTCCCCACACTGCCCCGCCTATTAAATTGCTAATTTAATATTAAATTGAATAGGCGGCGGCTAATTGAATAGGGCATCGGAGCGTGAGGATTGGCCAGGTAGATGCGCCCGAGTTTTAAAAGAAAGTTAACCTTCCCCGGCGTGAGGTTAGGCGTAAGCTGCGGCAGATCTATTTCGAAGCTATGGCCAAGCATTTCGTTGAATTGGGAAAAGAAATATTTTCGTCGTACGAGTAGTCGTCGATTGAGTCCGTGCTCGAGTCGAAGATAGGCGAGCATTTGGATATTTTCGACAGGCGATTTATCGATTACGATAATATCGGCACAGCGGCGGCGCTCGCCGTGGCGGTGGCTACGGCCAAATGACAAATTTACGATACAACGATCGATTCAGAATGATCGAGACTCCCGCGTCACTGGCTCTCTCCCGGGGGGAATGCCAGAGAACGCCAATGATTTTTCCTCAACGTCCGTCCGACGACATCGAGGCCGTATTTTTACGAAGTTACTTTCGGTCACCTTTGTTTGTAAGGGGGTGGCGAGGGGCGCCGAGTCGAGGGAAAGCCGAGTGTTTTCGGTACAAGTGAATTCGAATCTGGCCGTAAACAATCGAAAGTTAAATTGCATTAAGAAGAAAGGTATTCGGGATAAAGCTTACCAATCTGCGGGAAAATAAGAAGGTTCGCGCGCGTGGTGCGTGAGAGGGAGAGGGAGAGGGAGAGAGAGAGAGAGAGAGTTGAATCAAAGAGACGAGGAAGAATGACTGGAGGGCGGGAGGGAGGGAAGAAAGGAAGGAAGCCCGAATCTGGAATGGGAATAGGTGGGATGCCATTGGAATAAGATCGGGTTTAGCCGCGGTGTCGGGTTCGAGCCCCGGATAAGTCTGCCTTATCCCGATAAGCCGGTGAGTTAATGAATCACAAAACAGGTGGCGGGTACGCGGGTCGCGCGGCCCAGTCGAAAAGGTGGGGGCGGAGAACGGGTGAGGAGGCAGCAACGAGCACCGCGATCGGGCCCGTTTCTTCCATTCTCTGACAATCATCTTTCTAACGATTGCATCTTTCCTTACGACTTTTTATTAATTCCCGTCGCTAATCGAAAATATTACCCCCATCCGCCTTCTCTCTCTCTCTCTCTCTCTCTCTCTCTCTCTCCCCCTTTGTCCCCGATATATAATCACCTTTACATTTATACGTCTCTTCACGCTTTTGTGAAATAATCTTTGCTTTAACGGCCAAACACACGCGCGCGCGCGCACACACAGCTACCTTTGTGTATTCGAAGTGCATTTCCATTTGACAAGTCAGCGTTCTATTACTCTTATGAACCGATCTTTAGACGAGCTTAAATTTAAACTTCCCCTTTTTAAGTTCCCTCCTTGCCCTCCCAACAACTAGTACTGAAATATGAAGAACAACCGTAGGTAGGCACATTGTAACTTTTATAAGAACAAATGTAATTTTCAATTATTGTACTCGTCCGCAACATGAATTGTTACATTCATTGTTATTTAATCTGCTGTTGGTTACGTATTTATGAAAATGACATTACCGGCGACATGGGCCATTTCAATTATAAGAATTTCCCGGGTTCATTGGCATTCACAGAGAATTTAATTTTGAATTCAATTTCCAGTATTGATTTACTCGAGGTAAAAAATGTATCGCCATATGTATTGCCAGATATGAAGAGTCGCTCGGAAAGGTAAATAAATGTTATTGTCTTATATCTGCATATGAGATTATGCTTAAATTTACAAGATATAAAAGAGTCGCTCGAATGCGAAATAATCTTCAATAATAAAGCGCTGAGGAAGAAGGACGATGGCTGCTCGCAAAAGTCATACGAAATAATGTACCGAGACGGCTTTCTTGGCCAACGACGACGCGTCCTTATAAATAAAATAAAAGACAATTGCTCACGAGGCTTAAGTATAATTCAGAATGGTATTAATAAATAGGATAATAATAGATAAACAATAAGTCGAGTGGATGGATCGTTTGATCGGATTGAGGACGCGTCTCGAGGAGTCGCGATTATTAAAAAGTTAACCGAGGCCCAGAATTTTTATTCTAATTGTACAATTGTAAAAGTAAGGCTTATTGGTAAAATAAAAGAATTGTTAAATGATAATTATTTATTTCGGACGACGTATTAGTTGGAAGTGCCGCGAGCCGACGGACATCAATCTTATCGGGCCGTAAAGCACGAGAACGTTATCTACGTTCGTTCGACATCCCAACAAATCTAAGTCTTGAATTCTTTCGTCAAATGTGCCTTTTGCATTAGATTTTCCCAATATTTTACCTCAAGCCGCGGAGGAGCATCCGCATTACATTGTAAATTGCACATATATATATATATATATATATATGTTTAAACTTTTAACGGGGGGCTTAAGTTTTGCCTTTTCCTTGAGATTATGAAAATTTCTGGCAGGATCTATACCGATGGAAACGCGTCTTTTGCATTATTATCTTTGAAACGTCAAAGTAAACAAAGACGATAATGAGCTAATGTATAAATATGTAGGATATAAATATTTTTAAGAAAAAAATGTCTTCCACGCACAATACAATTGCTAATGAAGAATATGAATAAAAGAATCCTGCCGATTCGTTGGGAAATTTTTTCATTATGATTATCGTGCAAAAGGTGCAATTTTACTGACAAGAAAACGTTAAAAATCCTCAATCCTTGTGCTTTTACCGGGATTTTGAAGCTTTTTTCATAGAAGTCGCGATTCTCGTATTATCGAAGTAGCGAGTAGAAATTGAATTTTCTTATAGCTTATTATGCTTATTGATTGCGGGGAGGAAGGGAGTATCCGGAGAGTAATAATTCCTTTTCACGTTAATAAGCCCAATCCGAAACGGAGCGCTTTTTTCTTTTCAGATTACAGAGCCATATGTCTTTTAGTGCCGCAATTTACAAGTTTGTTACAATTATCTTCAATATTTTTTATTTCATTTATTTAATTTTTGGGTTTTTTTTTTTTACTCTTTTTATTTTCTTTTTGTTTTATACCGGTTGATTCTTATCGCAACCCTAATATAAGGTTATTTGTTCACTCCAAGATAATCGTGAGGAAACATTTTGAATCGTTAGTTCAACTATGCCAGCTATTTCAATGGGCACTTTAGCTTAAAATCTGATAAAACAGACAGAGAGATGGATAGATAGATAGATAGATAGATAGATAGATAGAGAGAGAGAGAGAGAGAGAGAGAGAGAGAGAGAGAGAGAGGGAGAGAGAGGCAGGAAAATTTGTTAGAGTGAAACTTATGTACAATCGATATTTATTGGATTATTAAAAATAAATCGAAGGTTTGTCTCGGCTTCGATGCAGCACTCCACGTGCTTTAAGCAATTAAATCTTCATTATTACTAACTATCGATGCCAGGAACGTACATGAAAAATATTGGTGAATTTTACGGGTAAATTATCGCGACGGTGATTTCAAGGATCAACAAGGGAGGTACGAGGATAAATATCTTCCCTAATACCTCGAATCCCGAGAGTCTGAAATATTCTGAAAATTCCTAAGGAAAGATGTCAGAGTAAATTTCTAAGAGTTTGACAGATTCCTCTCTCTCTCTCTCTCTCTCTCTCTCTCTTTCTCTTGCGCGCGCGCGCGCGCGCAGCAAATGTACGTTAGCTTATGTTTGTATAATAAAACGAAAGATTTTTGACTGTAGGGCAGAGCTTATTAACGGGGAAAATAATAATTGGCCGGCCGTCTGTCACAATATTTACGAGGAGCTTCTAAACGAGTTTTTAAGTGTAATAGGGCTAATTCTGAAAGCTCTGGAGAGCCATCGACTTCGGCTCGTGTTTGTAAACAAGCTTTTTATTAGGAAAATTGGGTCCCGAGTAGCGATTCTTGAGATCGCGACCGACGTCGAGGAAGCTCCGGGGACTATCTCGCCAGGGGGGATTATGAGCTCTAGAGAGGACAGGAGGGGATGCCCGGCATAACCGGAAACGACTCACCACGTTTGAGCTTCTCGAGAGGCTCATGATGGATATTGTGGGCACCGGAGTGGAGCATCGCCGCGGCACTCGCCGCCGCGGCCACGTGGTGATCGTGGTGACCGTTCCCGTGGATGTGATCCAGGTGGTGGCCGGCGTGTTGCATCGCGCTCTGGAGATGTTCGCTCGCGTGCTGCTGGAGTCCGGCTACGTGCTGCTGCTGCTGCTGCTGTTGCTGCTGCTGCTGGGAGGCCAGGGCTCCATTCGCGCCCCCGGCGACGAGGTCTTGGAGGCAGAGGTCGCCGCCGGCGAGTTCGAGGCTCCCCCCGACCCCGCCGCGCTCCATACTGTAGTAGGCCAACGTCGTGGCGCCGTTGACGGTCACGAGCACAGTCCCACTCTCTCTCTCTCTCTCTCTCTCTCTCTCTCTCTCTCTCTCTCTCTCTCTGTCGATCTCTTTCTCTTGCGAATCGCAAGCTCCGTATCGGATGGTGAAGCACTCGCGGACGATGCACTAGGAGCCGCGGTCCGGTCGCGCACTCCGGGTCCTCTCTCACGCTCTCTCTCTCTCTCACACGCTCTCTCTGTCTCTCTCTCTCTCTCTCTCTCTCTTTTTATTTCTCTTTCGCGTTTGATTGTAATACGGTTGCGCGGTCCCGGTTAGGCTGGGAGCCAGGCAGAAGCGAGACTTTGTAGGCGATCTGACGGCGGCGCGCGGATGCCCCGAAGGCAGGAGCGCCGGTGGTCGTGCGGTTGCTGCGGCGCCGCTGCTGAGCGGCTCTGGGCCGAGTCGCGCCGCGGCGACAGCGGTGGCAGAGGTGGCGTCCGAGACGAAGGCGACGGTGCTGCTGCCGCTCGGGCGGTACGGTAGGGGCCCGCGACCCGCTGCCCTAGACTCCGGCGCGGCTCGAGGCCGCGCCCCCGACTTGGCCCCACCCACGCCCCGGATGCGTGCGCCCCCGGTCGATGTGTGTGCGGTGCGTGCGCGTTCGGGGCTTCAAGAGAGCCGCGAAAGGCTCGCCGAGCGGGGCTCAGGGCGGCTCGGCTCGAAGCTTCTCCGAGACTCCTTCGTCACCCGTCGGTCCAACTCCCAGCGTCCGGCGTCCCCCGATTCGGCACCGTACCTCGCCTTCACCTACTTTTTACTTGTCTAGCGTCGCGTTACTCCGAAACGAGTTCTTTTGCCAAAGACTACGGCTTCCTTAACCTCCTTCTGGGTGCCCGGGCTCCGCTAACCACCTTCTCTCGATATTGCGTTATTATCAACCTTTAAGCCGAATGTTCTCACACCTGATACTATGAGCTTCATTGATTCCGCGGCTTTAACGGTTATAGGAATGATTTAAAACTTACTGTTTTCAAATGTCTTCCTTAAATCCTCGGCTAAATACGTTTTTACATAATATTATTCTTCATATTCTAAATTATTACTCCGTTCAGGAGAATAACGCCATTCGGAGGACGTTGATTATTTCTCGGCATATACGATATTATTCATATGTACGGCTTATTAAAAATTTATTCCCTTCCCTGGTTATTAAAAGAAGCTCGGGAATTGCGATAAAAATTTTTAAACGGTCTTTTAATGTGAAATAAAAATAAAGACCATAACCTCGGAAACTCCCGATTTTCCCGATAAAAGCTAATCATTCCGAAAGCTCGTAAAAGTCTTTAAAGACAATTATCATATTAAATATCGACACTCTTTAATGACTATTTCATTAGGGCAATCACGAAAGTAATCCCGATGAGCATCGTATCTATAAAATCTACAAATATTATTGTATAAATTCATTTTTATCATTTTGATACTTTGATTCAACGGTAACGACATAATTTTTCTTTAGCTTTGTTTTTTAATGTTTCAAACCGGTTTCTTAGAATTGGGAATAAAAATTTATATACATATATATATATATTTATCTCGAATTAAATATAATAATGCGTAAAATAAATAGAGGGAGTGTATGCTTAGTCGATATAATTCATCGTACGTTAGGAAAAAAGAGAAAAATGTTTGAAATTTTAGTCATAATCAATATTTACGTTGTAGTATAAGCATAAATACATAAAATATCGATACTCTTATACCGCTTATTTATATATATATATATATATATATAAAGTGGGTGCGTTTGTGTGTGCGGGCGGGCACGTGCGTGTGCGCGTCACTGTTAACAAAGAAAATCCTGTTCGGCGTTGGGTACCTGCCGCAAGAAACAATGAATAATAAGATGATTGAGAAAATTTTTGTAAAAGTTAGTGTTATCTCTCTTAATGAACAGGGAACAATTGTAATTGCATTGTAGAGAGGAGTTGGAGGAAGCGCTTCGGGCTTGAGCAGTATAAGCTAATTAATATATTACAGAGGGAAGAATGAATGGCATCTAAGATCTTGTGTATAAAAGGGTGACGATGTTTATATTTAAAAAGTGAGCAGCGGCAAAACGGGATTTTCAATGTGGTTGGGGGTAAAAAAAAAAAAAAGAAGAAAGAGAATGGAAGATAAGAAAGAGAGTAAAGGGGTTGAGCTAAGCTCGAAAACACTTTTTATATGACATTTGCAGAAAAAGACTAAATTCCGAAAGTGGATCAACTTGGGGAGGTTAATATATATAGGATGGATGCTGCTAAGGTACTCCCGTGTTTGGACCTCCAGACAAAAGAAGCTAGTTGAGGAAGAGGGTAGAGACGACCTTCCTCGGAAGAATGAAAGGGCGGTCACGTGGATGGGCGGGTAGGGGAGCGGCTGTACGGGGGATGGGGCTAGAACGAAGTCATCGAGTAGAAAAACTTGGTTAACAGAAGCTGCGGGGAGGGCAAAAAGGAGAGAAACTCGCGATCGAGGCACAAGGAGTCCCGCACTCCAGCGGCTAGACAAAGCCTGACTTGCTCTCGGAGAACAAAATAAGACGAGAGAGAGAAAGAGAGAGAGAGAGAGAGAGAGAGAGCGTGCCCAAGACGTGGTCGAGAGTGGATGGAGTACGTTAGTCAGCTCTGGCGGAGATGCGTAACCGAGACGGCGACCGAACGCGGCTGTGGCTCTAACGGTGTTGGTGGCGGTGGCGGTGGCGGTGGCTGTGGCGGAAACAGCTCGTAGGTTCCTCGTCGTCGGGGGTGGCAGGCGCTACCTTCCCTATATAAGGAGCCCAGGGATGTGCGCGCGTGTGCGTAGAGCGCGCGCGTGTGATTGCGTCCGAGCTGTGGCGGGGGAGGTGGAAGAAGACGAGCAACGGCGCGGGAGTGGGAGCGAGAGGAAAACCCGATGCCACGCCCTCTGACTGCGTGGGCGTTGCACCGATGACACTCGCAGCCCCCTCCCACCACTACCCTCCCTCCACGCGTCATACCACCCCTACCCATCTACCCATCAACGCACACAGCTCACCGTCAGCGTCACCCCCCTCCCCCGTCCCGGCCCGTCCCGTCCCGTCCCGGCCCTCCCGTACCCATCGCACACGGGCACGCACGCGCCTCCCCTCCTCCTGCTCTCTCCCTCGCACTCATCGTACGGGGCGTCGCGCTTTTTCACCGTCTTCGGCTCTTACCGCCCGCAGTTCTTATTTCTTGGTCTCTTTCAAATTTCTACGACACGTAGCTACACGTACGTATGTCAGGCTCCGGAGTGGGACATGGCAAGAGGGGAGTCAGGAAAATCGGCAGCACACGGCGCTGATTTTCGAGCACGCGCGTCTCTGATAATCCGCCTTCCCATACACGGCCGAGAGCTCAGCCTCCCCTCCGCCCCAAGTCCCTGCCACGCACTCTCTTTCTCTATCACTCCATCTCTCACTCTCCCTCTCTCCCTCCCTCTCCCTCTCCCTCCCCCCTATATATATATATATATATATATATATCCACCTCTCGGCCCGTCTCTTAGAGCCCTTGCGCAATTGCAGTCGAGCCTCAGCCTCGTTATCATTAGACCGAACGGAGCGGACGGGACTCGCGTAGCTAGCGTCCGATTTTCATCGGCCCGGATCCCGGCATCGATTGTCACCGAGAGCTAACTAAGAAAGCGTCCCGGAGGGTCGCTGGCGGAGCATCAAAGGTTGCTTACTCCTCCGTACACTAAATGACGTCATAGGCAACGTTTCAGCCGCCACGTTGCGGAATGCAAGCGAGCTGATGCGGCTATAGCTCTTAACGCCCCTAACGACAGCTACTTAGTACCGCTCTCTCTCTCTCTCTCTCTCTCTCTCTCTCATGAATCTATCTCTGTATCCACCCTAAAAATCACCATTCTACAGCTTTACATTCTTCGCTACGAAATTACACGCTTCTAAAACTATAAAGATGCCGGGATTACTTTGGACTCTTGAGATTATTCAGCGAATTAAGAGGTTACCAGCGATCCATCACGATGATCAACACTCTTAACTTTAATTGGAAATTACGGCAAGGGTGAAATTTACCCCAGGCAACATCCACTTCAAATTAATACAATTGGCTTCTCTACCTTTTATACTGATTTACTACTTATCGCGCCGCCTCAGACTTCCCTTCATTATGATTCTTTATTTAATTCTTCGCGTTTTATATTAATTCAAGGCCATTAAAAGAACTTGATGCCTCCAGATACAAAGCTTTAAGCTATTATAAAGTGAGACGGGTCTCCTTCACTAAAGCTGATATTCTTTATTGATTCTAATTAATTTCTATGGCCTCACTTACAAGCGCCATCTATTCTATTCGGGAATTTTCAAATTTTGTTCCATTGCATTCTTTATACGTCGATACGTGAACTTTTGTAGTGATTTTTATCTCAGACAACCTCAATCCTTTAAGAATATCATTAATAATTTATAAAAGACGGTACATGTACTTGGACATGTTAAATATTTTTGTTATGTCGATATTATTTCTAATACGGAAAAAAATGTGAATGTTATGCAGAGATGTAAACAGCGCCTAAGGAAATCTATAGAAGAATATCCTATTTTCATAATTTGAAATAAGAACATTCGTTTTGAGAAAAATTATTTTGAGACTCCATTGTCAAAATGCTGTGGACCAGAATCATGCAATACTTTTTTTATTTTTCTGAGCCATTTTCTTACACGAACGTAACTATATTGTAATACTTCGTTTTAAATATTAATTTTCAATACTAATTCAATGTATACACGCGATAAAAAATTTTATTATACAATAATCATTGATCGTTCCTATCGGTGCACTTACACAGTACTTTGGCTCCTACCTTTTATTCTTTATATAGGAGGATATTTATTTCTACAGATTTGTTACTTCGAAATAAAATGACGCAATACAAGAAGCATATTTGGGCAATTGATTTCTTTATATTCTTTGCAAATAAAATTTTACACTAATCAATTACTTTTCCTTGCACAAAAACTACGAATTTAATATATATCAATACAATAGGTATAAAAGATTTAAAAATATTATTTTATTTTACTGATTTTACGAAATATAATAATAATAATAATAATAATAATAATAATAATAATAATAATAATAATAGTATCTAAAAAAATAATGAGGCTTATTATTATCTAGCTCTTTTATCAGATGAGTCAGCGTACATTTATTTGCAATTTATTTATTGTTTTAGCGAATGTAATTATATATATATATACATATATATAATATAATACATATATTAATCTTTATTGACACAGTGTATTTTATAAATAAAATATCCCGAGCGATGAAATTGAAAGACAGATCTTTATTATCTGATAATCCTTTGTAAATTGAAAAAATCATAAAGTTGGTAGAAATAAAATATTTATGGTGGGACGCGTTAATAATTGTCCGGCTTATTAAATTATAAATATTTCATCACATAATTTTCATTTAGTTGCCATTGATTTTTAATTCGGCGAAAATCGCTGGAAAGTGTACAGCGCTAAACTCATTATTTGAAGCTGCTCTCGAGCCGGGCAATAATAACAATAACGTCAATGTAACTAGCACCGGCGGCCCTAAAATAGCTTAAAATATTAAAATAATAATATCGAGTATAAAGTTTATGATGGATCCACTTGGTTGAGTTATATAGCGGATGGAGGGGGAGATTACGCAATCAGAGGCTCGTAAACGTATGAAAATAAATAGTAATAATAATATGAATAAGTGAGAAAGTATAAATTTTTGTAGATGCATAAATGGGTATTCTAATTGACCTTTCCCATGTAGAGGCTGTTATTTACGATTATTGTCTGGCCGATAGCGGAGGAGAGAAATGCGACGTCCATAAAGCGCGTTATGACCTGACTGCTATAAAAGGATAAGACAGACATTTATCAGATATGTAGAAGGTAAGACATTTAATGCAAAAGTATCCTATTTCCTCGGAGGGAGTGTTTTGTAGGTCGGGAAACCTACTCGAGACTTAATTATTGCCTTGCGCGGCTTTCATTTTCCAGCAACAATAAAGCTAATAAAGCTAATAAGTTTTCGCTGCTAATGGCTGATTACGCGTTTAAAGCAAGTGATAATTTACTGTAAGTTAAATTGCTCTGCGCGATCGGATTTAGAAATGTTTTACATTTATAATTCCTTATTTATCGCGAGCGACATCAATGTATTATTGGCATAAACACTCATTTTCTTTTAACTGCCTCGTAAAATATAATCCTTTTCGCGCACATTGTACAAATAGCGTTATTTGCACGAATCTTAACAATACGCAGTCGCCGCTTAATAAAGGCAATAAAATATAATAAAAATAATCGAAATAGTATGTATAGAAATACGAATACGAGGGATATTTATTTTAATGCGCTTTCAATTATTGAAGGTTATTGGGGAGGAAGGAAGAGCGAGCCCAGTCGCCTATCCAGTCTACCAAAATACTTTTATGTAAATAAATATCCTCTAACATGCATAATCACATGCACGTAGAGCGTATGTACAGAGTCGATTCGATCGAGAGAGCATAAGCAGCTGACATTGAAAAATACTTTTAAAATGACAAGATAAAGTGTCGCGGTTGTTTGGAAAACATAAAGATTTATTATTTTGTTATTATGCTTGAGTTGATAACAATTTTCTTCTTTCGTGCAATGAAAATGAAATTCCCCCCCCCCCCGAGTAGCAGTTCATGTCGACAAAACAAGTCCATATAAGGGATCAGTTCGCAAGCCTACAAACTACAAACTACAAGATGTCGATTATCACTTCTAAAGGACAGTTTCATATTTTATTAGCGATACTGACAATAAATAAAAAAACTCGAAGGTTGCACTTTATATTTGTAATACCTTTCTTTTTATTCCCACATCGAGAAATTTAGCAATACTGCGTCAGATAAGCGATACTCTGCAGTATAGGGTAAATAAATTACGTTTTTCATTGAGTCAATGAGATCTCTAGATATCTATATTTCCAAATAAGTAGTCGTATTCCTGTTTATAGAAAAAATGACGCTTGTCAGCCCTTAAGCATAACAGACAGATTTTGAATTTCATCTCGAATTGTATTTGCTTTATAATAAAAAAAAAATCAATGGATGTACATGATTGTTCTCATACTTTTTTAAATGCCTAAATAGTCAAATTGAATTAATCTATGGAATGTACATGCACGTATGTATACAAGTGCCTGGGCCGCGCGCTCCTTCCTCGTCTAATAAGATTAATTTGAAATATTCGACTTTAGAGCATTAATTACGTAAAATATCTAGCTCAATTATAAGCATTATAAATTAATTAACCGACGTGTTTACATGGCGATAATAAATCTTTTAAAAATTATGGGCAAGATGAAGTCGCTCCCTATATACAGTCTTTGTCTTGTTTGGTACATGTCCGAGAGGTATAGTTTTAAGCCTATAATAACGACCTCCATTGTACGTAAATTCATAGTGCATTTAATATAAGATTTCTAATTTTCGAAGGACAATGTCTAGGTGAACATGGAAAGTATGTGGATCTAAAGAAACAATTGGAAAATGAAGAGGAACGACGAGGAAAGGGGAGGAGAGAGAAAGTGGAGTATACATCATCTGAGCGTATTTTCGTCATTTCATTCGCGTTTTCTATATTCTGTCCCGCACACGCGCTCGTCAGTTCTCTCACTCCTGCACATTTCTTCGCTAAAGTTAAAGCAGTGGCTCTCATCTACCGCTCCATCGTTGCAAGCCGTTCGGTCGTTACGAGCGCTCCGTCTTTACAAATTTTATATCATTTTTATGAGGCATAAAGTCGTCGAGAAGCCGGCGGAGACAGCTCATTGGACTCAATGGCAGAAGAAGAAGAAGAAGAAGAAGAACAAGAAGAGAGAGAGAGAGAGAGAGAGAGAAAGTGTGTGTTTGTGTGTATGTGCACGTGAAGAGCAGGGTGGGTGGAAGGTGGGTGAATGTCGTCGAGGAAGGGGAGCTAAGAAGAGGATGGCGTGTGTTTGAATAAAGAGGATTTCGCAGAGAGGCGACGAGAGAGAGAGAGAGAGAGAGAGAGAGAGAAATGAGAATCCGACGGTTGCCAAGTTGCAGCTCGCTCGCTTTGAGTTGCCGAAAAAAGGCGAAAGGAAATACAAACAAAAGAAGCAGGCGAGCGAAAGAGACGAGGGGATGCTCGAGAGAGGGACGATAGGAGGAGGAGGAGGAGGAGGAGGTTGTCACGTGGTTGGGCGGAGCGAAATTCAGCCCTCGAGTAGCTACTGTGTATGAGTGTACGTGGAGAGTGCGTGGCTGTGTCGTACGGGTGCGTGCGTAAATACGCGCGATATCGGTATTGTATTCGTGTTGGTTTGTTCGGGTGGTTGTAGTCGTGCCGGGGGCAGGGACGAGGCGCGGTGAGGTGAGATAAAGCGAGGCACTGGAACGTATAAGAGAGCGAAAGAGGGGCCGAAGAAAAAGGGTGAAATTCACAAGGGACGATGTCACCCCGAGGGGGAAAAAGCTACCCGACGGACGAGGTGACGGAGCGGGGAAGGCGACGAGGGAGAGTAGGAGGTACAGTGCTAGAGCTGGAGCCACCTTTTCGATTAGATATTTCGTTAGCCGCGATAAGAGGCTGCCGAGGGAATCCGGTTTACAGTTATTTCGGAAAATATTGAGAAGCTCCGCGCGCCTCGAGGATGATTCTTCCGAGAGATCATCCCAGGCTCGAGTGTGTAAGCCATCCCGTACTCTGGCTCCCGAGATTCTTTTTTTCTTCTTTATTTATATTCCGCCCTCCCTCCTCTACCCGAACAGAGATTAAATTCCTAATTCCTTTATAATTATTATGCTCGCGTTCATTTCCCTAATAATACACGGTTTAAGGTTAGATCATCGTTTCTTACCCAAACTAATTTTTTAGCCTCATTAAGACCTTACCTTTTTAGGCTCGACACTTACACATATGATCTATCAATTCAAATGAAAGCACACGCATACAACAAATAAAAAAGCAGGGTCTTTCCCTCTTTTAGAAAATTTAGCAATATCGTGCCGAATGAAACTCAGTAAATTAGGGCAAAAGTCGATTCCAAATGTAAATGAATTCTTTGGATTATTTTATTCAACTGAATAACAAGAATGATAAGCGATAACAATAAAGAAGAGGTTTTTCATACATTTATATATCTATATACGGGATATATACGATTCAAGAGTATTCCTGAATAATTCATATTTATTAAATAATTCATTATGTATTAAAAAGCAAAATAAATTTCTAATACAAGTGTAATATTGGTTGAGAAGAGATAAAAAAATATGCACAGACTCAGGCATATACATGAACATACGCATATATACAAATATATATATATATATATATATATATAATATGAGAAGTAAAATTAAAAGAAAACCCTTTTTATTTCAGAAGAAACATTTCTGAGGAGCGGCTAATGTATCTGAATATATTATATTTAATAGGATTTTCTTGACGTTGTATGCACGAGAAGGGTTTTCACAAAGTTTCACATCTACAAATAAGCTTGCGCTGGTGTCGAAATAATAAGTGTAATTGCAATACAGTTGAATGTGATGGTCAAAGTTTCGTGATTACCGGGTAGTGGGAGTGGGAGTGGGAGTGGGGGGGGGTGGAAAGTTCGAGTAGCCTTACTTTGGGCAGAGAGTGAAAAATTGAATATCTGGATAAGTATTTGAAGTCGCGATATTCGAGAAGAGTGCAAGGGAACCACCGACGACCCCCGCCCTTCCCCGCCCTTCCTCGGCCTTCCGCGCAGCTCGCTCGAGCAATTGCAATTTTCTTGAGGACAAGGAGGGTCTCTAGGTGCTCGGAGGCAAAAGCCAAGCGGACGGAGCTGCGGGAGACCCGCATCCTTTCGCTTTCGGCTTTGACAAACGAGGGCAGCCTCCCTCCCTCTCCATTCCACTCCATCAATATTCAATCACGAAGAAATTTCCCTCCTCCGACTCCTATCCGACCTCTGCGTCGCCGCAAACTTCCTCGGCGGCCCCCATCCTGCTCTCGCTCCAAGACGTCCTCCTTATAGCGAAAAGAAAAAGAACGGCTTCCGGGACTTTATGCTGTTTAAGAGGGGATTTCTCAAGCAGCCCCGTTACCCCGTTGCCCCGTCATCCCCATCCCCTCGACCCCCACACCCGCTCGCCCCGTTTTCCATCTACGCCTTTACAATGTTTTCAGAATTTTAATCTACCTTTCGCTCCCTCGCTAATTAATGACTTATTCCGAAATATGCGCCTCTCCTTCCGGCAGCTTTTCATACTTTCGAGCCCCCACCCCCACTATGCCACCTCACCGTGCAACGATTAATGATTTTTTCCATGCTTTCAAATAGATTCGACGGAACGCTTAGGGATAACCCGATCGACTGCAAACTCCCCCCCTACACACACCCCACACCCCCACACCCTCACCCCCTCAAAACCCCCCTACCAAGTATTTTCATTCGGAGGAGGAATTTTTTTTTTTCTTTTATAATAGCCGAACGGCCGATTTAACAGGAGTCAAGTCGGATTCGACACTTGAGCACATGTGATCTACGCGGAATGTATTGATTTAAACAAAAAAAGACTTTATTGCGAGCGGTGAAAAAGAAATATATTTTTTAACGCCTAGTGAGTCACGCCGCTGATAAATGAGGGGAAAATCGCATCGGAACGGAGGAGTGACGAGAACGAAGAGACGGGGAAAGCAGTGGGAGATGGGTGGGGGAGAGAGAGGGAGAGAGTCGTGGACCTTTGACGTATTATGTTGAGCGTCCCCATATGTAGGCATAATTAGAGGGATGAGAGGATAAGAGGAAATGCGTTATAGATGGGACGAGTGCCGTCCTCGGCAGGAAGAGCCGAGGCATTGATGCGGATGCCCCCGCGGATTATTCCGGATAAAGAGTTCCGTGCAAGATAAGCAGTTTTTATAGTTGATAAGCTCGTGTGGCTCGCGCGCGCGTGACTAATCCCATCGAAAGCGGCCGCTTTGCAAATAATACGCACGTGGCGGTCGGTGCCTTCCTTTTTTCCCCGAGCCGAACAGCGCTGGTTATTATTACTACCACTACTACCACCATTGTCACCATTCTACCTGTTCTCACGTAATGCACCTAGGCCGCAGCTACACCTTTATTGTGCCCGCCTCGCTTATTTACATCCTTCCGAATGTTTCTTTTTTCATGCCCTACTCCTTGTAACTGCTTGGAAAATTCAATTTTTCCGACAACGCCAATGTTACGTGCGCGGATAGACCGGGCGACAATCGAGTACAGGTATTACAGAATTTTATAAAATTCACAAGTATTGAGCCTGCGAGCGCTTATTAATCGTTGTTTATCCTAATTCCCGTGGAAATCAGAGGCGCCGCCGTATTTATTGATATTATGGCTCGCAGAAGCCCCCCACCCCCACCCGCAATCTCGCTAATTAGTCGGATTACGGCTAAGTAATAAAAAGAGTTTTGGCTATTATTTCGGATAGTCGTGCGGCTGAATGTCAGAAAATTTATTATCGGGATCGGTCCGAGGCTTCTTAATAACTCCGGTTATTAAGATCACTTTAAAATCACTAAAGAACGTAATTTCTTCGGAATTTATTCCTTTATTCCGTCGCTAAATAATTCCACAAAGCACCTCTCGAACAGAGCTGAGCTTTAAAAATAAAGCCCCTCACCTGTGCTTTATATTACGTGTAAATGTTAATTTTATTATTTCCGTAGGGAGATATATAACTTTATTTGCGATTACCTTAGATGCAGCAGAAACAAGCGTTTATTTTCACCGAAGACACGTTCGGCCTTAAGGAATCGGACTCACCACTGCTTCGCTTCTTAATTAAATTCATAAATACAAGGAGGGCTAGATAAATAGAAAGAGACGGGAGAGCCGGGAGAGCCGGGAGAGCCGGGAGAGCGGGAGAGAAAGGTGGCAGCGGGTCGGGGGGTGGGGTGGGTGGGAAGGGGAGGGGAGAGGGTAGAGAAAAAGTTTTATACGTAGCGTAAAGTTTTATATCTGTCCTCTTTTTAATTAACTGACAAACGTAAAAGTACATCGTAAAAGTATCCCACTTTATAAAACCCAAATTGTGTTCTAACAAAGTAGATCGTAAAATTGGAGTATTCCGTAAAATCCAATAAGAATTGACTGGCGAAATAGGAAGGAAAGGCCTTGCCAAACTTGTAAGAATCTAAAGAGATTCCCCCTTTCTGCGAGAATAAGGCGGAAGAACAAGAGAGTAGACATTGTGAGTGATGAGGGATTGGTTGGCGAGGAGAGTCGAGGAGTGGCGTAGCGTGGCGTGGCTTGGTGTGGCGTGGCTTGCTGTGGTGTGGTGTGGCGTGGCGTGGTGTGGCGTTGTGTGGCGTGGTGTGGCGTGGCGTTGTGTGGCGTTGTGTGGCGTGGTGTGGAGTGGAGCTGGGAGGGAAGCCAAAGGTAGCCGGGGCTTGAGGGGGGGGGGCCGAAAAACGGACGGAGAGACAAACAAACGTCAGTGGAATGTGACAGTGTGCGCAGCGACTTTTCGCGCTCGTGGTATAAACATTGCTCGATGAAGAGAATTATTGCCCAGATTGTCCGTGAGCCCACATTAACGCGTCCGTCCCTTGAAAATGCCGAAACCCCTTTAAAATCAGGCCGTCGCTCGGGAGAACTCGTTTAATCAATATCTATCGATTCTCAGACTCGGAAGACGCAAATAATTCTTAATTTATGCACTTTCATCGGAAACAATAATATTAATAATATTAATAACAACAACAACAATAATAACGACAACAACAATAATAATAATAAAGGTCGAGAAAATGAAAAGAAGAGAATAGATTAATGAGAAATTGACCGCAGCCCACTGAACTCGAGTACAATTATTATTTGCATAGATTTGATAAACGGGCTTGGCCTGGGTGTACTTGTAATTGGCTCTCGGACGTAAAATCGACGGAGGTTTAAAAAATTTATTTCCTTTCATTGTACTCCGTCCGGGTGAAGGAAGAAATTTCGAAGAGTCAAAGATACAAAATGCGAAGATTCGAAAAGTGACTGAGTGCGTGAATATCCAGATAAGATGAACACGAGCAGAGAGGACGAGTGATACAGATGAAGTGCGAGCGAGCGCGCGAGGGTGGAGAGAGAGAGAGAGAGAGAGAGAGAGAGTGAGAGAGGGGGGGTGAGGGCGAGGGGGGATCGAGCGCGTCTGATCGGGGGAAATGAAAGAGGGACAGGGATAGAAAGTAGAAGAGAGAATAGGAGCCCCACTTGGTTTACTCGCTGGCGCATGACGTCACGGCCAATAGGAGGTCGGAAGCTGGGCGGCGCCTGGACGCGAGGCGGCCATCATGGCACCTCTCTCTCGCTCTCGCCTACCCTCTCGCTCACTCTCTCGCGTTCTCTCTCTCTCTCTCTCTCTCTCTCTCTCTCTCACTCTCTCTAGCTCTCTCTTGGGCCGCGTAGAACCCACGCAGGCAGTTCCGCAGGAAACTCTCTCTGCGATACTTTGCTCTCGGGGAGTGAGTTTCTCTCTTTGTTTTATTCTCCCCCGCCCCCGCCCCCCGTCCCACATCGTCCCGCGCGCCCTCTCGCACCATCTCTCTCCGCATCGCGCATACCTTCCGTCTTACAAGCATTTATCCATCTTACTCGAACAGTCGCTGCTGCTTTAGTCGTTTACGTTGTCCTCCGTTGCGTGCCACTCCGTCTCCTGTCGCGCGTTAAACTTTTCTTCTTGTTTAGGTATAATTTTCCTTTTTCATTTTGCAGAGAACGTATCCTGTCTGTACGCGAGACATACGGATTCGATCGACTTCTTGTTCTCTCCTGCAGTTGATTAAGGCTCCGATCGGAAAATGGAGGGAGAAGGCAGTTTCCTTTTCTTTGCCCGTGTGAGTCCTTCTGCGCAGACACGAACCTCATTCGCTACGTGTCCTCGGATTCAACTTTTCGGGACATATTTATTTATTCAGACGTGAATTATTAAACCTCACATTACATCCCTTTTGACTTTTATACCTAATTTTTTTCTTCTATCTTATTCTATCTTTTATTTTCGTATCAAAATATCTTCAACTAAGGATAACTACAGATTCTGCCAGTGCTATTACTTTCTTATTTATTTATTTTATTTATTTATTTATTTATTTTTTTTTTTTTCGGAATCGGAAATTGGTAGAGTTAATCCCTAGAGGATGCTCTTACGTATCAAATTCACGGACAATGCTATTTGATGAAGAAAACGTTTGACCGATTGTATGTCCCACGTATTTTCAATATAAATTTATGTAAATAAAGTGAGTTATAATTATAAGTAGAAATTGTATTCTTTAGGGTTACGCCAATGTATTAATATATATATATATATATATTTAATAGATCTGGATAATGTAGCTGCAGGTATTAGCAATAAAATTTCGTTGACGGAGATTTGGGATCGTGGTAGGAGTCACTTGCAAATCCGCAGGACTGTATTGTTAAAATATTACGAATGGATATGGTAATAAGTAGCGGCAAATCTGATTCCGAATACGGATGCTCCGACGAGTTCGACAGCGAGAAATCGAGTTCTGCTTAAAACAGATAAAGACAGATTTACGAACAACTCAAGTCTTATTGGTGATCCGCCAGTGATTGCCGAATAAATTACAAGGCGCGCTTTGATAAAAAAAAATTTACGCTTATAAATAATAGTCGAAAATCATTTACAACGAGATAGAGAAGGCCTGGCTAATCCTCCCAACTAATCCTTCATTATATTAAATTAATAGATATTATTAAGCGGAGGGCGTATTAGCCCTCCCGGTTCACTCCAATTTCCGGCTTTATCTCGCAGAAGGAGAGAGCGAGAGAGAGCGAGTGAGTGAGTGAGGCTGGTGGCGCACTTGGCCTCTTTTCCTTGGATAACTTACACAAAGGATTAGGCCCAACTGCTAATTATATCTACATTAGCTATCCCGGCTAAACACGTTTTTTATTATTCAGAGTAACGGATCTGCGCAGACGCACTCTTGAAGAAATATTAAATTCCAGCATTAATTTACCGAGACAAGGATGTAATTGTTCTCAAGGGTTGTTTGCAGTTGCAGTTGGCGAGGGCGGGGAGCAGGGGCTATTTACAAGTTTGAATGTACTTTTATACAGCGATCCTCATCCTCGCGCTCGCTTTTATACTCTACTTTTTTCTTTTTTTTTTTTTTTGTCCTTTACGAGTGTCCCACTGCCTCAGTGGCACCTTACGATACCGAAGATTCTTTTTTCCGCGGCTTTACACTTGCCGAGCTTTCACAATCCCAATGGCATTTTTACGGCGGTCCCCGACTGACGAGAGGCCCTTATGATTGGGAAGACTCGTTTTTTTCTTCTTTCTTTCTTTCTTTCTTTTATATCGCTAGCCGAGCTCTCCGTTCACGGAGAGGGCACTTTTTAAGGAAAGTTCAGTGCTCGCGAAGTGTCGTTTATCACGTCCCCCGCGATTCCGATGCCTCGGATTCCCAAAGATTAATAACGAGTCGCGGTGCAAAGTTATTATTGCATGGGAATGAGCTGGCCGCCGACCGAGCGAATAGTTAAAGAGTCCATGGGTTTGCGGATAATCCCGCGCGTCCGTGCTATCATCGTCCCGCTATGGAGATCCGCCAGCAGTCTGAATTAAAGGGTTTGGAGCGAGACAGAGAGACGCACTCGTTCGATTTTAAATGCAATATTTACGAACGCCCTCTACAAATGAGTCGCACTTGGTTAGGCCAACGCAAACGCTAATGCAATACAATTGCCAGCTTCGGCTGCTAACGAGGAGTTACACCGATTGCGGTGGCGAGGGCGGCGAGGGGCGAGGGCGAGGGGGGTGGGGGAGCGCGGCACTCGGCATCACATTAATTGTCCGAAGGCTTCCCCGATCTGCCATCATTTTCTCATTGTATTATTAGCGTCGCCTCGTTAATCTCGTCGCCGAACAAAAATAAGTCCAAGACTGTTTATCATCTCGCCCGATATTAGTCTCGCATTCACACATATTGCGAAGGCCGTAGAAATTTAGGGTCTCGAGATCTGTGGCGGCCAAATTTTTACCTTCTCTTCTGTCTTCCTCACCTGCCCACGTGCTCAGATCCATATCTACTCAGACTAAAGATTATCCTTATACCGACACTGTTGTTGCCCGCTTAATCCGATCTCAAATTGACAAGACGTCTAGTAAAATAATTTTTACATATTTACCCGACGCCGAGTAGCGTGACGGGCTAGTAGATTGTCGATTGGCGAGGTAGGGACGGGGCGGGGTTGGGGGGAGGGGTTGTTGTTGGGGTAACGAGCGAGTTTGGGTTGTTCAGTTTGGGGTTATTGGGAAATTGGAAATAAGCTGGAAGAGGCCGAGGGCCGCGCACGAGCTCTTTTTCCGTCCGAGACGACCGATCGTCCCTCCACGAGCGCTTTACCAGCGCGAGGGTGAGATCGAGGGCTCGAGGGAGGAGAACGACGGAGGCTGGTGCGTCTATGAATATTCTCGCCCCGGACCGAGGAGACGGAATCCCCTCCTCGCATTTATACACCCGGAGCATTTATGGCGCGGTCACCAATACTCCCGCGAGCTCCCTTCTTGTCTGCCCGGGGAATTATCGCGACACTCGCTGCCCTTTAAGATAATGGACCGGCCAGGTTTGCTTTAAAAATCCACGGCTAGCGGATCTTCGGCCTCCACCGGCAATATCCTACGCTAAATAACGTTCGGCAAGTCGTCGGCGAGCCGTCGCTTAGCGAAAATCAATTACTTTCAAACCTAACCGCTCTTTTCAATCTACTTTAGATTCGTATCCTTCGACCTGGGCATGCCTGCGTCAGGTCTGACGAAGATGAGAGAAAAATTAAGCTGTTGCAGCGTGCACACGTAGCTGGTTGTGTACGCGTGCAAGGGTGCAAGGGAGACCACGCGTCGTGCGATCCACTTGAACGTTAAGGCGCGTTTCCGCATAAAGTTCAGACTCCCTTCGTGTCTCGAGGCGCGAGCCTGCCCTCGGTCCCGCGTGGCTCGGCTTCGTTTTTCAATCCCTTAGCATGAGCTACGGGGGGGGGGCGACGACCTATGGCTCGGTGCTCCCGACGGCCCATGCGTAAGCGAGCATAGCTTTCTTAAACTATTATTCCCGCGCCCCCGCCGTCCTTACCGTTCGATCTTGGTGATTTATCAAAATCCAGCTGATTTACGCCCTCGAGGAGCCAAGCCCCCCCCCTCCATGTCTACTGACAGCCCCGCTCCTAAATTCGCGATTACGCGTCGCCCATGCAAGTGATTATAACATCCTTTCGGCTCGGCTGCGTCAAACTTTATTGATCCGATATCGATTTTACAATTCATCCGTACGAGCGTCTCCATTACGTCCCCATCCCTCGCCACATTCCGAATCATCCGCTCCACTGATCGAACTCATATGTCACTCATATGTTTATATGGGTTACTTAAATCCAGCAAGGGACGTTAGCGAGCCGTCCTGCGAGGCCTTTCTCTGCCAAGAGAAAATTACTTAATCACCGACCCTTCTACTCGATACTCCGGACATTCAAAACTCATTACTATTAATTACAATTCGTCCTACTTTTAATGTTACTCTTTCATCTTTTCATCTTTACCCACGAAGCGTACACAGTTTGCCTAAAAACCGAGCTTATCAAGCAAGGCTAATCGCTACGAGAGTCAGCTATTGTTAAAACGTTGGCGAGCGCGCCAACACGCATACGACGTACGTACGGGGCTTGATAAGTTATTTGGACGTTTGAAATAAATCAATAGACCATGAATTTTCCCTCCTTTAATTTTCTAATAAAAACGCTTGGATGACTTTTATTTCGGACTCCGAGCGTTCCGAATAGTAAAGGCTTCATAAATATATATGAAGCTTTTACTTTTTTTTTCCTTTTTTTTTTTTTAAAACTTCGTATTTCCTGGAGGAAAGCTCAAAATAGACGTGGAAATAAGAGCCGGGAAAATCGAGGATAATATTCCAGCGGTAATTATGAAGACGAGCCGCGTATCGAGATTGATCTGAAGAGTGTCCCTCGGTGAATGCGCAGTTCGGTGGTGGAGTAGGAGTAGGAGGAGGTGACGGTGGAGGAGGACGAGGAGGAGGACGAGGAGCAGGAGGCCAAATACGACGACGATGGTAAACGTCATCGAGGTGCTGGCGGTGCATCCGCTGCGCGGCGCTTTTACGGTCGATAGGAAGGAGCTGGGTGGCCGACTCGCCCTGGCGATGACTGACGGACCGTAAACTCTTATCTCCGTGCCGCACGAGCAAGCCCCTCTGCCTCCCCAGCTCCTTCCGCAAGGAATTTCCTCGTGAATTAGCTGCACTCGATCGAGGTTCGTTGTTCTAAAGCCCGTTGCAGAACGTCGCTCGATCATCTTTAACCGGCTACGGTCGGACGGTCGGACGGTCGGTCCCTCGGTGCTCCCTCCCTACGCGAGCTATACAATAAGGTTATTCGAGACTCGGGACCGTGCATCCCGTTATAAAGCCCGTCGGCGCTAATATTGACTGCTAAAGAGCATTTCCATTCAAGGGAGCCGCTTATTTATCGACGACTGGCCGTTTATCCGGTCTTTTCTTTTAAATTGCCGAGGAGAAGCTTGAGCTTTTCAATTACGTCGGCCTTGAGCCCGGACTCGGCTCACGCGGAGCTTTCGATAAGAAAGCCGGTGGAAATTGTATAACGCGGGGGGCCTCCGTCGCCGCTATTCAGGTTCCTCGGGCTCCCACTCGTCCGCAGAGTTAAGCGCGTGAGGAAATTGCCAATGCGGTTGCGAAATCCGCGGCTTAATCGAGGTCGATGATTCGTGATTCCGGTAACGGAGTCCGGTGACGGAGGCTCCCGCCAGCCGACGTCCACGTCGATCCTTATCGTGGATCGAGCGTTGAACCGAGATGTCCGGGAGTGGAGACGACGAGCCAAGTGGCTCCAGTGCCGATTCGCTGGAGCCGAGGCCGACTTCGTAAATAATACGGCATCTGCTATTCTTTGAAGAAATCGTCTACGGCTCCGGAGATTAGATAAAATGCCCAAGTACTGTCAACGTACTCGCACTTTTAATTTTGCCGTTAAATAACTTGGGCTAATGCCTCGCTGCTCCGCACGCTCAATTGCGTTCCCGATGACAGGTTTTGCGAGTTTTTACGCTCAGCCGCTGATAAAGCCTCGCTTTTTCCTCCTAAAATTGCAGATAAGCGTCCATCGATTGCATTTCAAACTGCGTCTCAACGTACATCCCTTCCTTAATAAATATCTCTGCTCGGCAGAAGGAAACTGCCCGCGTTCTTTATTTTTCACCTAACGAAGGGAACAAAATAATGCCAACTTTGCATGTACAGTTAATACAAATATTGCTCGGCAAACATTAATTTCCCCGTGGACAATGAATATCGCGAATTTTAAAAGCTACGCCTACTTTTAAGAAGTAGAAGTAATAAATAAAACTGAGCGAATTAATTTTACAAAATTCTCCGGATAAATATAAAATGCACCTCCGGCATTATTATAGCTTATTAGTGCCATAAAAAATATTTAAATAAAAAATCGTACGAGGAGAATTGTTAGCTTCAGTCGAGATAATCGCGCCTTTCGTTCTATATTTTCGGGGACTTTGGAAAAAAAATGGAAGGGAGGAAGGATTACCCGAATAATAATCCCGAGTTGGAGAGAAAATAATTATTTTGGTAATTTCCGAGCAATAATAATAGTACTTATAATACGAGATTAAGTTGAGCGAGAGGAGATGTATTGTCTTATTACCAGGTGTGTATAAAAAAAAAAAAAAAAAAAAAAAAAAAACTTATTAATCGGGTATGTCTCGGATAAATGAATGCAAACTGCGCTTATTCGTGAGCGGTTTTGGTGGGTAAATCGGTAAGATTACGTTCATTCGTATTTCTTCTTGTGCATCGAACGACGGCAGACTTTCGGCACTGTTAATCGACTTTGGCACAACATCAACGGAGCTGGAATATTTGAAGGTCAACTATCTAGAGAACGTGGTGCGAGTCGTGTCTGGACAGGAAAACGCTCCTGACCGTTATTCGCTTTGCGATATTCACCAGGAGGTGGCTCGTGAACGAACTGGCGCTCGATAATTAATTGACGGCTGGAAGGATGAAGAGCCCATGGAATTATCGGGGAGAGGGGGACAGCAACAGTCGATTACTAAATTTTCCGGATGGACGAGCCGGGGAGTGACACCGCAGTCGGGACCTAAGGGGGTCGGAACGGAGAGTCCGGGTGCTGACTCGCGGGAGTCAATTACCATCGGGACGCGTGGGGACGTCTGTATTTTGCTGATACTTATGATTGGAGAGAGAGAGAGGGAGGGAGAGAGAGTGGAGGAGTCGAGTGACCGACGCGTCTCTAATTTTACCGGAATATTTCAGAATACCTCGACAATACTTATCGATATTCGATCATTAATTTTAACAATTTCTTATCCCGTTGTTTATTCCTCGACACTCGTCCATGCGAATGCCATCGCGTTGTATTGAGTTAGTTATCGGCATTTGCCGACGGCGATCTAATCAATGATCGAGTGCGGCCAACTGCAGATATACTACTTGAAAATCAGTTGGGATCGCAAAAAAAAAAACAAAAACAGATTTCAAACGTCAAGTCGGCCAGCGCTTTTGCTTCTACGCTGCGGTATATTTGAATATCTTGAAATCGCGGTGAAATCGCGGTAAAATCGCGGTGAAATCGCAGGAACAAAGGCGCTCGAAGCGACGATGCGATCGATTACTTTTATTCAACGATCCGATTGCCCGTAACGCATATTACTTACGACACACAAACACGTATTGGAATTACATATCCCAATTGAAGTTCTTCCCAATTGAATCGCTCGAGATTTTATTTCTAGCCGAAATTATCTAGACGATATTTAATTATAGCCGTTTCCTGGTCTCCGCTGCTGGTCTTTCGACTCTTTTGTCGAGGGGAATCGCGATTGGAGGATCATCAAAGGTACGGATGATTTTAAAAATACTGCCGATCGAAGCCCATTATTAAGAAAGTATGGAGTAGAAAAAAATGACGTGGCCTCGTTTATCAAGCTTTATTATCGATGCTAGAATCAGAAATAAAAGCAGTAAAAATGTCAAAAGTCAGGAATAAAAGGGGCCACATAAATATTGCTTTGTTTAACTTGCGGCTGGCTATTCGTGTATATTTTGATTCAGCTTGAAAAACATCGAACAACAATATTAATAATAATACTGCTTATGCAAGAAAATGGGAAAATCAAATGGAAATATGGAAAATGAGCATTATAAGCCCAGGGCGGCATGCATTGGTCTAATAAATAATTCAGGTGCCAGGGACCAGCTAAAATAATTTTAAAAAATATAAAAAAAAAAATATATATATATATATATACATGATAATAATAATTATTATATTATATTAGTAGTAGTAGTAGTAGTAGTAGTAGTAGTAGTAGTAGTAGTAGTAGTAGTAGTAGTAGTAGTAGTAGTAGTAGTAGTAGTAGTAGTAGTAGTAGTAGTAGTAGTAGTAGTAGTAGTAGTAGTAATAACAATAACAATAACAATAACGATAATGACAATAATAACAGTAATAACGAATAATAAGTAAGAGAAGTAAAGCCGGAGCCTCTAGTCACGAATGCAGCCCTACTGTCGAAATTGAAATGAATTGTTGAAGGTTGCTTTTTGCTTCGTACAGCAGCACCTGTTTACTTTTACTACATAACTGTAAAGGAGCTCCTTGAAAGCACAGGCGATTCAGAAAGTCACAATCTGGATAAAAAAAAATGATTAGTATAGGTTGAGCGGAGGCATGAACGTTGAAGACTTTGATCCCCAGGATATAAAATGTCTGACTCGCTGCTTTCATCTTTTGCTGCTGTCCGTGTCACGTCCCCCCACCCCCCTCCCCGTAAACCATCCTACCGTCAACCATCGCCCATCCCCCATCCCCCATCCCGCCAGCCGTCAGCGCCGCGGCTAACGAGACCAACGTGTGGCCCGCGTTATTTTAAGCGCTTTTCAGCCGGACGCTCGCGGTCTACGCGTTCTTTACGCGGGGCGCACGTGCGCGCGCGAGCATGTGGGATGTGCGCGGGACTGGCACTTGAAGTGCCGCCTGTCGATGGGTCCTCGAAGGTCAGCTCGGGGACGGGAGCCGAGGACGAACGCACCGCTATTCCTGGGCGCGCCGCGCTCCTCGCTCCTCGCTCTGATCCCCGGGACTTTTGCCCCGGCACGCGCCGCCCCCGCCTCACTCATCTCCTCCCGTACCCGCGCGAACTCGCTCGGCCCGATCCTCTCTCTCTCTCTCTCTCTCTCTCTATACTTTTACTTCTCTTTGGGTATCTCGCTTGCGCCGCGTACGCGTCAATCTTCAAGCTCTCATTCGGAACTACGTGGCTGGAAAATCGAGAGATATTGCCGGCGCGTGCTGCAGCGAGAAGGAAAAATGACTCTGGCAACTGGCTCGTATCTAAAAGAGCTTCTCGCTCCTCTGGACTGCTGTTTCTCTCTCTCTCTCTCTCTCTCTTTCCTCTCTCTTTCATTCTGTATACTACGCGATCTACGTAAACGCTCCGAGGGCATTCTAATTCTGTTGTGATTTACCTCTTACTGTCCTACGAGTGATATACTGCCGATACGCCCGCTACGTTTAATCGAACCGAATTATAAAATCGAATAATATCGACGGCCTATCCGAGTCTTTTTTCACATCGATTTACCGGCAGCCCAAGTTCTTTCCGACATTTCTATTTCTCATAGGCTTCGCGCGGCTCATAATTGCACGGTCTTGCAAAGGTTTGCCGTCGAGGAAATCTATCTATTGGAGCTTTGTCTAAAACATTCGCTCATTCGTTCTTGCACTTTTACCAAGTATTTTCACATGTAAAGGGAGATTAAGCGCCGCTTAATTAATATTCTCGCGCACGGAAGCGTAATAATGAAACGATTGACATTAATATGCAAGTAAAGGAAAAATTCTAGAGCATAAATCAATTAGATTAATTAAATAATACGTATGTGGCAGTAACCGTTTATTTTATCAGTCAGAGCGAATGGTTGCTTTAATAGCGAGAAAGCAATCGCTTGTACAAAGCGATGTCAATGTTGTCGATCGTGCGAAAGGCTTAAGGTTAGGACAGTTTGTGTGGGATAAAAAGATTGTGGATCCGAAGAGCAAGAACTGGGAGTAAAATTCTGATTGGAGCCGACTTTTGTTTCTCTTACACTTCGGCTCGTTACAATCCATTTAAAAAACACTCTCTAAGGGAGTGGGGTGGGGGGGGGCTGCGCTGAATAACAGGAGGCGCAATTTAAAATGGAAAGATAAATACCTGGCACGCGACGAATATCGCGTTCTCACAATTCCCGGCCGACCCTACGTGTATGTTTTGCACGACGGCGAGTTTATACAGTGATTTCGGCATAATAGATTTGTAATGGCTCCGACGAAATTCCCAAGGCTGACAATGGGCCTGCACTTGGAGACGAAAGTCCAAAAGGACAAAAAGCAAAACAAAAATGTAGGAAGTGAATTCGGCACGAATATTAAATACGTAAGCCCTTTAAAGGAGGAGACGGCGCTCTCCCATTGACTTAACGCTGCCTTTCAACTCTTTATGCTCACGTACCGTTGCTTGACTTTATTTTTTTTTTTTTTTTATTATTATTCGCTGGTTTTCCGTGTTCAGGGCCGACGACGAATCAATTATATCCGAATCAATTATATCCGAATCAATTATATCAAATAAAAAGTAAGTAACAAAGAGCGATCGGTCGCTTTTGTAATAATTTACATGAAGGCCGTCATTGTAACGGTTAAGGGGCGGGACGAAGAAGTGACGGGTTCGCGTGCATCCTCCACCGGCGAAATTTTAAAGGAAAATCGTGGTAGGGGAGGGAATTCTCCATCAGGAAAAAGTCCTTAAAACTCGGCTGAGTATTTTCTACTGGCTTCCGAGTGTCAATTTCCAAGCGCAAACAGGCATAGTCGTGCATAGTCGGTGGAAAAAAGTTGCTGGCGCGGCGGAGAATCTCGGAGGGGTAGCGGGGTATTACATGTAATGATATGTAAGCCGAGTCAACCGAGCGGTAAGAGGTAGAAAATATTCGGTGTGCTGGGCGCTGATAAATATAACGTAACAAGTTCGCCGGAATAGCGGCTTGATCCCGAAGGGATCAACGCATCTTCCGCAGCCGACTATGGAGGGACGAGGGCGGGGGCCCCCTACCCGCACCCTCACCTACACCCACGTCCACGTCCACGTCCACGTCCACGTTCACGGGAACGCACTCACGCACGCACGCACGCACGCACGCACGTACGCACTCACGCACTCACGCACGCACATACGCACGCACGCGCGCGCGCACGTACGCAGACGCGCACACCGACGCCTCGAAATATCTCCCGCTTTTCTAGTTCTGCGTCTTACTTGGCCTCGGAGCCCCAATTTACCGGGAGCATGCAATGCCCCTGCATTTCCAGTTCGGCTCTATTATCTGCCTAACTTTACGAAGCACCACCTTCTTTATGATATTTCAGTTCTCGACTCAATCCTCCCTTTCCCCCGTGCTCTCCATAACCGGCGCTGTATACTCTGGTGAAGGAAGCCTCGCTCCTTCAATTATCGCTCGATCCGATTGAGTTTATCTATTTTACGGGAAAGGCCATATACACACAGCCACGCGCCTATTTGCCCGATGAGCTCGTCGATGAATTATTTTAACATTTTGCGCTTTCGTTGCAGCGACAATTTCTTTATTTTTATTTCCTTCAATATAACGAGATAAGGAAGCGATTGAGATATTAAAGCCCAATATAGGAATATTTATAAATTATGATAAATACGCTCTGATCGTTCGAGCAAGTCATTGAACGATAGATGTCTAAAGATAAACAACAATGTCCGTTAATATTTTTTCCCACTGCTTCATTTAATTATAGACGGGAAAGTTGTAAAAAAAAAAAAAAAAAAACAATTTATGCCTGTTAGAATGAACTGGTTGCATAGGCCGTGCACTGCACGTGTGAACCGAGGATTTAAAGCATACACACGAAAAGAGACAGTCTGGTAGAATTTATAGAAAGAAACTCACAAGTCTTAATCTCGTAAGCTCGTGGGTATTTATTTTTGGGAGATGGAGAATATCGAAAGTGACTAGGCATGATGAGATGTGTCAGGCAAAGGACAAGACTATCCACCTGTTCACTTCATTTTCATTGTACGTGACTAATCTGTATTATTTTAAATCCCTTGTACAAATGAATACTCTGCGTCTTTTAATAAGAACACACTCGATACACACATTGCCCCTTATAAAGCACGGGCTTTATAAATTATAAATAATTTCGTATAAATTGTTTATTCTGCATTTAGTCATTATTTTCTTATTTAATTAACGCGGAGCTTAATATTTCAAATCCGCTCTTAAGATATACTCATTAGATGGCTATTGGCACTCTATATTTAATATGGATTATACCACGGCCGAGATTTAATATGGATTTTGTAATAACAAACTCTGCGTAATATTTGCCGTATTCTTCAAGTGGACTTGCCCATTACCAATGCGTAACCTTAACTCCATTAACTGTTTACATCGCTGCCTTTAAATAATATACGATTTGTAAATTAATGAAACCTATTTGTATTAAGTATAATATAATAAAATAATTGTAATTAAAGGTTTTGTTCTATTGAAAAATCTAATATTTAATGTGCTCGATACTTGGAATACAGTTTGGAATATAATTTTAATATAATGAGGAGAATATAATAAGGGACTGTTTGTTGGTCATTGGATAAATTTGATCTATAAATAATAAATAAAACATATTGAAGCATTTCATTCGTAAACCAATTAGCCATGAAACGCGCAACGAACATGTATTACTTACACGGGTAATTTATTTAATTTAAATTGTATTTCTAATATATTCTAATGTATGAATAAATAATAATATTGCCGCTGATAATATTCTATAGTCAGGGAAGTGGAAGTAATCTGAAAAGAACTTTATCCTTATTTTGAGGCTTGAGTCTTCCATTAAATGTATCCTAAGCTCCCAGAAACTTCTTTACCATGTTAAATAGTAAAAAATGATAGTTGATATAAATATACTCTGCAGAGCAATAGTCAAGCGAATTGCTTTTCCTCAAATTGCAACGGCACAATATTGCTTGCTTCAATATAAAAGAGCCATAAATTTATAATACTTAAAGTATACCTTCATTTAATTGTGTTACAAATATAACTTAAGAGCAAACAGTACTGTATAAGGAAAACTGAGAATTCCCTTTTATTTTATTAAATGCAAGTTTTAATTATCTGTAGTACTTAAACTTTTTAAATTTATTTTATACGCTCTTTAGTGCTCTAAATAAATTTCTAATTAGCTAGAATTTTAGCTTATGCTTTTGATTACATATAAGTTTGCAATATAATTACAATTATAGCTTCGTAGTGATTCTTACGCGCATTATTGGAAGCATAAGATCAATATTAAAAATACTTTTGTCTCAACGTTACTCATCATCGAGTTGCAGTTAATTATCAGCCAAAGTGAAGTATTCGGTAATAGGAAAAATTACTTTAGTATTAAAATATTAACATATTCCTTGATTGTCGACCTATTATTACTTTTATCCTTCCATTGCGTTAATATTATATTTTATCTGATAATTTCGACGGATGAACATGACTTTTGCGATAGCGATTGAAATGAATTGTATTTTTAATTTTCTAATAATTAAATGAATTTAATGAATTTGACGTTCTTGTATTGCGTTTGTAAATACATCTGCATACATACAATCTGGAATTGCAATGTTTTCCAGGCATTGTAAAGCTCGAACAACTACAAATTATGATTCTTGAGCTGCAATTCAGATGAGCTAATATATAATGTAATATATGATTCTACGAGGGAGAGCAATAAAATGATGTGTGCCGATAATGATTAGAATTAATTGATGGATCGCTTAGGAAAAAAGAGAGAAACGAGCCGCAATAAAGAAGAGTAAATAAATTAAACTGAGGTGAGCAGGCATTTAAACAATAAATTCATAGGTAAATAAATAATGAAGTGCAGGATAGGAGACGGTAAATCCGCGCAGCTACAATCAAAGTGACGGGCATTGCAGGTGATGCCGCTCACTACGCTCTCATTAAATTAAAGCAAACTGTAAAAGTATCCATTTTTACGGTCGGATCTTTCCGCGAGTTCCTCGCCGAAGGAAAATAACTAAGGCGGCTCCTTCCATTTCGTTAGCAGCGACCGCGAGCCTCGCGCTTGCGCGTAGCCGTAAAAAGTAAATTAAATAAGAATTAAATACAAATAAAACCGCTCGGCCAAGTAATTGGTACGTCCCGCCCTCCCCCTCGGCCGCCCCTCGTGCATTCCGGCCACGAACCGCTCGCTCCATCCCACGCCATCTCCCTCTCCGTCTGTCTGTCTGTCTGTCTGTCTGTTTGTCTGTCCGACCCCCGCCCTTCCTCCTCTACGGTGTCGCTCAAGCAGCCGCCTGCTCCGCCGGAGATCCTTCTAACCGAGAGCACTCGCAGCCTCCCTCGGCTCGGTTCCACGGACCTCTTGGGCGTTCCAGCGCGCTCCCAGCCCCGTCTCTGCATTGGACGGAGACGGAGCGCGAGCGGAGGAAAGGAAAGGAAATCAATCTGCTCCAATTGCGAGACCGTGTCAAGTAATCCGTGAAAGAATTGCCGCGTTCGCGCTCCCGAGCGAGCCCGAGCTCTTCCTTTCCCGACGAAACACCATTCCGTGTGCTTTTCATTTTGCAGATGAACGAAGCGCTCCTTCCCTCTTCTTATTCATCGTCCTCATCGTCGTCCTCATACTCATCATCGTCATCATCATTTTCTTCTTGTTCTTCGTCTTCTTCTTTTCCATTCGCTCGGCCCGATTTATTTTCCGTCAATTAAATCAATGCTTATTTACTTTCCATTCCGTGTAGCGTTAAACGATCTTTAAATGCCACGAGCTTCTCTCTTCGTCAAATTGCGGCTACGTCGACTCCTCCCTCCACGGCGTATTCCCTATCACGGTCGCATATCATACGGAATTCACGACAAAGGAATCTCGAGGACTTTGTTTCTCTCCATCGCACAGAGGCGAGACAGCGCGTTTGTTTTGGGCCTATTTACCGCTTTCCATATTATCGGAATAATCGGAAAATTCATGGTTTCCTTATTACGTATATTCTTCAAGCATCTTGCAAACACATTAGGTTATACATATATGCGGTCAATTACAAGGGACAACAAACAAACAGTCATCTCCTTGCCTCGGCGACGTCGTCTGCCCTCGAGCCAATCACGAGCGGATTAGGATCTCCGATAGGAGGAGGAGTTGTCGCAGCGGTCGAAAAAGAGGGTGATTCCGCATACGAGGGTGGAGAGATGAGGAAGAGCAAGTCGACTGTTTTCCCTCGGTCTCTACCTCTCCCTGCGCCTCGTCCCGTCGCGCCCCACCGTACCGCGCCGTACCGCGCCGTGCCGCGCCGTGCCGCTCCGCCACCGTACTCTACTCTATATGCGCAAAGGAGCACAAGGTGGCGGCTCGCTCTATGAGCATGCGGTATGACGGGCGACATAAATGATATTTCGACGAGGAGCATATGTGGTGGTGGTGGCTCGTGTAAACCGGTCCCCGCAGAGTAGGAGAGCCGAAACGAGACAGAGACGGAGAGACGCTCGATTAGATAGACGCCCACGGGGGTAGGGGGGTGGGGGCACGAATAAGCGGGGTGCTGCTTTATTGCAAACAAGGATTACCGGGTAATAGTACATTTGTCCCCGAGGCCGCTCGCACGTTTTGAGGTGTGTGTAGTGAGTCAGTGCCGCAGGATAAATGCACATATAACTACGTAAGGGCGGACGTGCGCTTCTGCGACTCGGCGGACGTATAAGATGAGCGGGTGTATGGAGGGGGATTTAACGAATGGTCGGTACGAAAGAGGAATGGAGAAAGGAGGAGTCGGACAAAGAATTTGAAAATAAAATGAGATACTCGCGAGTGGAACTCGACGCGCAGACGACCCACGGGGCGAGGGAGGAGGTGAAGGGCGGGGGATACAGCCCGCGCCTCTACGACGATGTCTACAAGAAAAGCAATATACTTTATTTGTCTGCCTACGTACTTTCCTTAAAAATAATAACATTATCTCGAGGTTTACTGACCTTTTGTACGAACAGATATAAATAAAATATAAGCCGAGGCCGCCGAAAGGAGCCACCCTTCGATTTCATGAGCACCACTACAGCGGTATTTCGGAGTATTTCTGAAATTCCTTCCTCAATCTTATTATTCCGGCTCTATTGTTATATCTCGGTTACATCGCTTCCTACTTAGCTCCTACGGCTTTATAAAATAATGCCAATAACCCCAATATATAAATACGAAAATTTAATGAGCTGCTTGAAATTTAAAATTCATCTCGAACGAAAGATTTGGATTACGATGCGGCGGTACCGGCTCACGTTGAACCTACAAAACAATCAAACTGAATGAGTAACCGCAGCTTCCCGCGTAATTTTCTTAATGTCATCATTCTTAGACTTTGCTTTCGAAACTGATCTTTCGTAATGCAATTAGTAAAACCTAATTCACGTACATACATATACATCGTTCTTCCCTTTTTATCGATTGAATAGAAGTACCGATGACCGTTATTGCGCACAAAAGTTCACTTTGGCTGAACTTCATTGGATATACGAGGCACTTTTCATCAAAAGCAAGGACATTCTAAATTTCCCTTTAATACCAATAATAAATTTCTAAAGAATATTTATAATGTATAAATAAATTATTGCAATATTCTTAAGAATTTTTACCAGATAATCCACACGCATCGATGGAATGAAGATTACAATAATATCACATTAATATATCTTTTTTTAATCGGTCACCCTACAGATATGAGTTTGCCTTTTTTTCAATAATTGATACATATGAGCATGCACACGTCATTTCTTATTACAATTTAAATATTTATTAAAATTTAGCTTAATATTAATGTATCGTAATAAAAAGCGATTTATTTACAGTGTCTAAATAAAATAAGTCTATAAATCCCCACATTTTAATCAATTCAGTAATTAAATTCTCTATATAGAATAACTCTATATGAGAATAATATCAATATTTTTCAGCAAATTCTATGTACTATTATTTTAAAAGAAAATATTATAAATTAAAATATATAATTATGTAAGCTTAGTAAGAGTATAGTAGAATAATTTGATTTATAAATACAATGACCACTTAAGTGCTTAAAAATTTATTGTTAATTTATATAAAATTGTGATTGAAAACGCTTAATTATACATTTCACGGCACTACTATTAATAATCAAAAGGTTTTGTATAAAAAATAAAGCGTAAATGTACCGATTCCATGGAAGAGTTAATAAAAAGAAAAGAATACAAGATAATTTTCTAAGGATCGATTTTCTCTTCTTGTTAGAAATAACTTCGTATTAGAAATAAGGTAAGGAACCAATCGGATTTATTACTATTATAATAATGACGTCAAAAAGTTTTGTTTGTATTAATTGATGAAAAATGTCCAAAGTCTTTATAAGGCGTAGAGTTTATACTTTCAGCTATTCGTGCTTTCAATTTCGATGCTATGAAATTGATTTTATTAAAAAGATTAAAGCTCATTATCTTGCCCTTCTTATTTCATCAACTATTTGTATTAGAATTTTATAGTAATTACCAAAAACGATAAAACAACAAACGTCTCCTTTATCTATGTACAGACTGCTTATTAAGCAGTCAATGTCAACAATAAAAATCCATGGACTTTTGATTGAGGAGTTAGAGAGCCTAAAGTGAAAACCTTCTATTCTATTTGAAATACTGTAAATTATTTAATTAAATAAGCATATTCGATAAGTTTTCGGAAAAATAATAGTTGTCATTTGTTTACGTTTACAATTAATTATTAATTATATTTGAAATTTAAATAAATAAATAAATAAATAAATAAATAAATAAATATACGATCTGCGCATTAATATAAAATTTTGTATACAAAGGACAATGTTAAAAGTAAACGAATAATTAATAATGAGTGAATTATAAGAGCGTAAGGAGTAATTTATTTGGTTATCGTAACTAGTCTTGGTCTCGGAATACGCAGATAATATTGTAATGTCAGCGACCCATATTGGTTTAGTATTTATTACCGAGATACAATACATTTGAGATAAATAAGCCCCGTGTAACTGATTGTTTCTTTTGATTCTTAATATACTAATTATGCGCTTTGTAGATTGTGTATAATTTGAGACGGCGAGAGCAGATGACATTCAAGAGAATTAAAAGATGAAAAGAAATCAAAATAAAATATATAATGTACAAGGGGGGCCAAGTGAAAATGTGAGCCGTTATCGAAGATGAGGAATAGCTCAGGGGTGCAGGGTCTCACCCTTCTCTGCCATACAATAATTCGCTTAAAGCACGCGATAGCATCGAGCGAAGCAATTTGTCAACAAGATCGGATAATCTTATTGTATTATGACGAACATGCGTCCGTGCTATCATTTGACGTACGAGATAATTCAATTGTTCCGTTCCGTTCCGTTCCGTTCCGTTCTTACGGATTATATACGAACATGTATGTGCAACAATAACCATGTAAAGCAGAGGATTCACATTTTTAAACAGCCTCTGATGCCTTCCTCGTTTTATTATACCTTCCGTTCTCGCAAATTAGCAATTAGCGAGGACGTCCGCTGTTTCCGCGTGCCCTTTAAGCAATTCGAAGGGGATGTTGTTGGGGGGGGGGTGTGCTTAACTAAAACATAACGAGTCGCGCAACTCCATTTATTATGAATTTCGTTATGGCCGATTTGTTATGCCGATTACAACACTCGGCGAAGGGCAGACTCGCCAAATACAAATATTATATAATAGGCATTTGCAAGAATTCCAGAGCTGCACTTCAGATTCCGTAGAAGGTTCCATCGATTTTTCTGCAGTAGCCGGGATTCGTTCTATCGGTATGCGGCCCATCTCTGTCCAGTTGAAGGCTGCTCGGGTGAATTCTCTTCCGTCCCCGATCCTTTTTATTTGAATCCGTGAGGGCAAATTTCATTTCGTGTCCCAGCGGCACCGGCGGTTTCTCGTACACCTGTAATGACGGGGAATACGCGCATTAAATCTTCAAAGAGCATTGCAATACATTAGCTTTGCACCTCGTCGTTCCTCGCTATGCCGGCGGTTCGTCGACTCGACTCGCTCAAGATAGAAATTTTACAAATTTTTTATCAACTTACGGCGCGTCCGAGCAGAGTCATGCCGGACAACTGCTGTAAAATGATTTCAGACTCCTCGAGAGAGACGATTCCTTTCGTTAATTATACGAACAGTACAAGCGACTCGATAGTACCGAAGCGTTGTAACTAGAGCTTTTTTTCTTTTTTCCATATGCTTTTTAAAATGAATTCCCAATGATTTGCGATTTAGCGTGGGATGCGCCCACGCCCACGAACACGTGCTCCTCATGAATTATAATATTTTATCATTTAAAATGTACAACGCGAACGTTCTAAATCTCTGGGAAGGAATCTGCGAAGGAAAAATAACGAGAGCATAAAAGATGTTGGCCGCGAAAGAGAAAAATCCTTCATTCCTTGGATTGGAGTAGGAAAGGAACGTGACTGAAAGTGGGACTGCAAACAGGTACCGAGCTTCATGTAAATTCGTGTTTGCTCCGCGCAAAGTAAGCAACGCTATCTAATCTGTCTCCTAAACGTGACTGAAAATTTATTAAAATGTCAGCGTCGCAAAGGTCTCACGTTTAGTAGTAAATTAATACAACCGTTCTTATCTTAATGGCATGAAAGACAATGAAATGGTACACCGCCGGACTTGGAATAAGAATAGGCAGAATCAGAGACTTTTCAATTTTAATTTTTTTTTTTTTTTTTTATTTCGGCGACTCAATATTATTGAACTTAATATTTCACGTTTCACGTTACGTTTGACTCATCTTGAACGGTGAGCAAAGAGCATTTCACTGCACATATATAAATCTTACCGAGTTCTCTTAAGCGTCAGCCTTAGCTCTTTTTTATTAATCAACGTGATCCTAAACTTTCCTTTTCAGTCCCGAGGAGAAATAGTGTAGGGAAAAATAAGGTTATACAAAACTAAAAGGAATATACGTAAAGAAATCACTATCGTAAGTTCATTGCCTAAAAGGAAAACTTTCCGTAAAACCAGATGAAGTTATAAAGTGTATTGGCCAATCGTTAAATGAATTAGACCAGTTGAGCATTTGATTTATTTATCTAAAGTAAAGTTTGTAAAGTTTGTATTAGAAGAACGATTAGAAAATATACTTCTCACAATTACCTTCATTTCATTTCGGAGAACCCGCCACGTTTCTTTATTGAGCGACTCCGGCTGCATTGTGACATACTCTTTTGGTACAAACAAGTCAGAATCGTGTACGTAGACAGAAGATAAGATCAAATCCAAAGAGTCATTTGGGGCCTGCGCAAGTTTCATTCCATCGCAATAAGCTCCGATTGTCGCTCTGATAATTCTAACATCGTTTCAAATGCAATTACCTTATCGGTATGATATCGGCAGTCCTTCCTCGCCTTGGTGAGCGTCTGATGGGAGAAAAGCCTGTCGTGAGGATCCAAATTCGAATACCAACGTCTGTCGGCTGGGCAGACGTTTTTACTTAAAATTGGGCCTTCCCCGAGCCATGTTCCCTCTTTACATAAAATTGGTACCGGATAAGGATTACGCATTAATTTATACGTGCCCGACTCCATTTCCCTCCCTCTTTCTCCCCTTTCCATTTAATCTGTAACAATAAATGAGAATTACCTGTGTGTAGTGAAATGCCTGTAAAATCTATTGAAAAATCCAAGTGATAGTAGCGATAGTAGAATTATTATCGCAACCAATCGGGAAATTATTCTAATTATAAATATACGAGTAATGCTTTTGTGCCGCATAAGAAATATAAGAACCGTTTATATTTTATTATTAACTTCGCAAACAATAAGGAATTATTGAACGGTAAGGGTAGTTGAAGGCAATAATTTATAATTTCTAAAACTCTTATAGAGGACAAGTAGAATTTAGAAGAAGCTCATAAAAAAATCATTGACTTTCCGCCATTGTTTATGTATTATTATTATTATTATTATTATAATAATTATTATTAATAAATAATATAATAATGTAGAGAAAGTTCGTTAAGATATTTGTTGATGTGAAGTGTCCGGGCGTCTCTTTAAATAATATAAATCAATTCTTCGATTAATCAGACGTAATCCCATCGTCCTCCCCCACCCACGAAAAATGAACCTTACGCACGCGCCAAGGCGTCGGGAAAAAATAGTGAACGTTAAACCATCGGATTTTCCCGTAGAACATGCACACATGGACGGTCTGCTGCGAATAGGGGGTAGGGGGGAGGACGTGTGGGCGAGGAGCGCGTGTTTATCCCCGTAGGTGGTCTCGGCAGAGAGCGAGAGTGGTTGGAGGGGGCGGGCTGGTTGGCGGATAGGCCCGTGCTAGCTGCCGTAAAAGAGAGCGATATGAAAAAGCGTCGTAATTTATGTCCACGTTTGCGTGCATAATTCTCTGTTTGGGCAGGAGGTGAGCACGTGGCGGCTCGTGTCGGCCGATCGGTCGCGCCTTCGACAGGACGATCGAGGCCATCGTCGCGGTCGCCGGGGCGTTCGGAGGCGTTGGGATGCGTTGGGAGCCTGGCTGGTGCCGGGTACGAGGGTCGTGGGATAGGTCCATTGGTGCACTGCTACCGATTGCCCTACCACTGCCCGTCTGTACTTTAAAGCGATGCCCTTACGCATGTATGACTCGTCGGCTCTAGGCGGCCCTGCTTAACGAGCCACGCCAGGGTGGGAAAGCCGGCTCCGAATTAACTTTGTACGCCGACTGAATACCGTTTGAATGACGGCTATTCACGCTTGCCGGCAACCAAGTGTGGCCTTAATTCTATTGGAATTGGAGAATACTTAGGCCGCAGTATCGACTACCCCCCCCCTCCCTCCTCATGTTTGCCCAACGTCAAGCCGCAGCTTCTTAAGTTTGCATAGCATTAGGAGCATCGAGTTCCTTCGAGTGCCATGTCACTCGCGTTCACTTTATCCGCTACATAATTCAGAAATATCAATGTAATTAAAATGCCGAAGGATCGTAAAGCCGTATTTTCATTTTTTTTTTTTTTTTTTTTTTTTTTTTTCGACCTTTCGATCGTTTCGTTACCGCTGCATAAAATGCCCATGGCGAACATAACCTCTCTCATCGCTAAAAGAACTTGACGGGCAATAATAACGAAGATTGGGTTAAGCCTCTTAGCTTGGATAATAATAAAACGGTGTTTGCCGGTCACTTGCCAAAGCAGGAAAATACCGAGCTTCGACTAAGGACGGCAACGCGTCTACGAATACGAAGGTACGTTAGCGTGACTATACGCGCGACCCTCAACCTCACCGTATCGCTCAAAAAGTGTAAATACAAGGAGCCGGGGGAGATCGCGTACATCGCATTCGAGTATCCGCCAACGCGACAAGCCGTGCTAACCTCACCTGTTTAGGGAAATTTCATGAGCAGCGACTAGAGTTCGGGCAGATAACGTGGTGCCGATGTAAGGAGGCTCGGGACGCCTGCGCCTGCTCGACGATAAGAGTGACGCATCCTCCCAGCCTCTTGTCAAGTCTTGTAAGTTTAAATATCGGCAGTAGCCATAACGATTACGATCTTATTACGCGCGCCGACTCGAACTATATCTCCTCTTCAAAATAAATTCCCGACGACGAAGACCGCCAAGTTCCGAGTGAAGCTGTACGATGATGTTGTTGGCCAAGGCCGTGAGTACTGACGTCGAATATTCATCGTCTTTTCGTCGCTATTTTCAACTCGTTCGACCTCATGCGTCGAGCCCTCGCTTAATCAATGACGTACCCGGAAAACTGCATCTGTACGCGATCGTGGCAAGATGGCTCGCACCGGCCGATAATGTCGATGTCGCTGAATATCCTTTATCCGAGGTCTTGGGGGATTCTAAACGCCGCTGCCGACGAATACCAAATACAATCACTACGGCGTCAACTTACACTTAATATGTCAGATTTCTTTCCAACCGCTGCTCGGAATTGCGTGAACGATCGCCTGCACGTTATAAACGTGTATAATCACATGTGTCTGTGTAATGCTTATCAACATATTAAATGTACGCTAGATGAATAGGTCGGATGGCAAGAGAAAGAGAAACCGAGGGAGATTAGGAAAAACGGCGAGTAATGACATAATTCCCGTTATAGAGAATAGGGGAAGCTTCTTCCTTGCAAGGAAAGCATCAATCTAAATCTGGCTCTGGCTCTGGCTCCGCATCTATACTACATTTATACTACTATTAATTTTAATAAAACAATGTTAGTCCGGTTCGTGTGCAGCAGAAATAAAAAATGCCAATTAATCCGAAATTCTAATACTCTTAATATTATTCATACGTATGAGAAATTATCTTGTAATTATTGTAAAATTTCATTTGTATTTCGTTATTGCCAGGTCCATCGTTAATGTAAGCCAACCTATTTATTAATTTCTTAGATTTATAATTACGTTATTACGTACATAATGAAAATTAATATGAAAATGAAAAATAACAAAAAAAAAATATCTAAAGGAGAAATGGAACGAGGCTTTATGAAATGAACATTAATTAATGATGAAAGCCCATGTTTTGGCTTTGGATAATCGTCAATTAACAAACGAACGTGCAATCGTGCAAGAAAATATTTCAAAATTTATTAAATTACTTGGCTACAGTACACATTGTAAGTAATTAAATCAATTAAAGTTATTCATAGAAAATTTAGACAAAAAGAACGATACTTAAAAATATTTTATTATTTAGAAAATATATAAAAGCATATGCAGCTTTCAAAATTATCGAACAGTTTTTCAAAATTTATTATATTACTCTGTAAACAGTATTATGTCTTTAGCTCAAAGTGGCTGAGAATTGTTAGCCGCTGACTCCAACTGCATAAATGATCTTATAAATTATGTATCTTACGTTAAATGTTCATAGCCATCGCTTGAAAATCTTATTTTTCTAATAATTTTCTAAAGTAAAAAAAAAAAAAAATACAGTTAATTATAATGTGGAGAATATAGTTTAGTGGTGGGGCGGGGGGAGAGGGGGAGGATGGCCAAGTCCATTAAACGAAATGAATTAATAGTGATATTAGTTTCAGGGAGGGGGAGGGGAAATAATAAAAGAAGTTCCAAGTTTTCGACGATCTCGTACATATAAACATTTTTTAGAGCATCAGAATTTCATTCCATGCGATTAGTGACATTGGAGTTTTCATTATGGTTTATTAAATACAATGAATATGATTAATCAGTCAAGGGGAGCAGTGAATTAGAGCGGAAGGGCACGGAGGTCTCCGTCTACGCCAGAAATATTATTTCCGTCCTCCAGCTTGATCTACGAAATGTACAGAAGTGCAGATTAGAGGTCAAACGTTAAAAACATTTAGATTTTTACTATCCCAAGGTGAAACATCGGCATTCAAAACTTGGATTCCACTCAAATTTGCATTTTCGCATGGAATTTTCCAAAAGAGCCCTTTCTACTTTTGTTCGATTTTTCCTTCTTTCAACTTGAAATTAAAATGGACTTTCGTAGCCGATTTTTTTTTACGTCTATGTTATCATAAATCATTCCTTTCGCGATTTATAACTTCCGAGTCAGGAAGATTTCGGGAAATAATTTTTAACTAAATTAACGAATAAACTTTTAATTTCGCGTGCTTTTCATTTTTCGCGCTTAAAAACAATATTTAAGAGATATCCTGCAAAATTTAGTGGAGTGTTTTTACGTGAAATAGAGCGCGAATTTTTTTCACGAACACGAACACGAACTGATGGTGAAAAACGAGCGGTTGTGCATTGCTTTAAAAAGAAACGAAAGCTTTTTCTTATCAATGCCGTCACTAGTTTGTAAAATTTTCAAAAAATAATTTCTCCCACATCCCAATCAATTGTATCTCATTACACGCACTTGCCCCTTCTTATCTTCGTAATAATTTTATAGTAATTTCAATATCATGTGGTCATGTACAACTACCTTATATACAATCCAAAGCCGAATAATCTACAAGTAATGAACGTGAGTTGAAAAATTAATAAGCAGTCAATAATAAACAAACTATACGGCTCCAAGGGATAAAAATAAATACTTTTGATATCAATAATAATCAAATATTAATTTTGATTTTGGGTCTGAAAAATTATCGAACACCGATAGGATATAAAAAAAGTCGTTGGTTATGATTATATTGAAATAAAAAAGAATCATAAAGTATAAATTCTGAATAAATTGTTCTAATTAGATTGTAAAATGTGGAGTGGGTATTAATTTTTCTTGAGTAACAATGGGCTTTCAACGGCCACTTCACTCTCGATCCGATAAAAATCTTTAAATACAATTCAACGAGGTTCCCCTACCCTTGCAAAGCGAAGCGGTCTCGAATAGCTCGAAAAATATTGGGGCCACGATTTCAATTCGTCAACTAGGGAAATGTCAAAAATAATCTGAGCATCTGAATATCATCAAACGGCTTAACTTCGTATTTATTTACCACAGTCAATTTCCTTCTCGGCATTGGCACACCCTTTCACTCGCTTAATCTTCTTTCATACCCCGAATGGATATTGGCTTTTGCATTTGATACAATGCATTCCAAATGATTATCCTTTCTACACGAAATACCCTATCGAACAGTTGGTGGCGTCGGTGGTGGTGGCGTTGGTGGTGGTGGTGGCGGTGGTCCTGGAGGATGCGCGGGAGGGGCGATGGTCGAATGGAGGGACAGAGAGACAGAGGGACAGGGATGGAGGGAGGGCGGCCGAACAGCTGAATTCTATACTTTTCCCTATATTCTGATTTTCACCTCATTCCATTATTTCATTCTCTTTTCCTCCGATATATATATATATATATATTATTCCCCTGTCCTTTATTAAGTTTCTTCTATTAAGAGCAGTCGACGTTGAATATATACGAACAAAATATTTATGAAGAATTATTATTTTAATTAAACTGTTCGATCGCTTGTTATTTAATGTCTGCCAGAAATAGAGAATAATAGAGAAAAGAATTTGTATTAAAATGAAAAGGAAGGGAGTCTCGTGCTTTCCACATCGACTTGGAACTTTAGAAGCAGCGACGCTTAAATACTTGTAAAAATTGTAAAGTCCCGTATGCATCGAATCGAAAGGGATATAGGCTTAGTCACCGGGGGTATTAATCGGTTAGCTTAGCTGTCAATCAATCGGAATGAATGCGGAAATATTCACGAAAGTAGAATCTTAATAAAACGTTAAATCTTAATAAAACATGAAAGGATGAGAATATTTGTTGAGTGAGGGGCGGGGGTGCAGGTAGTATTTAACCGCATGTTCCTGATTACCGGCGCATTCCCGCCGAGGGCATAAGAACACTTCCTCTCGGGCTTCTTCCCGTCAGGCGTAATCGCACTTGCTCTGTCCATTTTGTTTCGTTTTCCCGGACTTCGCCTTCGTTCGTTCGTTCGTTCGTTCGTTCGTTCGTTCGTGTGCTCACCCCCGCACCCTCGCTCCTTCCGAACAGTTCAAGAGCGACGAGGGGTCTGGTAGGGCACGTAGGGGACTATATTGGCAATATTTACTTTGATTCTCGGTCGTATGGGGCACGGGCGTGTGCGGCTCGTCCAGTAACGGCGGTAGGGTCGCGTCGAGTCGGGTGGGGACGGCGCGAGGGTTACCCGGGGGAGGGGGCGGCGAGGGACTGCCCAGGACGTGAGCCGGTATGTTTATGTCCCCGTGTTAGGAACCTCCGAGACATTACCATTTGAATGTCTCAGGCGTCCTGGCCGGTCAGGTCCTCCGTACACGTATTAATCCTTTGTTACGGAACCCTGCAATACCGACCGGCCCATTGGACTAGACAAAGACCCATTGGAGGATTTTTTTTTTTTTGAATAACCTACAGCATCTTCTTATCCGTGGCTCCATTCGATACGTGGTTCAGATATTTCTCTTCGCCAATACGACGCACCGGCCTCCGCTTCGAATCATTTGAATGCTTCTTCGAGTGCATCGGTCGTCTCGCTAAATGATTCTCAGCTGATGCGAAAAATCACGACATTTGCCTTATGATGTCGACTTGTTCGTTTAACGATCCGTTACCTTAGATTTGTTTTTTAGTATTTACTGTTTGCTCGAATTTGTTCGAAGCTTCAGTACATGAAGTACGTCCTCTTTCAAGAATAAGATGGAATATGAGAGATACTTTCTTAAAAACATTCTAGTACGTAATTTAATATTAATATCGGAAAAAGTTTATTGGCCATCGAACGTATTTTGAATATTTGAATCGTGCTGATAGGGAGCGAGTGCAGTTTCTAAATAACTGACATTGGGAACGATGGAAGCGACGGGGTTGCCGATAGCGGCGAATATTTATACATTTCTGAATTTTTCTCTGAAATCATATTCTGGTTCAAGGCGACCGACTAACTGCAATACCATTCTGAAAATATTGACATACCATTCGTACATGTACGACTAAAACTATACGACGAGACAGACAACTCCGTCGTCGTCGGCGGCGCCGTGTGTGCGTGCGTGCGTTTTTTTCGCTGTATTTCGCCAACCCCACTCCACCGTCCCGGATCTCGAACTCCATAGGCTTCTATATGCATCAGAGGAATATCCAACGTCTCCCTCCCGGCCCGTCCCGATTACCGGAGCTGTCATGACACATCCAAAATCCGGACGAGCCGATGCTTTGTTTTCCTTTTTTTTCCAATAACTCGAGAAGGGCAGAGCTCAGGCGATCGCTTCCGCGAATCCATTGTTTACGGCTGATTTCCTGAAAATCCATTTTTCGTCGCACCGTTTCGACGCAGCCGCAGATTCTCAAAAGAGATCATAATAATAATATTTATTTTAACGCTCATTCATAAGTATAATGCCTTGACATTTCCCTTCAATATGCTTTATATTAACTAAAATGAATTTCATCATTCGAAAAGTCAGTCCCTTTTCATTCATTCCAATATACATTTACATATACATATACATATACATATACATATATGTGAATTATTTAAAACTTCTTTTTCATAAATAATACTTTCGACATGTCAACGTAAGATATTCACGACATCGGCTTAAAAATATTTTCCTCTTAATAATTATCTTTCATCTTTATATATTTATAAGCTATACATAAATATATAGTAATAATAAAAATAATAATAATTAATGAACTGTCGTTGGAAATTAATAATAGCCGGCTGTCACTAATTTATGCTATGGAATATTTTACAGGAAAGATTTACTTTACATTTATAGAACTGAAAATTATCTCACATTAACAATATTACGCAGATAAATTCCGTATAATGTACGTATAAATAATTTATGAAAACAATATAATAATGAATCTAATGTATAAATTCCTACTGTAAATACATTAACATATAAACTGTAATTTTAAAAATATATACAGGTGGTTACTTTTATAAATTTATTTATTTATATTTAATTATTTACTTATTTTTTTAATAGCTTTAGACTCGGTGAAAGAGAATATTCCATGACCTTAGTAGGGAAAATATGATACGAGGTCAGCATTTAATATTTAACGAAAATGAGTATTAAAAGTATATACATTTGAATTAATTTTGTAACTTTAGATTGGTATTAAAGTAATGATTGAGGTAAAAAGTGATATGTAGAGGTAAATGATGTAACCCAGTTCTACTTGACTGCAGACTGCAGACCTGATCATGTATTTATGCATTTATGTAAATCAGTAAATTATTTATGACACGTCGAGTTTGTGATTAAAGTTTTAGAAGCCTGTATCGCGCAACGTTATAATAAATAATATTTATTATTATAGACGAGCATTAACACGAGCTTACCTTATTAATTGAATAGCTATTAAAGTTTGTAATGACAAATTATTGATTAATAATATTGGCATTGATGGAAAGCAAGATATTAATTTGCAGTCTGTTGATCGATAATTAAAAGAGAGAGAGAGAGAGAGAGAGAGAGAGAGAGAGAGAGGAGAAAAATTCTTTCATAAAACATAGAATTTTGAATATCGTTTAAAGTTGATAAAACTTGTTCAGTTCGGGCCGAAAATACAGATTTACGATAACGATGTAAGAAATACCTCATAAGTTTGAGAGAAAGCGTGTAAAATAGCTTAGAAAGGAGTAGGGGTAGTAGGGGTAGTAGGGGTAGTATATGAGTACATGAGTTTGAGTGAAACTAAAAACTTGCCGGATAAGAAGTATGTAGTTAGTGTAAATTATTGAAGCAGAAGAATCTCTTCCGAACGATTAGGAGCCCAGATAAATCTTAGATTTGATAGAAATTTCGCATATAAGCGATCGGGCTTCGGGGTGCAATTATTCCGGCAATTATGGCGAGGTAAGTCGAGCGTCATAATGGTGACGTCACGGACGCCATCCCAATAAATTAGGCCACTCGCAGGTCCGTCACGGGCTGATTTAAAATAATGACCCCCGAGCACGAGTCAGGGCGCGGGGTAGAGCACGACTTGGACCGACAGGTGGCCCGTGAAATCGCCCAACAAGTGCTTCCCACCCCTCGTGTCCCGTGCCCGGAACTTCCCTCATTATGGGGACCGAGTGTTTCTCCCAGCTCAGGCTTGGCATTATCGTTCGTTCGTCTTCCGCAGCCTCCAGTGGATCTTCGACCTCTTCCCAAGAGCGACGAGCTCTTCCTTCTCATTGCCACTGCGTATTTGCATGACGCTAATGTGACGTTCAGGATCGACGGCCGCGATACTTTGCTCTTTTTTATCTGGAAGCGCGAGTGGATTATCTACTATTTAACTTCTAGAGCCAGAGTTTATGAAAGAGAGATCATGCGAAAGGGTAGACTTTGCGGTAAATTGTGCGCTTTATCGTTTAAAACGCAATACTCTTATCTCGAGAAATCTTCAAATAAACGTAATACTGCAAGGCGAATTTTCATTAAGCATGTATTACCTATTCTTAAGCTTTTAAATAATTTAACTTTTAGATCACATTTGTTACTTTATGTGGAAAGGTACTTTGGGAAATAACGAAAACGTCCATTACATTTACATATATATATATATATATATATGTATATATATATATACGCGTGTGGTAAATAGAATAAATAGAATAGAATGATAATGGCCAACCTTTTATTTTTATTAGGAAGCGTAAATGAAATTCAATTCCTTCAATTATAATTAACGACATTTTAAAGAGTGAAGCAATCATTGAATTTAACAGTTTATTTAGATAATTGTAAGCGAAGCCTTTCCTTCTAATTTACAATTAATTTATCGGTTAATTCTTATTCTTAATAATCCTTTGAAAACAATAAAAATAATATTAGTTTCAAGCGAAGAAAACTCTGACGGTCTGTGGGATTGAAAAAAAAAACTGGACTAACTCTTATTCGACACAAATTAACGAATTCACTCGAGGGTAGTTGAGTGCCCAGCAGTTCAATCCACGTCCTCCCTCGCTATGAGCTTTTTCCTCTCGCCAAGCAGAGATTTAATATATAAAATACGTATTTGGAGCGCATCGCGAGAACATCAACCTCCTTCGTCAAGTGCCTTTACGTATGATTACGGAAAAAAGAAAAAAAAAGAAAAAAAAAGAAGAAGAAGGATCCACTCTGCGGTAGAATGGAGAGGTGGTAAAAAAAAAAAACAGACTAACGCATAGATATCAGGACGCGAGCTCTCACAGTCATGCAGAGAAGAACCCGTGCGAGATCTGGTCGAGTTTTAGCGCTTCACGTTTGTTTCCATTTAAATGGTAATCGAGTTCATAATGTAATTGTATTCCCATGTAAGCCCCCTCCGAAACCCACCGCGTCGCTTCCACCCGCCCACCCGCCCACCCGCATTGTTCGCATTGTGCTCATCTCGACGCTCTCTCTCTCTCTCTCTCTCTCTCTCTCTCTGCAAGTCTCTTGGGCGCATTCGTACCGCATAACTGCCTCGCATAAACATCCCCGTCTGTTTGACGCGGGCGCGAACAGATCCATTGGACTTTGAGCGTCTCGACCCGAAATCTCTAAGCCTCTTCCGCCCAGTTTCATATTTTGCTGCAACAATAGTCTCTCCTACTGAAATTGCCCTTTCTCCTCGCCCTTACTCTTTCATTTTCAAGCGCGATTTCATGAACAAACGTCTACGTGGTGCGCGCTCCTGGTAATTAGTGCGCGGGCCCACCGACGGCCGATCCCGAGCCTCGGAGATGTCGCGCGCAAAAAGGAAAGTGCACTTCAGAACGAATTATACGTGAAATAGCCGTGTGTCATGACCCCATTTGGACGACGAGTCATTGTCTCGCCAAGTCATTTCGATAATTTAACGTTTTATTATTATGTGCTTTCTTAGTCCTTTGCCTCGTGATTACTATGTTACAGATATTTTACTATTTTCCATTTAGATAGGGACAAAAAGTAAACCATTCTTTATTGCCTTAATTTATTAGATAATTGTATTAGATAGACTCTCTGCTCTACAAGTAAATTCTTATTTCCTTATTAATGCCCAACTATTGTACAATATTTATTTTTACTACAATCTTAGATTTACAATACCACAGTTTTTGACCTCGTAACTTTGATTACCAGTTACTATTCTATATTTACAACAGCAAATATCTTATACTCTTGCGGTTTCTAGAGCTACAGTGTTTTTCCGACTAACTTTGATAATTCAACACTATCGCGCTTAGAATTAACAAAAAAAGAAAAAAAAAAAAGGAAAAAAAATTAATTGTAAACTAGCAGATAGTGAGATAAGATAAAATATGGAAAAAATAATGTTTAGCCGCTCTACTTGGATACAAATGATTTTCTTTATAAAACTTACATAACTTTCTACTTCCATCATTATAACTTTAACCGGAAATTAACGAAAAATTATAATATATTTAACAATTTAACAAGATATTCCTCGTTGTGTGGGATTACTGCAGGTCAGAAATAATTTAATTTAACAGAAATATTAGGATCTGCAAGGCGCACGTAGGTTAAACGGCTAAAGTCATATGTATTTAAAATATGTCATAAGTATGTCATTGTATTTACGGGACTGGTTATTGTCATTGCAGAAACATCGAAACTAATATCGACTGTCAGTCGTTATTTAATAACTCTATCTCCAAAGAATAGGGCCGATTCCAAACGATATTTCGAGTTATAATAGAAATTCCTTCCAATTTTCAGAATACATGTATAATTACGTTGAAAAATACCATAGCTCGAGAATATCACGATATGCTGTATTAAAAGTTTATTTTAAGCATCTCATAAAATAAGAGCTTAAGTACATTGCCGGATTCTTGAAAAAATGCTCCTAACAGTTAGATAAGTATGGCGATAAGAAACTGAAATATTTAGCAGTGTTGGTAGCATGAATTGAACGGAAAATCTTTGTGAGAACATAAAAATACTTAAAACAGGCTTTTCAGTATTATATTTGGGTATTCGAGCTCAACATTTAAATATATATATATATATATACATATATGCATATAAACAAAAAAAAAAAAAAAAAAAAAAAAAAAAAAAAAAAAAGAAGGAAGAAATCCGCTCTGTAATTATTTGCATGTACAAGATTCCAAGCGAATCATAAAATGTAATAAGTTTTGAGAGAAAAATGCATTGGCGCACTGCACGAAATAACAATACAACGAAGAGTGGAAATTATTATAAGTCGATCATCCGATGTTGATACTGTGAAAATTAAAAATACTTGTTGCGTTTATTGTATATTCTGGGAGAATAGAAATTAACTTTGGCATTCGCTTGAAACGTACGCTCCGGTAACGGAATCCATTTCGTTGTAAGCATTTTACCGGACCTGGACTGCAATCGATCCCATTCTTATGATTTATAAAAATTATATAAAATAAAGCTTATCAAAAAGAGAGGCTGTTTGCTATACTATAGAAAAGGCCCGCGAGAGTGAAGTAAACAATGGGAGGTAGGAAGCATACAATGGCAAGTAGTAGTCAATAATATGAAATATAGGAAGTAGTGTCATAGAGTGCGGAGTCCCGGGTCAACGGAAAGGTAGTCTATGCGGTGGGAGGCGGCGTGAGGCGGTGGGAGGCGTCGTGAGGCGGCGTGAGGCGGACGTTATGCGTGTACCTGACTAAAATCCCTTGTTACTACTAGTGGTGCGGGCTGGGTGGAAAAGCGGTGTCTGCGAGAGGGACTCCGCCGACAGTTTGCGGGACTTTGAAGCGCGTTATAACTATAGGGCGCCATTGTTGAAGGCTATTTTCGTGAGCTCGCTTCCCCTTCCCCTCGGCCGCCTCTTTTCTTTTCTCATACATATTCATCAAACGCTAATTAATCATCGCCCCGGCAGGAGCGAACCGCCGGCTCACCCTACTTTCCTTTCTCTCCCGGACAACTTTGCACGCACACGCGCGCCCCACCGCACGCACACCGGCCCAACTACCTACCCACCTAAGGAGACTGCTGCCTCCGCTCTTGCTGCGCTCTTGCTCCGCTGCCTAGCCCATAAATAACCCGGACTTACAGATGGCAAACTTAACGTTAAGAAAGTAATTTATATTTGTATTTGTAAAGAGATGATTCGAGCTGTGTACTGATTTCCTTCTCTGTACTAAACTGGACGTCCAACCACCTATGAGCCATTGGACTTTTCTTCGCTCCCTTAATCTTATCAAACTATCCTTTTATTCTGTTAAACAACCTCGTCGCTCTAAATACTCTAATTATGCTGCTTTTCGCAAATACGTTGCGGAACCTCTCCTGCAGCCGCCGTTAGCGCGTACCTCGCTCGTTTTAATTTAATGCAGCCTTCTATGGAGAAGAGAATGAATTATTGGAACGACCGGTGAGAGGAGATATTTCTTCCATTTGCTATAATTAATCTCATTCGCTGCTTCGCTGCTTCATCGATACTCGAGTGTCGTTAATTGCTATATTTATAAAATAAGCTCGCGCTTAAAATTATATTTGGTATTTTTAAAATGTTAGCAAGCCACAAGGTTGGGGCTCGGCTAAATTTACATAGCTAATTAAGCAGGTAAGCCTCGGCTGAGCTAATAAGCAGCCATTAACATTTACAAAGACCAGAAGGGCTCTCGCGTGAAGAATTACGGTATAGATGCAGCGACGCGTCAGATGAAACAAGACTTTGCGCATGCTTAGAGACATTGCATTAGAGACTCTTTTATCATTCCCGTTGAATGACGTGAGAAATCGTGTCGATGGCTTCGTGGCGCTGACCGGAGCCTGGCGATCTCAGGTGGAGACAGAGTGGTCGAGCCTTGTTTCGGGAAGCGAAGCTGCCGAAGGAAACCTTTGGAAGTTTTAGGGGCGGACTGGGGTGCGGGAGAGAGAGAGAGAGAGAGAGAGAGCGTGAGAGGGGGTGGGGGGATCGTTTGCGAGTGTAATGCATAATTAGCCGTCGGTTATTCGAGCTGTCGGGGACGGGACGCGCCTTGTATGCCTAATGCGCTCGAGCCTCGATCATCTCGCCCCGACGTCCATTGAGCGCCGCGGCGGCTTGGGGGACGACGCCCCAGCTCTCGCTGGATGGTAGCGAGCCCATGCTCACTTTTGCGAGGCGAACTTTTTCAGAGCCGCGGCCGTTTCCTTGCCCATTCTACTACATGCCCTTTCCCTCCTTCATGGCTTACCCATACCGCTCCCTCCCCGTTTCCCATCCCTCGCCACTCTCTCTCTCTCTCTCTCTCTCTCTGTTATCCGAGAGCCGATATCCTTCGGGTTGGCGGATCTTCTCAAAGGGGCGCCCGGATCTAGCCACTTCTTACTTTTCCAACTTTAGTTACCGTTGGATTATTTTCGCTCTTTTTCCGTTGCTTCTTTAAAGGAAAGAACTTAGGCCGCGCTCGTCTGCTCGCCTCGAGCCATTAATTCAGCACATTTTTAATTCGACACTCTTAATTAAATCTGGCTCTCGTCTTTCATGTCATTTCTCTCTCGCCAATCAAACTTTCGCTAAATAAACCAGAAAAATGCTCGCGCTTATTTTCCGGTACATTCTACGCGCCTAGAATAAATATCAGCCAATGAGAATCATTAAATCGGCGATTCTGAGAATTATCAAATACAATATGTCTGATTTTAATGTATTATCTAAACATGTTTACTTGTATGTGATAACATCTTGTAGCCAAATTATGAAGCAAGAAGCGCTGCTCTTCCTGCATACGTTTAATGTTTTTCGTTTGCCGTATTCATGATTTTAATTTATTGTCCTTTCATTTGAATCTCGTAGATAAACAAAATATTTTTAAACATAGCTCCGATTCAAAATTCCTTCTTTTTACTTAGGAATTTTTTTTTTAATTTACAATGTATACAACGTCACGTCGACTGAGCGTCGACATCGTATATTCGTAAGCACATTTATACATGTAACTTTATTCAGCCAAAGTACGGCACATTTACGGTATTATTTGTTAATTTAAGGCTTGTAATTTCTGCAACTTCAGCGAAAGCAATTCTGAATAACAATAATATTACGAACCTAAAGGAGAAAGTTGGATCGTATATTGTCATGCTCAGTAATGTTTTAAATGTTTTATAAAAAATTTGATCGTTTTCAAATTCAATGAGATTTACTTAAAACAGTTTACCAAGCTATTTACATAGCAAGATATAAGGAATTTTATTGTAAATACAAATTTCTGTTTTCCGAGCACCGTTCCAGTAACTTTTCCATTCCACGTACGTTTTCGTAAGATATCTTCGGCATTTGAATTTATACCTATAATGGCAATATGGATTTCAGATACTACGTTACATAGATAATTTGACATAATATGTAATATTATATTGTAAAAGGATAATAGATTTCAACACAACCTATTTCAGGAAGATTAAGAATTTTATAGATTAGAGCAGCATCAGCAGCATCAGCATCAGCATCAGCAGCATCAGCAGCATCAGCATCAGCATCAGCAGCATCAGCAGCATCAGCAGCATCAGCAGCAGCAGCAGCAGCATCAGTAGCAGCAGCAGCAGTAGCAAGTAAAAAGAAATGGAATAATATTCTGAGCGACTAGCTAGGAAGGAAGCTCGTTCGGCCGAGAGAAAGAAATCAATTAATAACTTTCCATTATTTTTCAAATACTATCCAAATAAAAAATATGCGGCGCTAGTTTTTCTTGGAAAAAAGCCCGTCGTAGGCCCGACTCGTCTTAACGAGAACGAGGCACAGAGCAACAATACTACTAGCCATTTAAAAATATATCTCCTTCGTGGTCGTAAAAATTATCTGAAATATCTAGAGAGATAAATAAAGTAACGTGTAATATTGTAAATGGGGCAAATTGACTTTATAATCATTGGCTGTACGTGAAATAGCGAGGGAACGGGTAGAGGCTGCGAAAGGGTCTCTTTGGGGGTATTTAAATAATTCGACGACACCCGTGGCGCGACATCCTACACGCACTCTACAATACACATGCATGTATGTACAACAAGGCGGGGGGACCCCTTTGCAGCATCTGCCGCAATGACTTCTTATCGCCTGCCCGAGCTTATTTTCTCTCCTACGAATATATGACACTGGCGTGATTTTATCTAGCTGGGGAGTGTAAATACGATCGCTGACCATAAGTGCGCCCTTTAATCACCCCCTTCCCCGACCTCGCTCTCTCTCTCTCTCTCTCTCTCTCTCTCTCTCTCTATCCTATCTATCTATCTATCTATCTATCTATCTATCTATCTATCCATCCATCTACCCATCCATCTATCCGTCTCTCTTCACGTATACATGGGGCAAAAAGAGAGGCAGTACTACAAATACGGTTGTATGCATTGTTCGATTGTTCTCTTTGTTTTTGAATTAGTTACGGTAAATCAATTTTCGATGATCCGAGTCAAAGCTAAATCAGCGTAAAAATGATGACAGAGATGCGTTAGACGTGGCGCCATTGAATGAATATATCAAATCTCTGGCCATTTCATTAGAAAATTCTAATGGCCTTTTATAGCCGAGTTTTGCATTTAGAATGTTTTACAATTCTTTGAGTAGACACGTATCTACGAATTTAAATGCACAATTGTATATCGGCGCTTGTATATTATATAAATATAATTTTAAATTTTATATTGCTTTAACCACTGTGCTTGGGTGTAGTGTAACAACGAAAGTCTACTTTACAGATTAATATAATACTCTGAAAGTGTAAGTTATGTTTTATTTTCTCGTTTATTTTTGTTTATTTTTTTTTCTTTTCCTAACAAAGCTTTTTAAAAACGCGAAAGCAAATAATTATTCGTATTCTATTTGTGAGGGAAAAATTGATTAACCGAGCATGGCAAGGCAGAAAATGCATAGAGTCATGATTTGTTTTTAACAATTGGCGAATCTGCTAATCCTCCATTAAATGCCAATAATAAAAGCTCGAACATTTTTTATCCTCGAGAATAGTAAACCGTCATGTCATAGAGGATGCGCCATGTGTTTTGACTGCTAACATCAAATATTTTATGTTACATAAACAGTGGCGACGGAGATTTCGGTAGTACAATATATCGGCAGATTGCTGGTTGACAAATGAGTGGTCCCACGACGAGAGATAGAGCCGAGCCCGCGGGATGCACGTAAGACATATGGCATCGTAAAAAAGCTGTACACCGATGAGGAGGATGAGGTGATGGTGCCGATGCTGCCCATGGTGCCGATGGTGCCGATGGTAGTGGTGGTGGCTGTAGCGGTGGCGGTGGTGGCGGCGGAAAATGGGCGGCGGTGGGGGAGGGGGGAGGATAGAAATACAGAGCCCGCTTTCATAATGGCCCCCGGTACGGTAGTAACAAACGCGCTTCCTAGTTGAATGCAATATTAATGGAGATCAAATACCGCACATTCTGTTGCCTTCAGCACGAAAGTTGATTTACTTCTGTGCCCGATGCTCTCTCTCTCTCTCTCTCTCTCTCTCTCTCTCTCTCTCTCTCTCTCTCTCTCGCCTTCGACACACACGGATCTCATCTGAATCAGATCTGCTGTAGAGTAAAACTTTGATAGATTAATACCTCTAATAGTTTCCCCTGAAGACGGTTAATAATGTTAATACCCGTATTCGTTTACTTTAGCTCTGCTACGGCATTGTAGGATAAAAACGGATAAAATGAATAGTACTTTATAATTAATTGTACGCTGATCATATAATTTTAGAATTTTCTTCAACAAATTGATTGTTTTCAACCGATGTATGGGCTTTCACGTAGACTTTTGCATGAGGTGATTTCAAATGAAAAGCCCAACGTCACAGCTAGTATTCTATGCGCTGAATTTTTAATGCTTAATGTGTATCGGGAGTATCCTTAAGTGCGCTTAAATATCCGTCGGGCAAATAGCCAAAGTTGGGCCAAAGTACTGGTAATTCACAAAGATCTGGAGCAACAGCTTTTAGCCACAAGAGCTGCTAAGGAAATTAGACTTTTACCAACATTCCAAATGGTTCACTTGTTTGTTTCCCATCGAATCGTTAGAAAGGGCGAGAGCTCCTGGATGTTTGGGTTGGATTGTTGTAGGGGCGGTGGATGAGGATAGGAGGGGTGGGGGGTGGAGGTCAATAATGCGCGCATCCACGCGTACTCCCCCAAATATCGTCAACGTACGCCCATTCAAACGAAAATAAATGACGCGGAGAGTTTGTGTATTCTCCCTACTATATAAAGAAAGTGCGGTGCAATGTCCGCCGGGGCGGGGGGGGGGAGTAGGGCAGAGATACTCCCGGATGTCTCCCTTCTCTAGAGCACCACATATGATCCGCAAGCGTATAAAGGTGTAAATCACGACTGTGTGCGCATATACGCCAATGGAGTCAATAGCCTTCACGAGTCGCTTTACCTTTATTTTCATTCTCGCTTTCTCCTTCTAAGATTATCTTCAGACTTTATTTTTAAATATCTCAGTAATATCCAGCTATCGGTATCAATGCTATAAGCAAATGAAGAATTACAGAGTATTGGTATGGATTTCGATACTATTGCGAATCTAAGGCATTGACTTCTTAACCGAACTCTCTAGCGCCAATTTCGTTCTATTCGCTTGAATTAATATCAATAAAATTAGATGATTAATTACTACTACATAAATATTCTACGTATAGAGAGTAAATTATGAATATATTATCATAGAGTGCGACTCAAATAAAAATGAACTCTTTATACCTGATTGTAAATTTAAATGGACTTAGTTAGCAATGTATAATTCCTTATTCGCGAAACTGTAATCTTATTCATTGAATTATATTAATTATATAATATTATTCGATTAATAAAATATTTCTTGCATAATTTCTAAGAAAAGTTATTGTACATCTCATAAGCGTTTTTAATTTCAATAAGCATATTTAAATAAGCAAATAACAGTATGAATTTTTAAAAATATTGTTTTGGCTTATTCGCCTTTATTTTATGATTGCGTAATCAGGTGATACTTTGATTCATAAATAATAAATGTATTTTTACGTGAGTATACTAACATTCTCGTATTATGTTATGTTTAAAAGACAATTTTTATTACCTGCGATTTTCATGATAATCTGTTGGGTCTTAAATGCGAATGTATACAGAATTAATAATAATCCTTTATTAATTAAATTATTTTTAAATATTTATACAACGTTTTTTAGGCTTATTAATGATAATATGGTTTAAGTTAATTGTACATTAATGAAAGCTAATTATTAGTTTAAACTAATTAGTTATAATAATGCCTTTTGATAATTACGATAATGCCTAGGACAATAATTTCTTATTTTTTACCAATATTAAGAGATTTTTTATTTTAGAATTAACTTTTAAATTTTCTCTTATCTTGTTTAAGCCTATTGCATCTGCATAATCTTGATCAAGAATCTTGGTAATATTTGGAGCGCTGGGCAAGAGATGAAATATATGTAATCCATCTATTCGGTGCACATTGATTTTACTCTGAATAACACGATATGGCGAATATAGCGAACCATATATTTCAATAATAACATACAATTTTCAGTTGAAATGCAGCTTGGAAATACTTTCACAATACGTTCGTCTGCTTACCTGAATTATTTGTTCGACTCGTTAAAATAACAAATTATGAAAGTACTGAGAAATTGGTCACGTGCTATTAAATCGAGCAACACAACAATGATAAGCATTGATTATCATTAAGGATGTTGTGTCTAAAAGCTTCTCTGGCAGAGCATGACTTTCAGTCAATACATAGGAAGAAATTAATTGTCATACCGAAAACTGACTGTAGAACTCAAGAGCACAGCTTTTTTTATTTCTTCAACTTCAGCTTCGACCTCAACTTCTATAACTTCGATAGCGTATATAAATTATTATTATCTTTAATGAAATATAATCGCTAATTATAATCTGTCAGAGACGAGAATTGATGTAATCACCTTGTTATATGTGTAAATCAATTAGTACCGGTGCCGAACGGAAATCCTGGGATCCAGTAATAAACGGTCTTGGGCTGATTACTATATACCAAGATCCGTACTAACACTGCGTAATTATTCCGTAGGGCTTCTATATCGATGAAATACAAATGTCCTCCAATTACATATGGTACTGGCAATAATATACTTTATATTGTCAAAAATATACGTATGAGAATGGCGTTTTATATATATATTAGAGAATATGAGATATAGTTTAATGTCGATAGCGTTATATTAAACGCATTCTTTGAAACGTACATTTTATTCAAGCGAATCTACCGATTTATTTCAATAGTTCAATAATTTGATTTTACAGTTATTTAGTATTTAATGGAATTAGTGGTCAAGCATCCGTGTCCTCAAATTTCAAGGGCTTTCAACACCTTATATCTTTAATATGCATTTTTGTAATTTGTCAGCCAATAAAACAACGCAATACAATAGCTTTTTTATTACATATTAAATGGGCATATAAATTTATACGTCCGATTTGGCAAACTAATTTACTAATTTATCGTTCTCGAGTCAATTAAATTATTAATAGCTAATATTTGAAACAACGAATGAAATTATAAATGCATTATGTGTACGTGTGTGTGTATGTGTGTGTGTGTATATATATAACGCTCGTTAAGGCCAGTAATAAATAAGAAGTGTCGATCAAATGATTAGAACGGTCAATATACTAAATAACAGCATTTAGCAATGTAATTCTATGGCAACAGGATTAAGATTGAAAAAGCGTACCCTAAGGTCTGCAGCAGTTGGTCATTTGTCGGAATTCGTCAATGGATCAAAGGAAGCTACGTAAATAATGTAAAGAGAGTGCCATGTGAGCAAGTCTGTCCAAGTAACGGTAAGGTCGGCCTAACACAGCCGGATATCGGATTTCAGAGGGAGATCCGTCCTCCTGGCTGTCGAGGTGCCGACGTCCGGGAGTCGGTGGCCGTGCGCCGGTCACGTGACCCGGCCAATTACCCTTCCTCCTGGTGAGGCGCGTGCGACCTTGGCTGATTTCGTCGATCCCACCCGTGAGATATTAGTTGGCAATTGCTGGCGACGCTTCCAATTCCGCGCACTTCCAACCTGGATTGGAACTTTAAGCGCGGATTCACCTGCGTTACGGGAAATTGGCGGTTCGTGAGGGCTGTCGAGAGAGAGAGAGAGAGAGAGAGAGAGAGAGAGAGAGAGCGGGGGTGGTGGCAGGGTCCAACGTCCAACGTCCATGGCCTACGTTAATTATCAGAGCCGACGTCAAGCTCGTCTCTCCTCCTTTTCCCGCCGGCTTTGTTTACGTACACGACCGTGTCGCTGCATTTCCCATTTTACTTTGATCGATTCGCTTCTCCCGTCAGAGTTTCTTTTTAGTCGACCTCCCTCTACCCTCAGACGTTACAGTCGAACAGTAACTCTAGTTCGAGTTTTCGCTAATTAGTAGGCTAAATAAACCATTACGGCCTTAATATCCGAGTTCATTCTATTTGCTACAAAATACATACTTTTATTACAAACAAAAAAAAAAGAAGAAGAAGAAGAAGAAGAAGAAGAAAAAAGTACTATATATATATATGGGTGGTACTACAATCAATTTCGCTCTGAATCTGAATTAAGAATATATATATATATATATATATATATATAGAATGAAAAAATGTTATGTCCGAAATAATTCTAGTCTATGCTGATTAAATAAATATGCCGAGATTTCGTATGAAACGGCAAGTCTCCTTGGTAGTCTAGAACGGTTTTAATAATTATCTATCGATTTAACATTTTGTATCCAACCTACCTACCTTATCGCATTGCCTTTATTAATAGTATCGATATTAAGTAACAAAGTAAAGTTTACAGCTGTAGTGAATAAATATTTTGTAACAATTAGCTCGAATCGTTAGGGTAGAGAGATCAAGCATAAATTAAGAGTCGTCGATGTGATAGTTATTGTAATGACGCAAACGGTTTACAAACTTACATGCAGATTTACATAGTAGTATTTGCATGAAATAGGGAATGAATATAATAAGTAAATGGCGCAGACTTGGCAAATCGAGGTAAATCTCCTCGGTCGTCGGCTATAAATTCGGAAAATTGGCAAGTATCGAGCTATTGATGAGGGGATCGATGGGATCGATGGGAAAAATTGCGCAGGTAAATTGCCGGGCGGAGGTACAGGGTTAACGAGTTTTCTGCACTTACCGCTCGCGAATGGCTTGGTCGCGCGCAATGGCAGTCCCGCTCCGTAGAAGACGGACGTAGGTGGTATCCGGAGGCGTAGGTGGTCCCGGAGCCCTTCCTGCGGGGAAGCCAAGGCCCGGACGATTATTGTCTCCGGGTCGGGCGAGCGCCCGAATAAAGCCCGAGGGTAGCCCGGTCACCTTGGCAACCGGAGGTCTATAGCATCGGCATTCGTATATAAACAGACAAGTCTAAGGGGGTGTTATGTCAATATCTCGGCGAGGCAACAACTACTCTCTCTCTCTCTCTCTCTCTCTCTCTCTCCATGCCGCCTGTCGAAATCACTGCGCTCCCACTCGTCATCCTCTTCCGCCGCAGCCTCCTCCCTTCCCCCTCCCCCCCCCCCCGCCCCCCCCCCCCCCCCCCACCTTCGAGCAATTTTCTCGCGAGCCCTTAACCTTCCATATATTTACCGAGACTACATGCAATAAAAAAAAAAAAAAAAACGCTCCTTTTCCCTATAGAATCCCTCGCGCGGTTTTGCCGGAATATTTACGTGACGATCGGCTTGTCAAAACAATAGAAGGCAACCAAGGAAACTCCTCCGGCCAAGCTAGAACGAACTCCCAACACCATCAGTTACGTTATATTTCTCATGTCTTTTTTGTTAAATACGTCAGAGGCAGATCTGAAAACGTAAATGTTATTCGATTAATGTATAAACATTTTGTAGATGCAATCGAGCCGAGTTACTGCTTCTGCGCATATTCGAAAGTACACGTGCTATTTTGCTTTCGTGTGTTACATTATACCTATATTTATATTATAAGTATCAAATTTCCATCGACTCTTGCAAATCGATATTATTATTGCAATGTAATTAAATAATGATTTGTTACGTCCGGATAATGAATGTAGGGATCTCTGCCTTTAAGGATTATTCTTTCGACGGGAAGCTACTCCGCGCCGGCAATAGTAGAATAGTAAATAGTAGAAGTACATTGACAGGAATTCGGGAAAAATATATTTACAAGCTTATCGTAACGTATGCAAAGTAAACAATGATTTAATATTATGCGACGAATAATGGGGGGAAGCTTGTAAATAACTGCAACTGAGTTGGTGTACGGCATTGCTTTTACGGCACTTAAATTTGATTTAATATTACAGCTCGACTCGCTTGTTTTCGATTCGACCAATAAACATCTCCTTTATAAAGATTGCGTAACGGACTCCGTAACGAAATGGTCGAAAAAGTGGATCGATGCCGATGAAGCAAAATATCGGCGGACTCCGCTTACGCGAATTGACACTGCACCAGTACGGTTCAGAAACTGTGGCATCTCACTTATGTAATTCTTAACAAGTGATAAGCTCCATATGTAATTATTAATCCATGAGAAGTGAAAGCCAATAAAAGAGATTTCGTAGATTATCGAAATTTCAAGTGGTTTAGAGCAGTATCGATAATTTTTTATTATTTCGAGTGGATCTTGTTGAGAAATAGTAACGACATGTTGATCCGTTTAGTCGGCAAATGGTTGCCGCATGAAATCGACGAAAGGAGGTTAAATATATTCTTTGTGATTTTATTTGTGATCTCCGGCTGGTTGCTGTTAAGGTGGTGGCGAGTGCAAAGCCGATACTTGAAACATCTCGCGGAAATTCCTGGTCCGTTTGCTCTTCCCTTGATCGGGAATATTGTGCAACTCAATGTCGATCACGATGGCAAGTTAAATATAAATGATCAATTGAAAATTTCACCTAAAATTTAAAACCGCTCTTTTCTCTTACACATAAATTTTCTGCCGATTTTTCGTCTTCATCTTCTATTTTTTCCTTCTATTTTGTTTTTTTTTCCCGTTTCTTTTTCTGTTTCTTTTTTTTTTAACGAGTTGGCAATAATGCGATCCGACAAAAAATTAGTTATTCTCAACTGAAGAGTCTTACGAAGTAAATTCTTTTCGCGAGCAGCCAACGACGATCTCGTCCTAATGCACTTTAACGCACTGCTTATCAAATTATGTATATATAAATATACAAGTAACGTAAAGTTTTGAAAAGTTTTTCATTAATATTTGCTTTATAAAAATGTTAAAGAATAAGACCGAGAATTTTCCGTCTTGTGAAAATAATTTATAATATACAATAGTTAGTTAATGTTGTTAATTTTTTTTTTTTTTTTAATTGTTAAAAACAAAATCGAAACGGTTTGTGATTACCAGTCTGGACTAAATATATGATTTAGACTTAACACATTTTCATCGTATTTCAATAATATTCTAATAAATGTTAATCATTGTGCCAATACGACTAATCCGTATGCAACTTTAATTATGATTATATTGTTAGCCTGATACTTTTTAAGAGTATGTATGGATATCGTAAGAATACGACTATTTTATATATAATTAGATTTAAGGTATTAGATTAATTTTATATTAAATTATGTATAAAGTGGATATAATCTCACTATACTACAATTACACTCGATTCAGGGAGAGCCCACTAATTTATCAAAATCTAATGTTACACAGTTATTTTCCGTATTTCAATCTGAATTAAATTTTATATAAATACGCGAACACATTCATTATTTGACAGTCATCTTAATTGCATAAGATGTTAAATATTTTTTTTCATGGTCATGATGTTTCAAGAGATTACTCGAGAAAATATTAGGGATTAATTTTTTTTTTTTTTTTGCTCAAAGACCCACATTTTTAAGTACTTTTCCTTTATGAAACATTTAAAAAAAAAAATACTAATGCGACTCTTATTTAATGTTCTGTATTTGCTAAAAATTCAACGCGTCTTCCTTTATGTACATATTTTTTTAATTCGACTTAAAATTCAATTATTTTCCCTCTATGATTCGGTTTTTCAATCCCAACTTTATTTCTCCATCTCTTTCATTCTCGCTCTGAAAAAATAATTAAAAATAGAAATGACAGAATAATTTTCAATTAATGGCTGATGTGATTCGGTATAGTTGTCCATAATTTTATTAATGTATCATTCTAATGTGAGTATTTGGAGATTAATAGAACAATTTCTTTTATCTTTTCGATTCAAAATAGTAAAAAATTCTGATTACACGCAATAACATTTGTTACCAATTGAAAAATAATACAAACATATATCTTATTTTATCTTATGGTATTAAAAATATACATATATATATATATATATATATATATGTATATAGGAGAGTGTAAACGAAGGTGTATGCCTTTGCCATTATTAAAGCTTTGTTTTTAGGCAAAAGGTAAACTTTAAAATTTCTAAGCTTGTGGATTATTTTCATTCTCCTATACCAAACGAACTACTTCAGTGATATATTATTTTAATCTCGTTACATAGAATAACAATAGTGTTAAAAGCCATTAGCTTTACGTATTCTAAGAACGATATAAATAAAACTTTAATGATTATATTTGTGCAGTAATATTACAAAGCAATGATAACATTAAAAACTTTAATGCCGTTTAAAAATTTTTACAGTTAAGAATATTTTAAATAAAGTGCTTAGGCATACATTTTAAACCTGTAATTAATACCTAAAAATTGTTATATTTTAAATTTGATATCTATCGTGACTATGCAGATTTTCGGGTTGTTTCTTTGTAAAAACGTTATTAAAGCTCGATAATTATAAGAATATGTCAATATTTATAGATAAATATGAAAATTTAAGTAACGATTGTGAAAAAGACTTTTATATTTAATTTTTATCACATTTGTTTTGTTTCATTATATAAATTTTACGATTCTATTTTATCCTAAAAGAACTGATTTTATACAATTCTTTACATTTATTAAAAATAAAAATACACAATATTTATAACCAGTTGAATTTTCATTTAAAGTATATAATGTACATGTGTAATATACATATAATAATTTAAATTATGTTTATAATTAGAAGCATTCGAACAGTTTTATTTCGGGTTTTATAAAGAAACCAATGTAAATTTTTTTTTTAATCAGCGCATAATGAGTATACAGAAGGTTAACCTAAAGTAATAATAAAAATAATATGTGTCCATTTTTTCCTCTACTCGCATGCTTCTCTTTAGCTGCTTCGTTAGCTCCTTACGTGGGTGTGAGCGTACGTGCGTAGTTGCGTGCGTGCATGGGAGCGCGCGTGTACACAGTTAACAAATAACATCTTATGTATGTTTTCAGCTTAACACAAATAGGTACGTAAAATTAAATTGTCTTAACCACTGCGTTATCTCTTACAGTGTATTTCGTTCCGTTAATTAAATATAATTAGAAAATAAAACGATTAAGCAGAAAAATTTATAAAAATATATTTAGGATATTGAGATATCGAGATAATTTTAGATTATGTCTCTAACACGATTTCACGTGATACTTATTTATATTTTATTTCACTCATTGATGAATGATCATTGGAAAGAGAAAACGTAAAGGGACAATCAATTCAGCCCCTAGTTTCATCAAAATACATAATATATTTTAATGAAAATGTGAATATAAATATGAATATATGCTCGTGCAAACGTGTTTCTTCTACAATAAGAAATATATTATCGAATGAAAAGATTAAAAAATTACAAACTTGGGTTAATTGTTTCTTTGGATATTTTTCTAAATCTATTATCAAATAAAATAACTGAAAACCCATTAATTAAGAAATGTCATAATATCAAGGTTATGATGGTAAATAATTATTTTTATTAGTTAAATTAATTATTCGAATTGCATACGCATTTACTTACGTATACTTAACCGCTGTTTAATTTTATATTAACAATAGAGACTATTGCTTCAAGATGGAACATATTATTAAATATAAAATTCTAGATTCTGAAAATGCCTATTCCTTCATACCATTTATTGCTTTTCCAGTAATTAATGGTATAAATATGATGATGGGAAATGTTATTGAAATAAGATGTAGAAGTTTATCGTACGAAAAACCGTTAATCTAACGAATGTCAAATTTTACCTTTTTATATATTCCATTTCACTATTGTGTATATAATATCGTTCATGTCTAAAATAAAATCGATTACGATTATATTTTGTGAAACCATATGTTTGCCCTTTATTAAACAAATGTGTAAGCAAATTTTTGATTTCAAGTTATTTTTACGAAAATCATAAAATGGCCTATTTTTACACGAAAACCGGTTATCAGCCGTTAATATAAGACAAAATAATTTATATACTGTGTATATGTGCTGCCATCTGTTGACATTTAGTCAATTATTCAAGCAATAACCGTACTCGTATCTATCGGTAATTTAGATATGACAAATTTTACGCGGTAGATAAGGCAGCGAACGGCAAAATATAATTTTATTATTCGTAAGTAAGGAGAGCATAAAAATAACGGATATCTATAAATACACATTTACATTTAAAGTACAAAAAACTTCAAAACGTTATTAATTATTCCATATTCTTTTTCGAAAACAAAACAAATTTTTGTTTCCAGTTTATATAAAAATGTAATAATTATTTTGCAATAAATATTTAATTGTATTTTCAATGGGTATATAAAATTATATATTCGTGACCTTTATATTTTGATAAAAGTGATAAAGCTGATTTATATTTTCAACATTATCACTTATGTAAAATGAATGCTTAAATTATTTTGAGAATGTAAGATTTTAGAATCGTAAATAAAATAATATCGTGAACGATAATTTGTAATGTCAGTATTCTCGCTCATAGTCTCAAAGAATATCACCAGAAGAGTATAATAAGCCTCTTGCATACACTGCAAATTTACTAAATTCGATGCTCTCGATAAAAATATAAGATGAATATTCAATTTGCGATTGTAATAAAACAATTTGTGCGTGCGTGCGAATCGCGTGGTACGAAGAACTGTTGTATTTTCATAAGATTCGATATTGGAATAGCACGGAGAATAATGATCTAATAATGAATTGCATTGTAATGTCGAATCAGAAGGGAATTTTGTAGGACGATTTCGCGTGCGCGCGATCCCGAGATCCGATGGATCTTGAGAAATGTTTAGAGACGTATAAATATAGAATAATGCAGTAGACAGAGTGAGCGTAGGCGGGGGAGCAGAAGGATTCTATTGTTATACGTGGATGTTGGTCGGCCGAGATAAGCCATTCCTATTAATGATGTAAAATAAAATCGGCAAGAGCGGCAATATTATAGTCAGTCGAACGGGTAACTTAATCCCTCAGTTATGCGCATTGATAGTAGTTATATGCCTAATAATTTCTTATGGTCGGAGTATTGTAATGCAAACATTTGTATCGAGTGCTCGATTCTGATAATTTAGCGGATGTTGTTTTACAGAGCTGTTCGATCGGATCGTGGGCATGAGGCTGATGTGGGGAACCCGGGACGGGATCAATAAGGCTTGGCTCGGACGAAGGCCTTACGTCTTCCTGAGCAAGGCCTGCACCGTCGAGCCGATCATAGGCAGCAGCCAGCACGTGGACAAAAGCTGCGACTATCAATTTCTCCAGCCTTGGCTCGGCACGGGGCTCTTAACGAGTTCTGGTAATTTGCTCGCTCCTTTCAATCGGATCTGTACCCCGCCCCTTTAATACCCCCCTCTCCCCCTGCCGCGCCGCTCGATGCGTTACACCGTGGATTTGCATTTTACTAGCCTTAACGTTATTATTTACCAATCACCGTCATTTGCAGAGAAGAAGATTCTCTTCCGTTGCGTGACAATGGTAACTTATTATTTGCTCTCGCCTCGCTCATTTAAGTTCCTACATAACTTATTCATCTATTTCTCTTATCTACCGAGCCTCTATCATCCTTTATCCGTAACATGAAAAATGTCTATTATTGTTTCTATTGTTCCGACTTTCACAAAGCCGTTACATTATTCATCATCGTCATCATCGTCGTCGTCGTCGTCGTCGTCGTCGTCGTGTCGTCGTCGTCATAATAATAATTATTATTGTTGTTATTGTTATTATAATTATAATTATTATTACACAACGCATGAATAACATCAATTTAAAAAACCTTCAATGTTACTGTTCTTGATAAAGGCAAAAAATAAAAAACAAAAAAAAACAAAAAAAAACTGCGAGTTTTAATTTTAATAAAGGAAATTGAATTTATATTTAAATATTTGCTTACGCGTCGTCTCTGAGGTAAAGGAAGACTAACTCTTAGACTTATACAATTTTGATGAAGCACTTTCCTCATCTACTTTACTACGATTTGCTATTTAATCTTAGGACCTTCGGCCTATTCGAACGAATGGTAATATCGTCGACTTATCTTTCTATCTTGTCTATGAGACACGCTTTCCCAGATATATTGAGGCATATACTGCAGAGGGTTTCGCTATCTCCGAAAAAGAATTATTTCAACTACTTTTTTTTTTTGTCGCTTTGTTTATTCTGCCACTCGGGAATCCCCGACAGCCGATAATGTCGACAATAACTTTGTAGACTCACGCCTTAAATGACTATTCGTCCCTTTGCTTTATTTATTACTTTCTCTAGTCCCAATACAGACTAGTTGAGAACTTGCAATCTTCCCTCAAATCGCCCTCACAATAATACATACAATATTCTACGCGCGACCTAACCAATGCACTTGTAAATTAACGGATTTTCTTTTACTCATAATTTTTGTCTAATTAGCCGCATAATTACTTGTCTATAATTAAACTTAAACTTACAGGCGTGAACAATTTTTATCTAAATTTTCGTCGCGGAGAATACGTATGATCGGATACGCATGATAAACAAGCTTTACCTCGATAAGGGAATTGAAAATTATAAAGTGAATCGAAATCCAACGTCATCCATCATTATTATTATGATTATTATTACAATTATTACAATTATTATTATTATGGTTTTTTTTTTTTTTTTTTTTTTTTTTTTTTTTTTTTTTTTTTTTTTTTTTTTTTTTTTTTTTTTTTTTTTTTTTTTTTTTTTTTAACAAATTATATAAAATTTTGCTTTGGTCGCGCTTCCTGGCGGTCTTATGATGGGTAGAGTGGAGAGAGCGTGTATCGGAAAGCGGATGAATAGCTTTTATGTATTTCGATCCGCGTATTTGGGAAATGGATCGAGTAAAGCATGAATGAAATATGATTTGAGAGGGATCTGAGTGGGAAAATTGTTTGGAATTTCAGGGTCAAAGTGGCACTCCCGGCGGAAAATCTTGACCCCGACGTTCCACTTCAACATCCTCGAAGACTTTGTTCAGGTGTTCGGCGAGCAGGCAGAGGTCCTGGTTAAAAAAATGGGTGCGGAAGTTGGGAAGGCTTCGTTCAACGTCTTCCCTTACGTGACTCTGTGTACCCTCGACATAATCTGCGGTAAGAGCAGCGAATAAACGCTGACCACCGGAGCTTTAGCTCGGTAATCATTGCAAGCTCAGATGCAGCAATTTTTTTTTCTCCCTCTCTCTCTCTTTCTCGCATTGCACATAGAGACGGCGATGGGGCGGCGCATCTCGGCTCAGAACCACTCGGACAGCGACTACGTGCGTGCAGTGTATGAGTAAGTTACTCGGCACAACTCATCGAGGCTTTTAAAAGCCGAGCATTCGCCTTTTAATGATTCACGTATCCCGACCTAATCTACCCCGCACTCTTTATTACTTATTTACTCTTTCTCACTATCTCTCTCTCTCTCTCTCTCACTCTCTCTCACTCTCTCTCTCTCTCTCTCTCCTCCCTCTCCCTTTCTGTTATTCGCTCGCTCTCCCTTTCTCCCTCTCTCTCTCTCTCCCTCTCTCTTATTCGCTCGCTCTCCCTTTCTCTTACGCGCCAAAAATGTAATTTCTTACGCCCCCTCCCTCCCATAATATTAAGTTGCTGACAAGTTACAAACTAAGGCATACGTAATAATTTTTAATTTTCTTCTTTCTTTTACTAACTGATATCATTCGAATAATGACACAATTGCCTCGATTGCTTTGTTGACTCATAAGACTCACTTTCACTGCATTACTGTTCTTAATCGAATTATCTTAAAAGATCTCACCCATCCTTATTCTTATTATGAAGTTGTAATTTCTATATTCGCACACCACTCGTCATTAAAATTTACGCTTCTCTAATCATTTGTTTATAAAATTGTTTTATTTGAGGAAAATATAGATAAGTACTGTTTAAAAATGACTGTATCTTATGTATTTGTGTATGCATGTTTATTGTACAAAAAAAAAGATAATTTTATACGAAATTTAAGTTAATGTACAGTTTAATGATAAATTACTTGTAGGATATTATCATTTCCGTTTTCTCGTGCATTCTAACATGTTGATATCTGAGACTTATTTGTATCTAAAGATAGGAAATAATTAAAAAAAAATTCTTGCAAAAGATTTTAAATACTTTTTGTTAATTACGGATTTTACAATTTATACAAATTTTCTCGTGAAAAATGTTATTACACTTTATAAATTTGCAAATATTTTTTTTTAAAACTATATTAAATACAATAAACGATAAAAGGACTTAGATTGTTTAATTGTTAAGAACTTGAGCGTATAATAAGATTAAAATAAAGCTAAATACACGTAATCAGGATAATGTTGAATTATACGTACTTTTCTTATTTAATTATTAAAGCTTTTTGTATACATTTTTAAGTGCACAATTCGTAAGCCTTTAAGCTTCAATAAGAAATCTCTAATAAGAAATTGATTAAAAAGAGAAGAATATTTTAGTAAGTCGTTATTATATTTGTTACAAAAAAAAAAAAAAAAAAAAAAAAAAAAAAAAAAAAACTATAATAAACTGTTTAAAATATTTATAATAGTATAGGAAGTATAATTCAGAAGCGACAGACGAGTTTGCTGTACCAGTCGAATACTTTCTTTCGGTTCTCATCACTCTACAAAAAACATCAACAATGCATTCAGATATTGCATGACTTTTCGACTAAGGTAGTATTTTAGTATTTAACATTAAGGTGGTTAATGTGCTGTGGATTACGAGGACTGTACATGTTAAAATTCATAAATGCAGGTCATAGCTGAGAGGCGAAAAGAAATTCTCGAAAGTCCTGGAGAAATAAACGGAAATGACGGTATGAGCTTTACAAATTGGATATACTTAATGTTTAATAACCGAGTAAATTTACATAAATTCCTTCTTTTTTCTTTTTCTTTTCTCTCTCTTTTTTTTTTTTTTTTGTTTTGTTCATGAAGAAACTAAGAGGCTCGCCTTTCTAGATTTGTTAATCAAAGCTTCTGAAAATGGATTCGTTCTCACAGACACTGATATCAGAGAGGAAGTCGATACATTTATGTTCGAGGTTAGTTCAGATATAAACAATTTATTTTAAAAATCGAAAGTAATTAGGAGAGTCGTTTGTTCTTGGCTTAAAAATAGTAATAGAAAATAATATTGACGATTAGGACGTGTCGATGACGTCCTAATCACGCGCTTACTTTCCAACACAACGATCATTATGTAAATATTCATGAAGAATTAGAACGCTGAAGCGATTACATGAAATTTCGAACAATGAATTTAATTATTTTATTCTTACTAGTGCATGCATTAATTCTAACGCTAATAATAGAGATTTGTATTGTGAAGGATCTTGTGCATTATATACCTGCGAATGTAATGTAATCGTTAAATTATCGGCTCCTTTTTGAATCCCATAACAAAAGACTCGTAATGCAATATTTGTCAAAGGGTCACGATACGACATCGACTGCCGTTTGCTGGACGTTATATTTGCTTGGATGCCATCCGGAAATACAGGTATTCGAGACATTCGATTATAAAAGCGATGTCTTTATAATCGGATATGAATGTAAAGGTAAAATTGTTTTTTTAGCAAAAGGTAGTAAATGAATTGGATGGAATATTTTCCGATGGGAGCTACGACAGACGCCCGGGACTGCGGGACCTCAAAAGAATGAAGTATTTGGACAAATGTATTAAGGAAGCTCTTCGCTTGTACCCGAGCGTGCCAATTTTAGGAAGGAAAATATCAAAAGATATACAGATCGGTAAATTAATGTAATTCCTGCATCGCGTGTATTTATTCGGCGGATCGGACATTCGAGAGCTCGACTGACGACTCGAATAATTTATGAAAAAAAAAAAAAAAAAAAAAAAAAAAAAAAAAAAAAAAAAACAATCAACCGAATTTTAATAATTAATTCACTGGCTTTCGTCTTACTAATTATTTTTAGGTAAATATACGGTGCCCGAGGGCACGACAGCTCTGGTAGTTCTGCCGGTGTTGCACCGAGACCCGGAAGTTTTTCAAAACCCTGAAAAATTCGATCCTGAAAGGTTCTCTTACGAAAATATGATTGGACGGCATCCTTACGCATACATTCCCTTCAGCGCCGGGCCCAGGAATTGTATAGGTATCCTCGCAATATCGGATGTATTATGACTTAATGATTTATAAGTTGTATTCGTTCGTCCGTTGCAGGCCAGAAATTCGCGTTGCTCGAAGAAAAGGCGTTGATTTCAGTAGTGTTGAGAAAATACGTTTTGGAAGCAGCTGAACGCCGGGAAGACATTACGACAACAGCCGAGCTCGTTATTCGGGCAAAAAATGGACTTCGTATAAGGATTCAGCCGCGACGGCTGAAATGATTTTCTAATAATATTATTTATTTCTCTCGTCGTCAAATTATCTGCTAACCCCAATAACTCCAATAACCCCAATGGATTGTCTTTAGAAATTTTAATTCGATCAACACTTGGGTCTGTAATATTTTTTCATACGACCGGATGCCGGCCATGTATTCTTAAAAAATACCTTCTATTTCTTGTATTAAAGCGAACTTCGTACCCTTAATTCACCTAAGTACTTGTAAAGTATTTCAAAACCTTTCATTGTTTCAGTGAACTAGGGAACGTTTTTATAAAATAAAAGAATTATTTTTGTCATGAATTTCTAATGAAATTCCGGTAAGTACTTTGTAATAATTTACTCGGTGGCTCGAGCTTATAATAATAACATTTCTTAAGGCAACGACTATTAATTATTATTATTATTATTATAATTATCATCGTTATTATTATTATTATTATTATTATTATTATTATTATTGAACGGTAAAAGGAATATTTTCTTATCGTCGTCGCGTCATTGCACGTATCCGATTTCGGTTGGCCCCGTGGCCGAGATGAAGAGATGAATGAGAGTCGCGAAAGAGGAAAAGGCGCCAATATATACTACGTGGCGATTAGCGGCTCCGGGCGCCGCGCGCCGCTCACCCCCTCAGAGAGTTACGGAGAGACGAGGACCAGCCGCTGGCATCTAAACCTTTAGCCCCCGCCTTTAAACCTCATTACTCCCCCCCCTCCCCGATGCCGCCTCGCTTCGCCGCTGTTCGTCAAACGGCCAGTGCACGCGGGATTAAAATTCAGTCTCGACCTTCAATTGTTCCAGCTCCCAGCAGCTTAGCCTCCTCCCCTGCCCACCCCCCGCTCTCTGATAAACTTGATAAGCAGGCAGGCAGGCAGGCAAGCAGGCAGGCAGGCAGGCAAGCAGGCAGGCGGCCTTTATCAAAGCGCTCCTATTGAAAAACTGTTTGGGAGTAGTAATGGCGCACGATGTACCTTCGCGCCGTTCAATTATTTATAAATTCGACTTTATGAAAAGATATTTTTTGCAAATACTCTTTCCTTACGAGTTGCTTTTAATATTATTTAAAATTAATGAGAAAATGTAAGAACTCATTCCTTCGGTATTATGCTTTATCTTTATGGATTTTCTACAACTACTTAGTAATTTAATTATCATTGGGAATAGTTAGTTTTCTACGAAGTGACCTAGACTCGTCACTTTCATAAATTGTACAATCAATAAAGAATAAGGAATTATTGATAGTTTTTTTTTTTTTTTTTTTATTTATCAAGTACGTGTAATTAAATGTTTCAAATGGTTGAATTTTTTTTTTGTTTTTAAATTCACGCAGTTGGCTCAACGCTCGTTAATACAATGGGATTGATAAATATTTCTATGAAGTGCTTAGGCGAGTAAGGAAAACGATAATATTTGTTTAACGTAAAATTGATGATTTGAATTGGGTTTCGAGTATCTATTTTACATAATAAAAATGCCGAGAGAGTCTATAGTCGTTTTAATAGTTTTAATAGTTGAACCTAATGATGACCTAATGATCGGATGCTTTTCATCGAGGCTATTTCGCCGGCCTTAGCCTTTATCTCTATCTTATTAGACATTTGTAGCCATAGAAGACGCGCGCCGTTTATAGTTTTGGCTAAATTACAACGCGAATGGCAGCGCATTAGTCATAATTGCCGAGCGCGCCGACCTTCTTCTTCACGTACTCATTTATTTTTTTTTTTTTTTTTTTTTTTTTTTTTACTCTTGCCCCGCGAGCCGATTCCCGCACACGCCCGCACACGCCCGCACACGCCCGCACATACACAACACGTCGTTCGCATTAACCAGCAGCAGACTACGTACAATCCATGCGAGGCAAAGGTTTTCGTAAATTTATAAATACAACAACCTCCTTATCCTTTAGACATTCTCTATAATTTCTATTAGGAAATATCCATTTTTAATCACGAGGTTCTTATCTCGAACATATCTAAATATTACATGCACATTAATCGTGAATTTTAAACATAGCGATGCGGGTTTCTTTCTTTCTTTCTTTCTTTTTGCCCTTTTGCGTACACGCAGACCTCAAAGTCCAAGTCGCACGATTGGCGTTTTTTGCATTTGATTATTACGCTTGAGATAAATTGGCTCGTTGGCGTTACATTGAACCATGAGGTCTAATGAGGTCCACTGTCCCAGATATTTACGAAAGCACTTCCGACGTCGTGGATAAGACGGGTGATAATGGGAAAGGCCTAAATTATCATTGAATGAATAAAATCAATGGCTTTTGAGTATTACAGCACAGAGCGGGGAGGCATGGCTGGCGAATAAGAAAATTTTCTGCACACGAGGCCGTTGATTAATATATTTATTTACAAGATAAAAAAAAAAAGAACGAGAGACGGGACAATGACAATGGCTTTATCCTTTAGCGGTGAGCGGTGGCGCTTCGTCGTAATTTAGCGGCACAGTCGACAAGGGCAGTTAATTTTATGCTACAAAAGAGAAATACAGTCACGACGGGGGTCTGACTGACGGCGAGTCTCTTACCTCGCAAAAAAAAAAAAAGTAGAAGTCTCGTGTAGAAGAGGATTTTTGAACTCGGCGAGGGAGATCGTGGATCGAGGGGAAGCGACGAATAGCCGTGTCACCTGACGGTAGAAGCGGACGAATCAGCGGCTCGGCTCCAAGAGCACGTCGGTACATCATCATCTGTTCACAGTGAGCTCGTTGCACTTGGTTCGGTCGGTACGGTCGGAGAGGGGGGGGGGTGGCTTACGGGTCGATGGGTCGATGGGTCGGGGGTCGGGGGTCGGGGGACGGTAGCGGTGGCGGTGGTGGTGGTGGTGGTTGGTTGGTTGGTGGCTGGCTTGGCTGGCTGGGGGGCAGCGACTCCGATGTAAGAAGGAAATCGTAGTGGTGAGCTTGGGGGAATAGCGTCGCGACGAATATCGAATTCGTCGTCGGTCCCGGGGAGGCTTCGATCCCGTTCTCAGCGCAGCTTCTGCAGCGACGCGTAATAACGGAAGGTGGCGCTGCCGAGGGTGAGGGGATCGGTTAGTCGGTGTCGTTGGTCACTTGTGTCAGCGTAGCCAGCCTTAGATCGTCGATTTGAAAGGACGAGTGCGGTACTTGTTTATTTTTTTTTTTTAATTTTTCACTGCTGGCCAAGGACGTCGAGACACTCGGAGCCACGAGGAATATCTCAATCATTGGAACAGTTTGGATCATAGACGCGAGCGAAAGTTCGCTATTGACAAGATGAAGGAAATCCTTGTTGCGCTGCTCTGCGCGATCTTGGCTGGTAAGCTCTCTCTCTCTCTCTCTCTCTCTCTCTCTCTCTCTCTCTCTCTCTGTCTCTCTATCTTTCTACGTGCAATATGAGCTCCGGCCGTGCACCAGCTATTGCCGATCGATCTAAAATATTGCCCCCCCCCTTTGTCCTAGTGAACATTATTGCTAAATCATTCGCATTTTTCACTATTTTATTATTATTATTATAATTTACAATCAATAGGGCTTACTGCGTTCTTTCAAATTCTATGAAACTGCTCTGTGGCGATGTTTATTTCTTTGAGTGAACTATGAAAGGCAGTTCTTAGATCGTCGAACGTTACTTATACCATTCCAATTAGTTTAAAAAATAAATCTTCCTTTCAAATATTCGTTTATACCTAGAGGAAACCATATTGTACATATTTAATTGATCTGCATTACAAATAAAATGATAAAAGCCAATTTTATATTCAGGAATGCAAATAATAGAGGAAAAAATTATTATTTCGTACATTATTTTATTAATTCTTCTCAGGTTAGAAAATGTCGACAATATATTTACTGTCGTCACTGACGATTCTTTTTATCACCTTTTTTTTTGTTTGTTTTTTTTTTTTTTTTTTTTTTTCATTTTCCTGCACGATATTTACAGAAGATTTAGCTCATTTTACACATTTCATGCAACATCATTGTTCAATAACAAGTAAAAAATATTTACGATCGGTTGTTAATCCGCTCACAAAGATTATCTGACATTTAATAATTATGATTTCGGTCGATATTGAAATATTTATTTCACTTTTAGACGCACAAGTGAAATCGCTTTAGAATATTAGACATTTCTATTCTGCAAACAGTCAGAAAAATGTAGTATAACTTTGTCTTAGTACCTGTAAATGCTATATTGAACCAATTACTCGTTAAAAGCAAGTGTACTTTCAACAATTGCATAATATTTTTTTAAACGGTTATAAACTGCTTTTAGTACAGTCATGCCTGTAACACAGAGATCGTGTAACTAAAATATTTAATAGATTATTACCAAGTACAGTATTGATACTTTTAAAGTTTATACACAATTCACTTGGTATTACTTGAGCGATGACTCTAGAATTTTGTTTGTCATGTTTTAGAATTCATATTCCTTTTTTGGCAATATAGGAATCAAATACTTTAACAAATCTTTCATTGTTATTTAATACATACTTGGTCATAGTTATTTTTCATAAAAAGCAGCACTTACAAGTAGCTTAACTATTGATAAATAAATAATTTATAGTATTACTTATATAAATAAATAATTCATAGTATCAACGAAAATAAAATTTTTATTTCTATATAAAATTTAAAAACCGAAATTATCATATTAATTTAAAATACAGAAAAATTTGTAATTATAATAATTTTTTTAACAAATAGATTATTAAATTCATGTAAATAGTTATATTTGCATGTGTTATTATTATTTTACCTAGTATCACTTTAATAATAAATATTTTGTATTATCAGTAACAACGGCCAGGGTAGTGATTAATATAGAAGGTCAAGATACTCCACATCTGTTGGGAGCAAAGGCCTGTACTTGGGGACCTTCGTATTGGTGTACAAATATCACGTAAGAATATCATTACGAAATAATTTTAATATTTTAAAATGTCAATTTATATGCATATAAGACTTTTTATTAAAATTTTTTTTTCTCAATATTAAATATATCTGTATACATATCTAGAGATTTGAAAAATATACTTATGTTCTTTTACATAGAACGGCAGCTGGATGCAATGCTACAAAACATTGTATTCCAAATGTATGGGAAAAAATGCAAGTGTCAGAAGATACTGATAACGTTTGTCAGATATGCAAGAACGTTGTTTTAGAGGCACGCACTCAGTTGGAAAGCAATGAAACTCAAGAAGATCTAAAAGCTGTTTTTGAGGGTAGTTGTGCCTTGATTTATATTAAACCCATCGTTTCATTGTGTGATAAAATAGTAGATGAATTTATTCCTGAATTGATTGAAACTCTGGCATCTCAAATGAATCCTTCACAAGTTTGTACCGTTGCTGGACTTTGTAATTCTGCATACATTGACAAACTTTTGGAAGAAAATAAAAATCAAATTGAATATAAGGTGAGTTTTATCTTAATTAGTTCATAATATTGAACACTTAAATAGAATCTTAAATACTTAGTACATATAACCTTTTGACGTTTTTTTGATATTATCTCTTGTTCTGATTTGTGTAGAAATACAACAAAATTTTTCAAACTATATCTCATAACTAATGTATCAACTGTAATATATGATTTATAATTATTTTATCTATAATTTTTTTTATAAAATTTATTTGCACATTGTATAATACATACATTTATATATATGTTTCAGGGATTAAATGCGCCAATTTCATTAATTGCTGATCAATACAATCCCAATGAGTGCACAAAATGTTACACCATTGCGCATCATATGGAGCATAAATTTCAACACGCATCACGAGATAATGTTTTAGAACGACTTCTTGGTGTATGTGGTGAATTAAGTTCATTCTCAGACGCCTGCTCTTCTATAATCTTAACTTATTTTGAAACTATTTACTCATATCTCAAAGATAATTTTAATAGCAAAAATATTTGTCATATTTCTGGACAATGCAGTGACAGATTCCATGTTCACGATGATGATTTGAGCAAGGTAAGAACACATTCACTATTTTTGTTTGAACACTAAATTTTTTACAGTTCATAACATGTATATTAATTATTTTATATAAGAATTATTTTTATGAATGCAAGTTAAATTTAACTGAAATGTAAAGACCATTTTTTTATGAATCATTTTAATAAAATACATTTATATGAAAATTTAAAAAAACAATTTACACACTCGTATATATATATGCATATATACACACGTAAACATTTTTTATATACTTGTTAGAATCCAGAGGTTGAAATTCGACCTTTATCTACTGTTGGTATGGTCGAAATAGGGGATGATTTACCATGTGAACTGTGTGAACAACTTGTCACTCATTTAAGAGATTTATTAGTTGCTAATACCACTGAAACGGAATTTCAACAAGTCTTATTAGGGATTTGTAAGCAAACGAAAAGTTTTGCATCCGAATGCACCTCCATAGTTCATCAATATTATCCAGAAATTTATTCTTTTCTTACAAATAATTTAAATAGCAAATTTGTTTGTCGCATGGGTGGAATATGTCCATCTCCTGGAAAGAAAGTAAGAAAATAATGTTACTGTTTGCATAATATGAGAAGATTTAAAAAGCAATTATTTTTAATAATTAACTTAATGTATAGTCTGCATCTGTACCCATTTGGCCGCTTGTTTCTAATGAACATGCTACAGTTGCTGAGCACATTATGAAAGAAAAAGAAACGGAGACTAAGGAACCTGAAATTAGCGAAATACAATTACCAATTGAAAGAATAAGCATGCCATTTGGTGGTCTTATAATACCAACCAATAATAAATATTGCCCTAGTTGTGAATTTGTAATTGATTTTGTCAAAAAGAATGTTAATGATCTCAAGAATAGAGTAAGTAATGTTCCAATTCGAAAATTTTATTTTATATACCTTTTTTATTAAAATTCATTGTGTTATGTATAGGATGAAGTGAAGTCTATGCTTGATGAAATGAAAAAGAATTTTCCAAGTCTTGCTGATGAATCAGATGGGGAAAATTTCTTAAGCAAGTATGAAATAGCTATTATAGAACTCATTCTTCAGGGAAAGAATCTTTCAGAGGTAAGTCATTTTGTAAATGTATTTAATTTAATTTTAATTAAAAATGATATTTATATTTTGTTCAATTTTCAGATTTGTTCATTAGTTGCAGTATGTCCAACAAGTCAAGCAATAGAATCTTGGAAAAGCATCCCTTCTGAGTATGTAGAAAAGTCAGAAAGTCTGGAGAAACCTTCATGTACTTTGTGTTTATTTGCTGTACAAAAATTGTACGATCTTATTGAAGATGATAAAACTGAGGTTATTATTTTAAAATAATATTTATAACTTTTAATTAATCTCTTTAATATTACATTGTAATATTACATTAAGAAGTAATGCTTTTAATTATTTACAAATACATGGATCATAAAGAAAATCAATGATTCTTAATCAAAATTGTATATGTCATTTTATTTAATTTAGACCAAAATAGAAGCAGCTTTAGATAAACTGTGCCATGAGTTGCCAAAGAGCGTAAATAATCAGTGTGTTGATTTAGTGAAAATTTATAGCAAAGTCCTTGTTGAATTATTGGTACAAGATTTGGAACCCCGTGAAGTTTGCTCCTACATAAAACTATGTAAATCGTCACAAAATATTGAAAGTACACATGAGTTATCCTTTGGAGAACATATTATTGCTGTTCCACAAAATAATGTCCAGGGAAAAGAAGCTTGCGCTTTGTGTGAATATTTGTTGCACTATATCCAACAAGCCATTACTGATCCGAAAGCGGAGGTATTTTGCGATTTTGTAATTATGCTTTTTATAAATATTTAATCTTTTTGTTTTTATATAATTATTTTAGGACGAAGTTAAACAAGTGATTGGTAAGATCTGTAAAAAACTACCAGACTATGTCCAAAACAGTTGCAATGATTTTGTGGATACATACGGTAGCGCCTTAGTAGCAATTCTTGCTGAAGGAATAGATCCATCCCAGGTAAAACTGACTAATATAAATATAATAAATCTAATTAAAAGCATTTTAATTCACAAATTATGTTATGATAGATTTGCCCAAAGATTCATATATGTCCATCTTATGAGTTACTCGAGTCTTGGAAACTTAAAGCAGTAAAGGAACAACAGATTGAAACCAAACTCAAGGACAAACCTAACTGTCCTCTCTGTCTTTTTGGGGTTACTCAATTATATAATGCAATCAAAGACAATAAAACTGTGGTAAATATATTTTTTATTTTCATTATGAAATTTATAATCTTCTTGTTCATACAGATACCAATGCTTTTAATTATTATTTAAAAATTAGGAATCTATTGAAAATGCATTAGAAAAATTATGCGTTCACCTCCCCAAGAGCTTAAACGATCAATGTGATAATTTTGTGAAAATTTACAGCAAACAAATAATTGAAATGATTATTGCTGATTTCACTCCTCAAGAAGTTTGCGTTTACTTACAGTTGTGCGATCCACAAAAGAACGTTGGATCTACATTCACCGATTTCCCTGTAGACAAAATGGGTGAAATAAGTAAGATTTATTATAATCATAATAGTATTGCATATTTTTTTATTTTTATCTTATGTTTAAATGATTAAATGCGTTTATAATTATTAAGTTTAAGTTATTTAAATTAAAGATTTTACCGATACAGTATTTTCATGAAAATTACTATTCAATAATTATTGTTTCAGTAACAAACGAAATTCCGGATTATCCTTTACGTACAGTAATTAAACCGAAATTAGAAGCTGAATGCGAAAGTTGCAAATATACTGTAGAGAATACTAAAGATAAGATAGAGACCGACAAAATTAAATATGAAATCGAACATACTACACAATTGAGAGGTATTTCTGAACCTGATAATTATGACATAAAAAAAACGATTCGTCGCATGAATGTTCCTTCTGCAGTAATGATATGAAATTCAAGTGGAAATGTGATATTTTTTTGAAGTATTTCTAATGTTATTTTAAGGCTTTAATTTAATAAAGTATTTTTTAATAATGGCGTTGTTTGTTTTAAATAGTATTAACAACCTTATAATCCTATATACTTTAGAATTTATAGAATTCTCAGTAGAACTTGCATGGTAGAAAAATATGTGTAGCAAATAATTTAATAAACTTGTACAAATTAATTAATCTTTAATACTTTTAGAGTCTGTTGCAGAGTGTGCTTTGTGTAAGCAAATTATATCAAAAATTGATATGCTTCTCAATAATCCTAAAACAAATAAAAATGTAGAAAATAATATAATTGATGTTTGCATACATACTTCGACCAAGGATCAGGAAAAGGTTAGTTATTACTGATTAAGCTAACTATTGTAAGCAGCTTTTATTCCAAAACTTTATATTTTCAGTGTAAAACCCTGTTAGAGACTCATAAAACAAGTATTGTTAGCATTATAAGGGCACACGGTGACACATCGAAAATTTGTAACAATCTTTCATTTTGTTCCTCTCCTGACTTTCTACTAATGTTATTAAAAAATGGTAGAAGCAGGAGACAGGCAGATGATAAAAACCTTGGAACGAAACCGTGTACTTGGGGAATATCTTATTGGTGTGTAGATGACAAAACTGCTGAGGAATGCAAAGTAAGGAAATTATTTTTCTAATAAATTGTTTGATGAGTTATATTTACACATGAAAATAATGCAAACTAATTATTCGTATTTAAAGGCCACCGAATTATGTAAAAAAAGAGGTCGTCTTCCTGAATCCACAACTACAGTCAAATCTTCATTTGACAATCGTGAAGTTGCATCTGAAGCTGAGCAAGCCGTATCCGAAGATGCACAATCGTCCTCTTAATAAGAAAAAGGCATAAAAACAAAACAAAAAAATATTCATACGGCCATTTGTCTCTAGAATTAGCTGTATATTTAAAACATACTTATATCCGTCTTGCATCTTATAATGTTTTATATTAATATTTTTTTATATGTAATATCGAAATTTTTTTACTGAATGATGTATTGCGTTTTAGTTCTTAAATACTCATGCGTATGTATTTTTATAAATTTACTCGAACAAAATTTACGATTAAGTTTAATTTAAGTGAATGTCCTGGTTTAGACGTTCAAAACAATCGATAGCTTCTATTGTAATCATTAATTAATATCGTTGCTTCAATTGATATAGTATCAAAATTATTTTCATGCTCTTACACATTGATTTATGTTTTTATTATTGAAATATGTTGCTTTCTAAATTGATATTTTTGTAATGAATTTTTTGGCATAAAAAAGTGGTATTCCTAAATTTTAATTATAAATATAAGTTATGCCTTTAAATATGAAATCAATTGTGAATAATGCGCGAGACTGTGTTTTCTACCCTTTTTTTGTAAAAACATTGGTGTTCCCTAAAAACAAATTATTTTAACGCTCTAAACCAAATTACTCACAATATACAAACAATAAATACTATAAGCCATTAATTACTTAGCCCAAGTAAACTTATTATCTTACATGGAAATTCGTAGTATGTAAGTATAAGTAATAGTACTATCTATTGAGTACACAATATTTAATGTGATGATGAAACTTTTTTTATTTTAAAATACATTTATATGATTTTGGCTTTGTTATAAGTTTATCATTATTACCTTAGTTTTAAGTTAATTGTGATAGGGACATTTGAATAAAAAAATGCTTCAAATAGTGTTTTTTTATTAAATAAATAAAGATTTATAATAATTCCTTTTATTGTATTACTTCCTGACAGCATATAACTGTTTTTATTCACTTTTAACTATTCTTAATAAAGAGAATTGAATTTTAATAAAATTTTTATTTCTGCAAAATCCAGTTGCTAATTACTATTTATTAATTTTTTAATAAACTAGCTTATATTTAATATTGTAAATAATTCCTTGTAAATTAATATTTTACAATGTTTAGTATTATAATCTCTTTTCTTTTTACAAATTCTGTTTTTATAGGAAAAAAAAATGTATATATATGTATACTTTATGGAATGTGTATTTGTAAAATTACGTTGCAAAGCTCCCTGTCGAATAAAAATTTGATCCCTGAGCCGTCGACTTGGATAAACGGTATTTCGGCAAGATAAATACACAAATTTTATTAACTTTTACGGATATAGAAAAACATACTAAAATTCACTTGTAAAATTAAAGGATAAATTATTCAGACAGAACATAATTACAACAATTATCGTTAAAGCTTCTAACCATCGGAATCCCAATTCGGCCCTTTAATACAAAATAAAAATATGTTTATCTTCTGTTCTTAGAATCGAAGTCAATTTCGTTAAAAAATCAAGTGAAATAGGATTGTTTTAAGGCCGCATATGGTGAAGCTACGGATGGTGGGGGGGGGGTCACAACAGTAAGAAGCAAGAATAAAATAGTGGCGCCACCATCATTACAAACAAAGTCGCTGGTTCGATCACGTGACTAATTTCTTCCTAACTAAAGAGAGGTAGATATACAATACAGGAGTCGAGGGAGCGACGCACGAAAATTCGGCGTTTTCTTCGTGTGCGTGTCATTGGGAAGATGCCGCGGTTCGGTCTTCATAATGTTCCATTGTTGGTTCTGTATTGAAGAAAAAAAAAATCCTCGACAATAAGGACGCCTTGTCATGTGGAAGTGTCATAAATGTGGAAAACCCGTTTATTTTGGTTTGTAGATCAACAACTCCGGTCATTGCTTTTTTCTTTTCTATATTATTAATATTATTATTATTATTATTATTACTATTATTTATTATTATTATTATTACTATTATTTATTATTATTTATTATTTATTATTATTTATTATTATCGTTGTCATTATCATTATCATTGATATCATTAGGTGAAATTTGTTTAATTACTCGGTCCCGTACCCAATGGCCAAGGCTTAGATTTTAAAGATTAATTATCTTCTGCAACGATTGTTACTCTATTTATCTTAATCTATTTTGCGAACATTGATACCTGCGTTTCATTTTATCATAATGCTTTGATTCACTCTAACAGCGGAGCGAAAACAATCGTTAGGATATGACTGGCATCCGGAATGTCTCCGATGTGAAGAATGTGGAAAACGGTTGAATCCTGGTCAGCATGCAGAGGTTAGTCTTTTAAATTGAAAACTAAAATTAATAAAGTGTATGTCCAGAGTTTCTTATTCGTTGGTTTTTATATTTACCCAATGTTTAGCATAAAGGAGTCCCGTATTGTCATGTGCCATGTTATGGAGCACTTTTTGGCCCTCAGCTGTTTGGCCATGGCACAAGAGTTGAATCTCACACAAGCTTTGGTAAGAAAGAATCTCGCTCATCCTTACCAAGGTAAGAATAATTATATTTATTACATTTTCTTTATCTTGTTTTATTAAAGAATGTCTTCAAATGTAAATATACATTATGTGAATTTGGTCAAAGCAGATTATAATTATAGTATTACAGCTTCACTTACATACACAATATTATTTATATTTATTAATATTATTATTTTTTTTAATTTACTTATTATAAAAAATTTATAATACAGATTTTGTTCAATAGGTCCCACTTAGAATCAAAGTTAAAGGTTTTTAATCAGTATTACGAAGGGAAAAGTGGTGGCATTAGAAGTAGAGAGGTATATTTCTCAACGACTATAACAGCATTTAAAAAAACTACTGTATTATTGAAATAAAAATCATTTCTCTTTCTAATTTAGGTAAATGGTAGATTAATTTTAGAAGGTGCTTTAAGAATTTATTGGGGCGTGCGAGGTGTGATACATTTAAAAGAAGACGATGATCAGCGTACTGTTGTTACTGCTCGACATAGAAACTCATGCAGAAGGAGTTATACGGATAAAGTTATAGATACGGATAATAAAGATAATAAAGAATCTAAAGATTCATCATTATCTGATAGTCAAATAGAGAATGAATCAAATTCGGTTCCGGCATCTCCAGATCATATAAAAAGTCTCACGCTTCCAATGAAGCTTGATGTCAAAAAAATGGAATGGGACGAGCTGGATGAATTATTGCAAGTTGAATGTAAAGTCGAAGATAGGGAGAAATTGTATCAGACTATGCCTAAAAGCCTTCCATCCATAAGTTCATATTCCAATGTGAACGAGGCTTCACCGATATCATCAACATCCTTAAATGCAGATGTCATGGAACCAAGTAGTCCTAATCTTGATACATATAGCAGTAAAATCAAAGAGAAAGACAATAGTATCACTAATACACCTACTCATAGTTTAAGCAGCTCCTCTAATACAGACACTCCAAATTATCATGGAACTCCAAATAAAAATGGTGCTTTACATAGAGTCGAATATTTTTATAGCTTAGACAAAAATTCCACCAGTAACCAGTCAATTAGCGATGAAGATAGTTGGTTGGAAAAAGGCTTAAACCGTTCTATGTCGGGACCGGATTGCTTACAAAGGCATCGAACCGATAGCGATACCGATTCAGCCAATTCTTTGCATTTTCGCGATGACGATAATATGACAATGTCGACAGATAGCGGATTAGAGGTAACGTATCACGTATATACAATGTCGGATTCATAAACGCAAACGTGTATTGCATTCGTTTTTATAATATCGGCACGTAATTATACTTAAAAAGCAATAACTTTTAATATAATCGTTTAAAATGCCAACTGATTTTATGTAAAAGCAATATACACGTGAATTATCAAAATAAACTTGTTTGTAATATTAAGATTCTAACAATTTATTTGCAAGTTTTTAATGTTTTGTTTTTTTGAACAAAATCTGCAAAGATGTTTTAAAATTGTCTTACGATAAACTACGGTCGAACGTAAAATCGTTGCAATAAATTATTGCATTATCATTGTATTATAGTGAAATTGTTATCAGAATGAAAATAAATTGAAAACTAACAAGTTTGCATGTCCCGATAGGAAATGAATTTGAAGAAAATTTGTATTTTAATGCCCATTGAAGATATCGATAAAGGGATTGTAATGGGCCGATGGGTGAATTTGTAAATTCTGTAAACTAAGTGGGGCTCGGGGATAAATTTGAAGAAGGAGAGGAGGAACTCTGAATAAAATTTGACTTTGCAGCTAGACGGTGTGGTACTACGTCGTAAACAAGGCTCGACGGCTATTAGACGGCGACCGGGGGCCAGACGTCAATCCCGCAACCGCTTGAGAAGGCGCTGCTCCATCAACGGGCATTTTTACAACCGCGAAACGAGTTTCTTCACACCGCCCCACGGCTCGCAGATGTCCGTGTGGGTGACGAGTTTGGTCAGCACTCAGGAAGTCATCAACCTCATGCTCGATAAGTACAAGGTTGATGCCAAGCCCGACAATTTCGCTCTCTTTATTGTCCGAGATAACGGAGGTAAATTATTTTTTCCTACCCCGTAACATAACTTTACATAATACATAATATCATAAGACTTCATATCTAACATTTGATAGATACTTTTTTTATTTTTATTTTTTAAATAACCCCCTACCACGGGGGCCTTGTTATTTATTATTTATTCACGTAAGCGGCGAGCTCTTATTTGGCCCGCTCTACCTCCCCACCCCGCCCCCACCCCGCCAATGACCAATTATTAATTTATATCTATTTTACAAACTTAAGCCTCTCCATTGTTCACGTGTAAGAATATATGTTCAGCGTTGGTATTGCTTTTTCTTTCTTTCTTTCTTTCTTTCTTTCTTTTTTTTTAACCAGAACAGCGAAGATTAAGAGAGGACGAATATCCTTTGGAAGTCAGGGTTGTTTTGGGCCCTCACGAGAATATTGCTCGGCTTTTTCTCGTGGACAAGCTTTCAACTCCAGAAATTAGCTCAGATGTCGCCCAATTTCTTAATTTATCGTTGGCCGAGTGTCACAATATTCTGCAACGTTATCATTTCGAAGAGGAACGGCAAGCATTAATATTAAAAGAAAAGTAAGGAAGCCTCAACCGCCCAACCCTCAAACTTCAAAACAAATTCATTGCTTAATATCGTTAACGTTTTACAGATACAAAGAGATGCGTCGTAGAATAAAGCAGCGGATGGAAGATCTGAAAGTTCGATTGTGAAATGTAGAGCAGCTATTATTTTTTTTATATTAAACGTCTCATTATTTGTTTTTACTTTTCTATTCTATACAAATAATTAGATCTCTAACGATCACCAAGATTTTTTTTATTTATTATTATTATTATTATTATTATTATTATTATTATTTTATTTTATATTATTTTTTTTTTTAAACAATTTTTAGATAAATTTTGTATCTCAAATCGTACGTTTAGCAATTGAATTCCATTAATTCCGATAAACTTATGAATTTTTAAGTTTTCGAGGAGCTAAGGTAACATTATTTTTTTACGCTGAAAGTTTTTATTTTCATTGCATACCTTATAAGGCTTTGTAGCATTTTAATAACTTTTACTGGTAACTTCTTATTCAAAAGCAAAGTCTGATGTCAAAAGAATTATAAACATTTACGATCTATTTGCGATTAACGAAATAAAAATGTGTTTGAGCTAATATAAGCAAGCCGATAAACAATTTAACTTTGAATTGGAATTTAATAATCCGTTCTCATTTATTCATCATATATCGGTGCTAAATAAATCAGTTTCATTAAGAAAAGAGTTTTTGAAATGGATTTTACACTAATATTAATTTGAATATTATCAATAAAAAATCTACTAATTGACGTTTTAGGATTAAACTTATATTAACAAAATATGTCAATGTTATAATAATTGTATGGTATGAAAAATATAAAAATCCCTCCTAAAAATAGTTTAAGCCATTTCGTTCGTCATGGCTCGTTGTCTATTTTCTAAGGAAGGTAAATCTTTCAAACGCCAATCAACTTTCTTCGATTTGTTCAATATCTATTATTTGATTTGATCTTATCCGTTGGTTGAAATATCGCATACATCTCCGATGTAAGATGGTTGATCATTTGAAATCTTGCAGGGAGCGTAGCCGTAACTTTTGTTGTGTAGATTTTCTTTTTTCGCGTCTATCTTCTTGTTAGAGCCCATTAGTTAGCTGATAGACGATAAAGAGATTTTCCATTCGACGAACTTGTGCTCTTAGTCAATAGCACGAGGGGATGGAGCTTATAAAGTGTACGATTCTGATTATTATCGTATACGAATGATAGTACACTTTTTAGAGTATACATGAAATTAGGCTCAATGCTTTAAAAACTATTCATTCTTTTTTTTTAGTATCAAAATTAAATAAATGTGGTAGCTTTTACTCAGTACGGTATTGAGCTTTTATCCCATTTATAAGATTAATATAATTTTCAGTTCTATGACATGTAAAAGGTGTTGTAGGTCTGTTGAGTTGAAAACCAACATCTATGTCAACTAAAAGGGTCATGAGTTGACTCACATCTTTACGATGCCGCTTTAAAAGATGTTAATACAATGATGTGGCACCTTCAACATTAGAAATATCTAAATCATGCGCTAAAAATTTGTCCATGCCGAAGAAATCAATGTTTTCAAATGTTAAAGTATATGTGGTAATATACGATAAAATATGTTGTGCTAACAAATTTTATTTTAATAAAAACAGTAAAATATCAATTATTTTAAATTAAAAAATAAAGTATAAGCTGTGAACAATCTTAATTTACACGTATCATAAGATCTAAGTATTATTTTTAAATTCTGGCTTTGATTTGAAATCGTGACAATTGTCGGTCAAACCAGTTTGTGAACTTTAAGTATTTTCAATGTTATTTACCATGACAAAAATTATTTATCCTTACATTTATTTCTGCAAATAATAATTACTAATGAATAAAGAAATTTTACGAGAGGAACGAAATTATACAACCTACACATATGTAAAAATTAATTTATATTCGAGAAAATAAAATAAAATCTTTGTATTTCTAACCTGTTTTATTTTTTTATTTCATTTGCTTCTTAAAGTATATAAGCATGCATACACTCATAAGTAAATGTATCTTAATTTTTATACATAACATACTACTTTTTTATTGATACATTTATTTATATTTCTTTTTAAATGCAGTATTAGTATATCGAATATTACATTTGAACGACAAAAACATGTTACAATTTCTAAGAAATAATTTAATGTGAATTAAAATACGAATATAAAATCATTAGTATCTTAAAACATTATTTAAAAAATTGTAATTTTTTTTCAGATACACTTTAAAATAAAAAATGATAATATATATTTTATTTCAATAAAAGAAATTTTATTATCAGGTAGTTATTAAAAAAGGACAAGCTTCTATAAGGAAAACATAGAAGAACATTTTCTTCTTTAATTTTAAGTTTTAATTTAGTGGGCATAGCCGTTATTATAATTATTATAGAAATTTATTCGGAGTTTCTTGTTTATTATGAAAAAACATTTTACTACTTACATTATGAGAAGTATTTAAAGCTGGCAGCCTAATATTTTTAAATACGCTGTTTAAGAAAGTTAATTTATTTCTTCTTTTTCTTTTCTTTTATTTTTAAGACAAACATTTTAAAGTAGTAATTAAAAAATTCTAATCGCGTGGACTATTGTCAGTAACGTAAAAAACTCAATTTAGTTTCATAAACATTAATAAGTATTGCAAAATAATATTATTATCTCGGTATCGGCTTCTACTTGTAGGAAAGCCGATTTCCTTGCTTCTGAATTATTCCCATGGCTTTGAGGTGTTTCGAAACTGTTTGTCGAGTGATTCCCAACGAATTCTGCTAATTGATCTTGTGTTTGGCACAGGTCTTCGACAAATAATGCCTCCAGTTCGGAACCATCGACAATTTTTTCCCTTCAACCGCCCTGCAGGTCCTCGACATCAAAACCACCGCTTTTAAAGCGTTGAAAGCACTCAGGACACGTTTTTCTGAGTGCAAGAGCAGTCTGACCTGAAGCACTTGAGAGCATTCGATAATCCTCAGCCGCAGTTTTCTTCAAACGAAAGCAGAAGATCAACGCTTCCCGCAAATGACGAGGACTTGAATCGCAAAACTGACACCTTCGATCGGCAATACAATTCTGAGGGAAACACGAATTCATTGATGTGCCGCTGTCCTTATCTTCACATATGTCCAGCCTTGCTATTTGAAATTTTTTACCTGCCTTTTTTTAACCGGCTACGTTACGATAGCTACGGCCATCTATCGAAAAACGACGGAAGCAAAGTTGCGGGTCTAATATTTCCTGACATCGTTAATTAATAATTATTTATTAATTTACAAAATTAAAACGATAATAAAAAAAAAAGAGAGAAAAAGAAAACGAACAGATATTAAGGACTTTTAAGTTTGTATAAATTAGGTATTTCATTGTCTTGAAAGATCATATAAAAAATTTCTATAAATTGAAGAGTTATTTCACAAACTAATGATACGGAATATTTTTTACCCTTTTTTTTTTAACGGAATTCCAGAACATTCTTAGGTATTCAAATCTTTAACATTGATATCTGAATATTTGAAGTTACAAATTATCGTAAAAATTTTACTCTTCCATCAGTTACAATTCAATTGCCGGCTACAAAAACATCAAACATTTGGAAGCTTTTACGCAAGGTATTTATAATATTATGTATCTTATTAATAAAATTTGTATAAAGAAATTATTTGAGATTACGAATGGAGGTAATAAATTGAGGATAAGTGTTGTATTGTGACGTAGGAATAAATAATAAACCATATAAATTACAGTTTGGACAGAATGCATTTATTTATTTATTTATTTATTTATTTATTTATTTATTATTTTGTAAGGACTAAATAGAGTAAAGTAGATCATTGCAATGTTATGAGGAGTATGAGTAGAAATTTTCATACGAGTTGCTAGGAACGAGTATGTATACTCACAACACCGAGGAGCTCAGCTGCTCATTTTATTTTAATTATAATTTTTTTGTTTTTCCATTATTTTTTTTTATTTTTTATTTTTTTTTATCCACGACACTGATATACGTTAAACGTTAAAAGACAAGTAATAACAGTTATCGTCGCGTCATACGCCGATGGAGTTATTATACACCATACTCTCTTCATTTATTTTCGTTTATTTATTTCTTTATTTTTGATTCGTCTTTATTTGAATTTATAATAGGCATCGGCTTTCGCTGCGTGGCCGGCGTAGTCGACAAAAGCTGAAGTTAAAGTCGGAAGGTCGATGCTGAAGCGTCGATCGATTAACGAGCCCTAAGGGATTTAAATCATTTTAAAAGGGTTCTCCACGTAAAACGAGAACTCACCAAAAAATTAACGGCTCTATGTTATATGGATAAACATACGTGGGTAGACATTAGCACGCATACGTGTGTGTACGTGTACGCGCATAAGGGATTGAAAGAAACATTTGAAACTTTGTTTTGTTAATCCGATAACTAGAACGAAGTCGGGAATAAATAGTTAGAGGCGGTAGCAGTACCCCGGCCGACTTTAGTCTTGAGGTTCGGTCGACAATGACAACAGTAAGAAGGTTCGTCGGCGCCTTCGAAGCACCTTCGAAGCACCTTCGTTAGCTGGGCAATTGCGCTCGCAATAGCATTCACCCATCGAGCATCGAAGGCGTTTACCAATGTCCTTGAAAAAGTTACCCAACCACATAGAACGTTAGGCTTGCTTCATTCAGCATGGATTATAATACTCGATAAATGAATGTTACGAGCGCCGGGTCGAGTGGCTCGGTTGGCGATTTGACCATCTCAATAGACGATAGAAGGGTGAATAAGGGATACACGTTTGACCTCGACGTTCCAAGCTCCCGATTATCAAGTCCCCAGTTAAGGAAGAGAGAGAGGCGAGGCTACGCGATTCGCCCGCTTTATACTTTACGCGCATTATTGCTCATAAGTATTTATAATATTTTTCGTTCGGCGTCAATCGAGAGGCCGAGTCGCGCGGTACGCTAAAATAAGGAAAGAGGTAGGTAACAACGGTAACAAGCGGACAAATAAAGAAACCGGTCAATTCGCCATCCGCTCCCGCCTTTGAAGCGCCCGTGAAGCGACCACAGATGAGCCGAGATGGGCCGAGATGGGCCGAGATGGGCCGAGATGGGCCGAGATGGGCCGAGATGACCGCGTGTTTCCGCTCTATCGATAAATCACACATTGACAAGTCTACGGGGGCGTACACGTCGCCCTTTCTATTATCGAATGCCGTCGCGAGTTCGCGGTTTATCACAATCTGACGCGTCTAGTGCGCCTTACAAAAAATACAAGACTCGCCCGCGACGGCATCCCCATCGTCGCGCACCTCCCATGCAGACTGCGGGATATTCGGTAATAAGGGCCAATGGGGTCGTCGAGGCTTTTCTTCGGTCCGCTCCTTACTTACTCTTCTTTGTTAACTATTGTTAGCGCCTGCGACACAGCTATCCGAGTCCAAATGGGCTTTCTACAAAGAACTCCGGCTCCCCCTCCCCCTCATACACCCCTACCGCCCCTCTGTCACACCCTTCCACCGCTTCAGTTTTTATTTGGCTCTTTAATGACGGTATTTCGATGAGCAGGGGCTATAGAGTGAGTGGTAGCCGCTGCTCAAAATTAATCGTGCAACCGGGAGATAAACTATTCGTCATTGTATATTATAATTAAAGTCCAATTGAAGAAATCCTTTATCGGAGACGAGCACTAATCATAATGATTCCTACAGGAACAGGAGAGCCGAGGAGTTCTTTTTATCGATAACTGCAAAGCTTTTTGTAGAAAACCCATTGCAGACTAATAATAAAAAAAAAAAAAAAAAACTATAGCAAATGATAGTTATTTTATACAGTAGAATATACAGAGAAACGAGCTCGAAAGCGCGTTAATTCTTATGACCGAGCGCTTTCAATAACGTTAAAAATGTCTTCGATATTTTTATAATTAAGGAAGGGAAAAATAATAACGCCGTCATCCCAGCTATAACAATGTCAGTAATACGCAAAAGCATTTATTCGTTATTTTCGTTTTTCCGCTTCGTTGTTTGCGTGCGACATACGCGCGCACCAACACTCCTTAATTATGCATAATATAAGAAACTCGGTAAAATTGACAGATGAATGCTTGAGGCGTAAATTGACTTAATTCAACCATTTTCTATTATTATGTCGCTCTCTTTTATAAATTCGCAGTGTAAATGCCACTGCATCCAAGATTCTTTCAAGTACTTCGTATTTGTTTTACAAAACCACTCGGGAGAGTCATTCGCAGATTAATATTTCTTACTTACTCCGACTTTTTCATTCACTTGTCCATAATAATTACTAATAATTACTAATAAAAATCATTGGCACTGTCGAGCTTTACATTACCCCTTACTTACTCAACCTCCTTTAAAACTCTGAGGCGCTTTACATAACGCTTACGAAAAAACCGTTTACTTTAATGGTTATTGTTAATGTTATTAATCTTATTATTTAATATTCCTTTCATGAATCAGTTAAACAAGATAGAAATTATACTTCTCATCATTTCCGTCGATACTTTCTTCCGTCGCGTCAGCTCCCCTCGAGCAAATATTTAAACTCGGCCCATGGCCACTTTTCCACACCCTTTCCAAATATTATACATACACAAGTTACTTACGTCTTTACCACGTGCTCCGATCCGGATCGTCCGGTTTCCATCATTTTTTTCTTATTTCCATCACTATTTCATTGAAACGAGACGAAAGGCATGGGAAGTACTAAAATTTGTATCGTTTCGTCTATAATTCGATGTACTCGTCCTCAACAATATTATAACAGTTGAATATGAATTAGAAAAATAACGTCTTATCGTAGACAACAATTGATTATACAATATTTATACACACGCACACTTACGCGCGCGCGCACACACACACACACACACACACACACACACACATATATATATATAGATAATATATATATATATATACATGCGCACACATGCTTATTTATATATAATAATAATATGTGTATATATATTTATATATTTATATATTTATATTTGTATTTATAATTCATATTTATAATTCTTATTTATATTTATATTTATATTTATATTTATATTTATAATTTATCATTCATTATTTATTATTCATTATTTATTATTTATATTTGTATGTATATTTATATTCATATTGATGTATACAGAACTTTTAAAATCTTGGATTTGCGAGCCCTTCGGTATCGAACGTCGCTCCTTTTCACGCTCGCCACCTTCTCCCGGTCAAATATATTATATAAACATCTGGAAAATTGTGTTGATTGTATATTAGGAAGATGCCCGCATCATTGAATCGGATGGAATAAATTACTTATTCATCTGGGATTGTTTTACGATAAACCTAAAAATTATTGTTTTCGTTTTACGTATTGTTTTTTTTTTTTTTTTAATCATTTTTTATCATGATTTATACTTTATCGTACATTAAGTTATCTGCTAAGTAATTCGAATAGCCCGAATACTTACAACATTATCTTTCGATATAAGAAAGAGTAGATAAAAGAACCAGTAGCAAAATAAGTAGGAAAAGGAATAAACTTCCCGTAAATGTATAACGTAAAAGTGTCCGTTTAACATTGCTGCACTTGTATTGAATACATTTAAAATGACATTTCTCTTAATCTTTATGAATATTCGTAAGAAATGCGTCCTTGCTAGTGCAATGTCAATATCAGAATTCAGATTGAATGTCAGAAATAAGCATGGGAGTTTTTAAAAATACTAATTCGCATTACGAAATATTTGATATAACGAGTGTGAATTCGTAAAATAGCTTGTAATTGTTGACTTACTTATTCGTTTATCTATAAATTTGGCCTACAAACTTAACTCATTAAACTCTATATATTATTACAAATAATTTTTAGGTTATATTATTTTATAAAAACAGAGACCTCGAGAATCGCGGGAAAAGAATAAATCGCAATCGCAGCGTTCGCTACCGAACGGTTGTTCATATTTGGACAGAACTGAACAGTGCGCGATATTTAACATCAACACGCGAATAAGTGCACGGTACATTCTGTTTCGATCAATTTATATTATTACACAGTGTCCGGCCCCGGTCGCTCAAATATTTTACCAATCACTCATGACTTGCAGCGGCTATCCAATATGCAACATTCATCCGTACGCACATATACACGCACGTGTGCGTACATAAGTGTAAAGATACATAATTAAATAAATATATTTATTTATATACTTGTTTATGTATCGGTAGCTATAAATAATATTTATTTTCACTTAGTGTGGAGCTAGATTAGCTAGACTAAATTCTCCATAATTATAATTATTAAGGATAATTAATAATAATTAATAATTAATAATAATGCATAACAGTAATTATAATAAAATAGTTATGATAACATTTACGATTTGTACGACAGACACTGATATTCATTTATGTACACATACATTTATATACACACATATGTATAGGTATGGATAACTATATATAATGTATGTATGTTCAATGTTATAATCTGTATAATATAGTTGGACTGCTCATTGGCAATTCATCAAATATCACATTTAGTTAAAGTTAAAAAATAATTCTAACATCCACGTGAAAAGAGCCGCGGTGCGCGCAAGTCTCATTCGATGAATGAAAGGGCGGGATTACGTGTAAGGGAGCCGCGGGTTTACAAGAACCGCGTTTTTCTCCCCCCCCCCCAGAAAAAGGCATAAGGCTACGGGTCAATTGAGCTTTTATTTTTATTCTCGCGTCATATTCTCAACGTCTATTGCTCTTGATCTCACATCCCCTTTATTATCGATGGACTTTTGCGCCACGCAATCTCTACATGCCTCGTAACATATTAATTATGCTTATGCACTATATATATATATATATATATTTGTTATATATATATATACGCATCGGTTCAAGCATGTGAGTATGTGTATGCACACTCGTAACTACGGGCGCGTGAGTGCGTGCGTTCGTGTGTGTGTGTGTGTGTGGCCTTGTGTTTGATGTAGGTATGATAAACGACGACAGTAGGATTAGTGAAAAAAATTTATTTACCCCAGTTCATTTATTTTCACATTTCACCCGCTCGTTTCATGTGTAACAAAGTGATTGACAGATCTTACGTCGTACCTTCTTATAATACATCACCGTTAGGTAAATTCGTTATTACGAATGCCTTTCCATGTACATCCGACAATGGTTTTGCTTGTTGCTTAATAACACTTATTATAACCATAGATCAGTTTCTATCCCATGAACTAATAATATCGATCTTTCGACTAAAGAAATCTACGGACGATCTTACGTAATTATGTCTTTTATGTGCTTTGAAATGGACGAAGAATACGAGATTCGCTTTTTGGATCAATTCACATTAATTCACCTCTAATCAATTACTCCCTTCCTATTAATCTGGTACTTTGGCAAATATTGCGACATCAAAGTCGCTTTCACTAAAAATATTATCATAGGGTATTTGCACTTTGGTTTATTTTTTCTTTATCTATATTTTGGTCATATGAAACTTAGACTGCTTTTACTTTATTTTTTTTCTTTGCTTATTTAATTATTATATTATTATTATTATTATTATTATTATTATTATTATTATTATTTGATTCTTATCATCGAATTGAATTTTTCTCATTTACTTAACTTTTCATTTAAAGTACAAAATAGATTTAAGTTAATTGTGTAGTTACTTTTACTCATCATCATTGGATTATTGGTTTAAACTTTGACTGGCTTATTGAAGGATTAAGATGTAACATCGACTTTAAAATTGTTAAAAAATAGAATTGTTCTCATCGGACTGTTTTACTTTAAAATATGCATAGAATAAAATGGCTAAATTTATCCTATTTGCCATCCGTAAGCGGATTAACAAATTCTTGGCAATATGTAGTATGTCTGGTTTCAGAACTTTTATAATAATTTCAATCAATATCCTTTAGTTCATGTAGCAAAAACCTTTCGTTAATTTCTCATCTAATCACTGTTCTATTTTCTATTCTATTCATTCCAGATTGTTTATTTCAAACGTTCGAAATGTCAAACGTAATTCGTTTATAGAAATTACAAGTATTTAATGACTCGAATGAAAACGATTTCCGGGCTCCATTTACGCTTCAGTGAACCTGTGATTTCATTTCTTCTTTTTCTGTTTTTTTTTCTTTATATATATATATATATATTGCATGAAAAATGTACATGCACTCACATTTAACTATTTTTACGCTTTGTACGCTCTTACATTCACACTTCCACCCACATACTCAGGCCCACGGACGCACAGGCACACACAGGCACACGTTTATAATTATATATACGTCGACATAGATTCGAATGAATTTATTAGAAATTCACGTTTAATTACTACATTTTCGTTATTTTCGTTATTTTCCGGAAGGAAGGAGGAGGGAAAGATAAAAATTTTCTTTACATTCTTTTTTTTCAAGGATAATTTAGACACCAAAAAACACCAAGACAGTTTGTTAGAGAAAATGTAACTATAGAGGAAGATAGTATGAAAGAGTTGCTTATATCTAACTATCTAACTGTCAGCGTACTCTTTCATTGTTGTTTATTTATATATTTTTCGTTTCGCTTATGACTTTGTTTATCTGAAGAGTTCTAATGCTCACTATATAAGTAGTGTCGCTCCGTGTAAGGACGGACGGACCGACGAACAGCGATGATCCAGCCATTTGCGTTTATTTTATTGCGCCGACAATTGGTTTATTGTTTTATTATTAAAATTTTTTTTTTTTTTTTTTTTTTTTTTTTTTTTTTATTCATTTTTATCGCTTTCCTTCTCAAGAGTTGAATTTTCATTCTCAACCGGCTTCATTATCGGGATAAACCTTCCACGATTCGCACTCGTAATTACATATGCTGGAGAATTACTTGCTTAAAGATTCACGGGAAACGAAGGCTTAAAAACTTATATAAGACGTCGTTATCGAAAAATTTGTACTTATTGGCACAATATTTCATTTAAAATCATTATGATCTCTGCAGCTAATTTCAAGTTTTAACTCTATTGTAATTGTTATTATTTATAAATTTTTTATTTCCATAAAATAAAATGTACTAGTTATTAAGACGTCGGTAAGATTGTAATATTAAGTGATAAAATTCTCTTTCGAAGACGAGGATCGCTAGCGAAACTTCAATTGAGCCATTAAAAAGTCATGAAATATCACAATGCGGTAAAATGGAGAGTTTAAATTAATTTATTAGTCTTAATGACACTTTGAGAGGCACGATGTACATATTCACGTTTGTATAAATACGATATTCATTGAAGCTTTTGCTATTGGTTATTATTTTATTAAAAGTTAATTAATAAAGCTATCCTTAATAAAATATTAATAGTCATTAGTAGTTTTATAGGACGATAAAAAAAAGATAGTGAAAAACTTAAATCTAAAATATGGATTAGTTAATTAAACTGTAAAGTGTAAATATGCTTTTAAAGAAAAAGCCTAGGAAAACATTGTCTTTTAAAATTAATAAAAATTGTGTATGTACATACATGCTTGCAGTTCGGACAGCTTTAATTGTGAGATCTTTATTATACCCACCCAGATGTCAAGAAGTTGCGAACTAAAGACTATTAGCTTTTTTTTTATAATTACAGTATAAGAGCAATAGTAAAAATATTGAAATTTCAATACTTGGGAAATATAAATTATTTTTCATGACTTGGCTAATTTGTATCCGCCGCCGTCTCTCTAACGAATCTTTACGATTTTATTGGACGCCCGAGCTTGTTTCATTAATGTCTCAAATAATTCGAAACACTATTTAATGAAAGAGAAGAAACATCTTTTAAATTCATCGATTAACTGGCCTATGGCTGGCAAATATTATAAACCAGTTGACAAGAGTTTATGTATGTATATATATATATATATATATATGTGCTCGTATGGATACGCAACCTATCTACCTGTACACAATATAATCGCGAATGTAATAAAAACCCCGTCGCACACACGCTCGCGTCATGTGAATTAAAATCCAAGTCGTCGTCGTCGTCGAATTGTTTTAATTACAGTTACATTTTTATAACATACGAGTACGGTAAAAATAATTATCGATAAATTTCTTACGCGTATATCACATCTGATCGTTCAGTCAATATAGGAAGACCCTCGCTTTGCCTTCGCTTCGCCTTCGCTTCGCCTTCGCTTGCTCTCTTTTATTTTACTTTTCCTCTGCCATTTATACAATTGCAAATACCTAGCACGCGCCTCGCTGGGCACAGTGATTTATCATTTTGCTTCATGTCACAGCTCTCTCTCTCTCTCTCTCCCGCTCTCTCTCTCTCTCTCTCTCTGCCTCCCTTCATCAACCCCTCTCGCTCTATTAATAGCTACATGTGCCAAAACTTTCAAAGACTTTTACGTCGCTCACTTCAATCATTAATCGAATACTTTTAATACTGCAATGGCTACCTCTTACGTTAGCTTCGTCATTTTTTTCTTTTTTCTTTAAACAAACGTGTTAGGGCAAAGTGATTATAAAATTTATAAAGACATTGCTACCGAAGCTTCTTGTTTGCTTTTATATTGTTTTATAACCTTCGTTCCTATGGGATTTTAATCACCAACATATTGCAACAATTTAATTATGCCCTTGTAATTACTACCATGATTAGTAATTTTATTAATATTTCTTTTAAATCACTTGCCATAATATAAGATTAATTATTATAGTTCTTAAACATTGAAAATATTGATGTACTTGAATGAGCTTTATCGTCGAATAAAACTTAAAAATACAGTTAGTGTCTATCAAGTACATATAGAACAGTAAATAACAATTGCAATATTTTTAGTATCCTATTATTTCTGTGTAGCAGACAGGTTTTAAAAAACTTTGCACGTGACCTGTATGTGTTTTTTTTATGCTTTTTTCCGCTTATTCGGTACATTAAAATTTACTCGGCGATTATTATCTAAACAGTGAGAATTATTTCATGTTAATATTGATTTTTTTGGTTTGTAAAAATCTGAATTTACCATTGAATATCAATATAATACACTTATTATACGTACATTCTTAGAGAGTACAAATATAGGAACATTTATTAAATATATCTTTATGTATAATTTAATGTTATCGTAATATAATATTAGATTTCTTTATCGTGTGTGTAAAGACATATAATAATAATAACAATAATGAATAATGAATAATAATAATAATAATAATAATAATAATAATAATAATAATAATAATAATAATAATAATAATAATAATAATAATAATAATAATAAAATAATAATAATAATAAACACGTATTTTGTCATTAATTTTATATTAAGTTATTTGGTGTTGTATATAATAAAATTAGCTAAGCGTTTATTGTGATTTAAAATGCCCGGATTTTTTATTTTAGTATATTTCATATATTCCAAGTCAAACGAATGCGATTTAACGATGAAATTAAAGTTTCACTCGTTTACATTTTATTCCCTTACCGTGTTTTTATATAAGGAGGAGAAATATAAGGAGGCCTTATTATATACAAATCAATCAACTTGTAATTAATAGTTATTGAAAGTATGCGAAATTCATATTTCAAATAAAAAACTTAACAGTTTCTCAATCATTTCGTTGCTCTTTTATTTGTTCTTTTTATTCTTTATTATTTAGAAACGTAATCGTCTTATTGCTATTTCAAGGTATTTTACCTTACAGTAGGAATCTATAAAAATCGATTGTGTATGTTTCAATAATATTCCGTGACCAAGCCAAGCAAAATTTGTATTAATTATATATGAAACAGTTTACATAAACATTATAATATAAGAAATTTAATTCAAAATTATTATTATTATCTTTAATAGAAATAATTAACAATTTGTGATAGGATGCATTTGAAAACTTTTTAGGTGGAAATGTAAATAAAATAATGTTTAAAAATGTAAAAATAATCCGTTTATGTAACTATTAAGTTGTTAAAGTATTTATTTTCTGTCTGTCACAAATTTTTGCTTGTCATAATATCATGATATTATTGGCGCAAAAAACAATCGTGTTGGCTTGGATTTAAAATTTGGAGGGATATCTTGGACGCATATTAACTCATTTTCGCAATTTTAAATAATCTTTGGTATGATTTCCTTTTTCTTTTCGTTTTATTCTGTATTTGATCATTTCCATCCAGTCATATAATATTTTTTTTTTACATGAACCGATCCGTATCAGATGACGAATTACTAATTTAAGAAATCTTTTAATTATTGACATTGTCAAGAAATATATGTTTATTATTGAATGAATGTACTTGTAAAATGTAACGGTGACTTTACCCGTGGACTGGAAAAGTAATGAATTACACGCATTATTACTGAACTACTATTTAAATCCTTAACTAGGTATAGCACCTTCTTCACCCAAATAATTGTTAGCTAACGTAAAAGTCAATAACCTCATTTTCCTTCTGTCTTTTTTTCTTATTCTTCTTCTTCTTCTTCTTCTTCTTCTTCTTCTTCTTCTTCTTCTTCTTTTACTTCTTTTGCTTTTGAATATTCGCTCTTATAATAATAATCATAATAATACAAACGTGAGATAGCACGGATCTGTTAATTCAACTACGCACTTCCGCTCCTTTTTTTCCGGGCTCGAATCCCTGTAGTTTTAATAATGGTTAAAACGATTATCTGTTTAAAATAATCCGTTTATTTCCGAGAGATTCTTACACCGCGTTCGACTCTTATTTGTAAATTGAATTATGAATTTTAAGGCAAAAGGAATTATTGCAACTTATTTCTTGGTCGGATCATATTAGTGCGAATCATCAATGTTAATTCGTTGCGTTACTTTGTACGGGCTAATTTTATATAATGGAAACAGCCATTTTATAAAACCTGCTTTTATAAAACTATTGCAAGGATTGCGTAACTAATGTTATCGACCTATTACTTACGTTCGTTGAATTTGAAAGAAATTGAGAGCAAAGTGACTGAATAAAGTGTTGCGGTGGCTGGGAGAAGGGGGGGGGAGGGCCTCCGCAGGATGTAAAGAATTAGGATCCGAGAAGGACGAAAGGAGCTTCATTTATTACTTGATTTAGTATTTACGCATCCAGCGTTTCCCAAATATTCCTTTAATTTATCACGTGCGCCCTTAAATTCTTAAGTTTCTATAAACAATGGACACAGCGACAATAAAATTGATCTCACTAATAAGTGAAGGACCGCATGAACCGTGCTACGTATTAGGGTTTTCCAGAGGACCTCCCACAATATTTCCTACTTTCTTTCATTTGTCTCGTCATGTGAGTCGCGTCGCTTCTCTTTAATTTATAGTTATAATACAGTAGTTGATTGCGCTCGGGACGCGCTGAGCTGGAGATGGACTGGTGACTGGGGACTGTGCGTGTGCGTACGTGTGCGTGTGTTTGTGTGTGAGAGATAGATAGATAGATAGATAGATCGATAGATATATAGATAGATAGATAGATAGATAGATAGATAGATAGATAGATAGATAGATAGATAGAGAGAGAGAGAGAGTGAGAGTGAGAGGCCCGCTTTGTTTTCTTTGGCAGGAGAGGAGGGAGTACTGAATCTGCAAAGATGGGGCTCATTTATAATCGCTTCTGCGATTTCGTCAGGACGCCGCGTGTTTCGGTTTGCGTTTCTCATGTGATCGATTTTTAAAATAATCAAACGTGGCGGGAGGAGGGGCAGAACTTACGAAATTTCCTGTAAACTAACGTGTCCGTGTGATGGTTCTGATGAGTTAAAATCATAGTCTTTATCTGTTAACTGTTTTTTATTTTCAATAAAAAATCGTGTCTGTTGCACCATTAATAATACGTTACTTGCATTAATAGCATTTATCATTGCATCAATAAGGGATCCTTTTTATTTTTATATTCTTTGCATTTAATTACTGTACTATATAATTTATGTTAATAAGTTTTCAGTTTTTTACGTTCAGATTATCCCCAGCCAGTTGTTATTAAAAAATTATGTCATTTAATCATGGCGTCAATCGTTGGGAATGGTACAGAATTATTTTTTAATTAGATATAAATGTTATCCGATATATAGACTATTTACGTTTTAATATTTTATGTTTAGTTATATATTATTTGAAATAACTAACGTAAATTAAAGAGGTTTTCATGATATAAGCAATGTCTGAGTTTTTTTTTTTACAAAGCATTAACTCACGTATCCGTTCTGAAATTAATTATTATTTCACATTTGCATGTTTTGAAGTTTTTAAACTTGTCATTACCCTCAATATTGTGTAACGCATTTAATTATAACAATAATAAATGTACATAATATGTAAATATAATTCATAAATATATCGAATCGCGTGTGATTCCCGATGAGATTCAAGTAATCTGTTTTTTAAGAGGAATAAAAAAAGTCTAATAGTAAGTAAAAGTAGTATAATTGTAACACGTAAGCCCGTTATTATAAGGATAGGATAATTAAGCGAAGAAAACGTGTTTGTACAGATTACAGTTGCATAAATAACAAGTATTGCGCGTTTTCTGCGTGTGTTCATAATAAAAAGAACACGTTATTCAATTGTTTAAATATTAGTTTATCACAAATAAGGTATGGAATATAGTGATAATGTGTGAAAAAGGCTTCCGAGTGTTAATAATTGTCTAGGAGGGATTTGTTTGGTGCTTGGCTGAGTTACATCGCAAAAATTAAAAGCCGGTCGTCTCCTGGAGGGGGATCGACGAGTTCTGGTAGTTGGCGGTTAATTTAAATTTAAAGGCATAAGAGCGTCAACCGATATTTATATCTCTGAGAAGGATGCTCTCCTCCTGCTGCTAAAAAGATCGTTCGTGGACCATTATTGCTATCGTTTCGCGCGCCACCTAGCGCTGGACGGTGGGAATCGTTAACGGGAGTACTGAAAGAGATGTAGGACTCTCGAAGCCGGATGGATCTCCCCTCCACCGGATTCCTATAGCGAGGCTGACTTGGATAACGCGTTGTTCTCTCTCTCTCTCTCTCTCTCTCTCTCTCTCTCTCTCTATCTCTATCTCTCTATCTCTCGAACAAGGGCACATTCACACGCGCGCAGACAGACAGACAGGCAGACAGACAGACAGACGGGGTGGCTGTGGCAACTTTGGAAGCTCCGTTTGGACGACGCGACGTTTATTGAAGAACGAGGGGCTCCCAGAGTTCATCTTGGCGATCGATCGGTTGCTTGATTAAAAATATATTGGCACGTTCGCTATCACTTTCAATTAATTCATCAAGTAGCGGATAAGCTTCTTTATCGACCACTGCTCTATTCTATCCTTCGTCCGTTTATTGCTCGAGTTCGGGCGGGGGCGGGCAGAAGGATCGCGTCTTATAAGGTTCATTGCCGGGGATGAGCGTGCTGTTTGCTTAGGGCGATAAGGAACGCGGCAAGCGGGGTACGGGGACGAGTGAACCGGACGAAACGGCCGAGCTTCCTACTTCCTCTCTTGTACGCCAATGGTTACTTTTATCCCCAAATGGGGGGGGGTGTACAGCGGGACGTAGAGGGGCATGTAGCATGGGGGGGGAGGACCTTGTTACGGAGGAAGAGCTCAGGTTCTCTATTAAATCACAATTCATAATAATATGACAATTACTGTGGTTAAATCGCGTCGCTCTCTTTGGTTTTTCAATTAATCCTTAAGATCACATGTTTATTCTCACTAGCATCGAGAAGCATCGGCGTTTATGCCTTTGGCACCGGCGTTCGGTCATACATACTACTTAATGCCTCGACGTTCGCTCTTTACTCTTACATCGTTGTTGGTTTATCATCGCGAAGGAGCCGCGCTCCTGGAGCTAAATAATGAAAGGTAAATGTGGTGTCCTGGCTCCAGCGACGACTCACCGGATCTGCTGCGTTTAATGTAAAAATAATGACAGTGAGCCGGTTGAGGGTGGTCGACGATGCGGATGCTGCAAGCTGGCGTCTGGCGAAAGCTGTAATTATCGGAAGAACCTGGCGCGTCCGATGAAGTTTAGCCCTCCCGAGCGGGCCCCCGCCGGTCCTTCAGCGGCCCTCAGCGCTGGTGAATGTGGGTCGTGAGGTGCTTCGAGAGATAGTCGGCCCGGGCGAAGCACTTACCGCACATCTCGCAGTGGTAGGGACGCTCGCCGGTATGGATGCGCAGGTGCCTCGTTAGGTCGGACTTGCCGCCGAAGGCGCGCCCGCAGAAGAGGCAGACGAACGGCCGCTCCCCGGTGTGCTTGCGCACGTGGAGCTTTAGGTTCTCCTTGGAGCGGACGCACTTGCCGCAGAAGGGGCAGGCGAAGCGCCTCTCGCGGCGCTCTGCCTCGTGGTGCTGCTGCGCCGCCGAACCCCGCCCGAGGCTCAGGTTCAGGCTCAGGCTCGTGGCCGTGCTCGTCGCCGGGGCGGCTTCCCCAGCCTCTAGCCGCTCCTCCTCCATGGCCGCGTCCTCCGTATGGTGGTGAGCTCGGCCCGGGTCATCGTGGGGCCCCTCGCTCGGAGGCGAGTCTCTACCGCGGTCCTCAGGTTCGAGCCGTGGCGGGCTCGCGTCACCGGCGCTGCTTCCGTCCAGCTGGGACGGCTCGCCCGTGCTCGAGACTTGATCGCTTCGCTCGGTCATCGCCTGGGACTCGCTGGACGTGCCGCGCTGCAGTCGCTCGAGGGCGTGGTTCAGCCGATGTTTCTTGAAGGACTTGAGATACCTGGACACGGCTTCGTTAGCTCGATGTGTCAAAGATGTGACATAAACGGGGTGAAATATATCGGGCACGAGGGTGCGAAAGAGACAAAAAGAGAGAAAGAAGCAACGGGTCGACTTTAAAGGGGCCCCGAAAGCTCGCCAGGCTCGTTTTAGGGCTCGATTAGGGAGATTATTATTAGAGAGGATACCTGAACTGCATGCCGCATACGTCGCAGGTGAAGAGCTTGTCGGCAGGTAGTCGGGCCCGGTGATTCTGCTCCCTGTGCTTGACGTAGGCGGAGCGGTAGCGGTAGCGCTGGCCACACTGCTCGCAGGTGAAGGGCTTGTCGTCGCTGGGCTGACCCGCGTGCTGGAGGATTGCGTGGCGCTCGAGGAGCCAGCTCGAGGGAAAGCTCGCGAGACAGACGCCGCAGCGGCGCGCGAGACCCGAGAGACTCGCGGCGAAGCCAGCGCTCGTCAGGAGGGCCGCGGAACCGTCGCCGGGCCCCAGGCCCGGCCAACCCGCGGGTTCCAAACCCAGGGCCAGCGAGACCTGTGAGCAGAGGGGCCGAGGTCAGTGCCGCCAATGAATCCCCCGGAGCCTCGAGATATCCGGAAGAAGATTTGGTTACCACCCCCCTACCGCGGACCCACCAGACTCTACGTCCTCTTCTTTCCGGACGTCTTTTCGGCTTAATCTTACCCTATTCTATAATTTCTCACTGCTCCAGGATAACAGCCCGCGCTCGTTCATTGTAACATTTTACGAGCTCGCGCATCAATTTCATTCTTTTTTTCCCCCTTCATTCTTCCATTGCTTAACTCCTTGCGGCCCTGCAGTGGCTTTCGCGTCCCGTTACGCATTAAATTTACAGGATAATTTAATGTGTCGCGTAAACATCACGATAAAATGTCTTGACCACGGATTCAAATATCCTTTATCTGGCGTTTTCATACGATTAGATCAATATTACGTTTACGGATGAAAATTAATGTTTGAACGAGTCTACGGCGGTTTTCCTTACATAAGCTGCTAAATAACCTTTATAAAATTTAATTTAATGTTATCCTTGAACTTTATGAAAATCAGCACGAATAAAGTATCACAGGTAGTTAACAGGACAATGCTTTTTATTCATTGACTTAGCCACTTAAATGATTTATTTAATTAAACTCTATGCTTGCGGATAATTTATGATCACGTACTAACCAATTAGACATGCTACATAAACTGAAGTAAAGTTGTAAATTAACATGCATATTGAATTCATACGTACCGTGTAAGTTTTTACGCGTTTTTCTCAGCAATCTCATCAATAACGTCTAATCGTTATTCATATTGTATAAGCACATTAATATTTAACATTGTTACAAGACATCCTTTAACGAATGAAACGAGTCTGTATCAGATGTTATTCTGGTACCATCGGAGCAATAGCTGTGTTTCTTTGTTTTTTTGTTTTTTTTGTTTTTTTTAATTTATATGTATCTTGACAATAATTTTAGAAGCAAAAACATCAATAATTATCTTGCATACATTGATATTTAATTGTACAAAAGGTAAACATATTTATACGGCGAACTCGTATGTTAATTTTATAATCGTATACTGATTTTATGTACAGCTGTCTAATGCAATGAACGAAGCACACAGATAAGTGTAATAAAGAATAAAAATTCAGAAGCTTGAACAGATGATTGAACAGATATTAAAAAATAAAGCAAAAAGTTCATGTTGATTGGAATGAAATGGATTGTTGTTATTAATAAAATAAGGAAGTTCGTAGATCAAAGATGGCATGTAATATTGTATGAAATGTATAATTTGCAGAACTCAAGCGACAAATGGTAAAATATAATAAATATAAAATCGATTTTGTGGGTATGCACGTACGTGCGATTGTCACAAGTACGTATGGAATATTCACGCACGTATGCACGCGCGCCCACAGACATCTTGTTTTTCTTCACACTGAAAGCCATAAAACAAAGTAATGCTGTTATGAAGGAGCGGGAAACAGATGATGGAATGTATGTGCGAATCACACATAATTTAAAGACATAACTTTAACACAAACAGTTTGCAGTTTTCTTTTATTTCACAAATTGTTAATTTACAACTATGATATGCATTTGTTCATCTAAGAACGGAAATTAACTCGTCTCCTTGTTTTCGTACAATGACAAATGAGGTAACAGTGCCGATTTCAGTGTCCGAGGGAACGTTTACAAGTGTCGGTCCCGACGAACCGCAATCCCCTATAAGTTTCCAATACGCATGCTTAAAGAAAGGCTCGCTAATCCATGATGGCAGGCCTGATTTAAGGGCGCTCCCTTCTGCCTGGCCCCTCCCGCCAACTCGTCGCACATTTATATTTACTTATCTATTAAAAAAATAATAAGCTCATTGCGGGTCGTCGGACGTACGAGACTCGGCTTTGCTCACCCTCCCCACCCCTCCCCTCCCCCTCTCTCTTTCTCTATTTATCTATTTATCTATCTGCCTCCCCCGTCATTCCCGACAAAAATCCTACCCGCCCAACCTCGCCGTGCCCCTCGCGAAAGCACCTCGAAAGAAGAAAAAAAAGAGAGAAAAGAAGAAAAAAAAAAACAATCTCGCCAGAGTTCCTTTCATCGATCGCGCCTACTATTATTATTTTTCGCCTTGCTCGCTTTTGCCACGTTAATTGCCGGCGAAGTACGGCTCCCAGAGACGCCCAGCGCTTATGACAACTTTTCTTCGTGATTAATGATGCCTTTTTTTTCCCTCTTTTTTTTACGACGAGTCGTCTCTGGAAAAGACGCTTCTCTTACTCCGTGTATCTACGCACGTCCGCGCCTCCCCCTCGCCTCCCCCTCACCTCACCTTTCCAATCATTTATTTCGCCTTTCATATTCATCTTTATTTTTATTGCTATTATAATTGTTATTGTTTTTGTTGTAGCTGTTATTTTTGTTGTTATTACTATTATTACTATTATTACTATCATTACTATTATTACTATTATTACTATCCTTACTACCATTACTATTATTATTACTATTATTATTACTATTATTATTACTATTATTATAACAATTATTACCATTATTATATACACGTGTAAGTCTTGGGTGTTGAAATGTACAACAATCAAATAATCGCCTTCGCGCCGACAACTTTTCCTCTTCAATTCCGCTTTTTACATCCTCTTTCATTTGTTCATGTTCTTAATTATTAAGAAGCCTTCCCTCAAGTACTTAGATAAGTAAGCTCACGCAAACGAGATACGTTATTATTTTTTGCGCGTCACGTAATTCTTTTTCACTTTTGCAGGCACGCTTTCATCCATTCTGAAACTGGATCGTGAAATGTAAAAGAAAAATGGTGAAACCGACGAGGGGGAGAAGAAAGACGCTCCCTGTTCTAATCTTCGCTTCGCTACTACTGTTCGATGCCTTTCATTACTATTCTTTCATCCGCGTCGTAAGTTGATCACAGAAAAGTTATCTTTTTTTCTCTTTTTTTTTTTTTATATACAACATCGAAATCGACGACTATTGAATGCTACATATGAATACTATATATTTTATCATCACGTTTGTACTATTAAAATTGAATTTGAAATTGAAAAAGATCCCTTTCCTTGTTTATACGTATATAGATCATTCATTTTCCATTTACGGCTCTCGTTACTGCATTGTAAAAATTGCTCTTGAAAGAATAAGCAATAAAACCTTTTTTTGCACATTATCTCTCCAACTCGTCAAAGATCCGTCAGAACAGCAACGACAACGACAATAATAACAAAAACAACAATAACAACAACAATAAACATTCATAATGATAACATTAGTTACGATAATAATAATAATGATAATAGTAATAATAGTGATAATTATAATTATAATAACAATAATAATAATAACGACGATGAGGTTGACAGTGGAATCGGACAGTGCGCGGTAAATCTACTTAAACGCAGGGCTAGATCGTTAACGCGCTTCAATATTCCAAGAAGAATTGTGGACAGAGATAATCGATCAGAATACGTAAAGCTTAAGGAGCCGAAGGAGTAGAGGCTAGAAAGGTTGGAGTTGGCACAGTATAAACAAAACTCGGTTGAATCGCGTGCGAGAACTCTACGCTCGTGCCGCCATTTTGCCCCTCTTCGTCACCCCCCCCCCCACCCCACCCCGCCGAATAAGCCCGCCGCGCCGCCGACGGAACTTCTGATCGTTCCGTCGTCTTGGGCTGCCGGAATACGAAATTAGCGCTTCGACACGTTACGATCATGAGGGTATTCGAATTCGTTATGGCAGCGATAGCGAGCACCTAGAGGGGTGGGGGTGGGGGGGCAGGCGTTGTCCGGACATTATCGAAGAAGCAGGAGAAACCTTTGGATTGTATTGTCATTGCATCGGAAGGAAAAGGCTCCGAGCGACGAGGATTCGTCAATTGGATTTTTGAAGCGAGGCGTTCGGGTCAAGGAGGCAGAAATTCAGGCGATCGGAAAAGCAAAATGGCGACGCGATGCGAACTCTCATACGCTACTAATGCATATCGGAGAGGAGGTGGCCGGTCATAATTTTTATTCACTTCAGTTACGCTATTGCTCTTTACGTTCAACTGCATTTATATAAAATACCGCGTCTATATAAATACATTGAATGGCTCGGTCATTTATGGATTTATTTATGGATTCATTCGGTTCGCCTCGCCCACGCATTTAGAAAAAATATTCCTACTTTAGCTTACGTATAATTACAAAACGCTGTCTATTATTCTCTTTTTAACCCCAATCTGTCCAGTTAAATACGCCCGCCGAAAGTAGCCTCTGCCCTCGAATCTCAACCTCTTACCGTGCCCTTCCCACATTTATCGCCATCATCGGCCGCAGAATAGTCATCCTCGTCATTCTTCTCAATGCCAATACTATTACTATTACCATTACTACTATTATTACTATTACTATTACTACTATTATTACTATTATGATAAATATTATTATTATTAGTATTATTACTGTTATTACTATTGTTATCATTATTGTTATTGTTTTTGTTGTTGCGGTTATTCATTATTATTATTTCTATTATTGTTATTCCTCGTATCGTTATTATTAGCGTTATTATTACTATTAATTATTTTTTACGTTGGTTTTTCTTAAAAAAATTATTGCATCTGGCTGATTTGCGCGCTCGCCTATCGTCTCTCCCTCTCTATCCTTCTGTTTTTACGGGCAGATGCGGAAATGCGCACTTTAATCCGTCTTTTTTCTACCTCTTATTGTACAAATATTGTTGTAAGAGCTTCATATAAACATTACTGTATTGTATTTATTGTAGAAAAACATAACGATTCTCGCATAAGTTCGTTGCAGCTTCTAACTCTCTCTCTCGCTCTCTCCTTCTTTCTGATATTTTAAACCTATTTTCTCGCTCTCGTTCGCTTTTTTTTCATTTGCGGCTGCAATTTTCTTATATCGACTTGTTTGCTAGACTTTCTACATACTTTTGCTTCCGTTGTCCCTCTTTCATGAATTTTCTTCCATCCTCATGCTATTCAAGTTATTTATTATCCCTACTACAAGAAGCTTATTGATGCTTACATAATTTCATTTCTTTTACGTTAATGAGTGTCGTACGAAGGTGTTTCTATGTATTTATTTGCAACAATAATCCCCTGTATGCGTGCGCGCGCCCGCGCGTGTTTGCGTGCATGTGTATGTTTGTATTTACGTGTGCGGCACTTTATCCCGCTTCTTCTTCACTTTTTCGTCACGCGCTCCCGTTTCATTTTCACTTGTCTGTATCCATTGATTATATACCTATACGCGTACCTGCGTGAGCACGTTGCTTTTTTAACTTGCGCATATTGTCACGGGGACTGGGTGAAATGCGAGATTGCGAGTCTTTCCATGTGACTCTTTTTATCGGACTTCGCTGTGAAAATGGAAACAGAAACAATTTCACTACACTTCTCGCATACACACTATATAGCGAGTATGCCAGATTTTAAAGTGGATTTTACATTTACCAGCTCTAAAAATGTCAAATAATTTAGTCGTTACGAGATTATACCGACCAGACACGTCAAACAGCCTGGACCAACCTATATATTCATTACACTAACTTTATCTATTTACAATACATTTCTGATTAATTAAAAATAGTGCGATTTTGAAATGAAGCCTTATTTTAAACGCGAAATGTCGGTTTTGTAGCCACTTTGTTTATTACGTATGACTAAATATGACTAAATATGATTACATATGACTACATATGACTATATATTAATATATTCAATATTAAAAAATTATTGTATTTCATATTGAAATCGAACGTTTTACAGATACTTGGCTGATTAGTGTTACGAGCGCAAGTATTAGAAAGAAAGTGATCGCGTCGATGAGATCGCGATTCGGCGAATCGATTCGAATAAATAAAGAAGGAAATACTGGTACTGCAGAAAGAGGAATTCCTATAGGAGAGCAAAGTAAGGATAGTCGGTAGCACCCGTCTTCCCTATCGTTAGCCGTAGCTACATAAACGAAGTGGCTTATCAGAATTGGCCTCGTCAGTAGTGACTGGGCGGGGGATCGAAGATAAGGATGTCGCACGCCTAGAGAGGCTCGTGCTCGTGCACAAGTGCATCTACGGAGTTTTGATCGGGCAATGGTATCATAGCGAGGGAGACATGCTCTTGTTCTCGTTCATTTGCCGTATCGCTTGTTCGAGCGCCACGTGCAAGCCATCAGGAAATTTGGAAATAGAGAGAGAGAGAGAGAGAGAGAGAGAGAGAGAGAGAGAGAGACGCATGTGTGTTGGCCGGTGTGTGTCTCGGCCGGCTGGGACGTAAGTGATTGAACGACACCGTCAAAGAGTGCGATAGCTATGGGAGGGGGGCCAGAAGGATATATATATATATATATATATATATAGAGAGAGAGAGAGAGAGAGAGAGAGAGAGAGAGAGAGAGAGAGAGAGAGAGAGAGAGAGAGAGAGAGAGGTATGCGTAGGTATGTAGGCGTTGCTGTTGCAGAAGGAATTGCGCAGGTAGGCGTGTCTTGGGGCGGCGCCAGGTGAATACACCGGCTGACCTCGACTTCTCTCCTCTCCTCGTCCGGTCGGCCGCGCTCTCATTTCTCTTCATTCCCGTCGGCTTTTTCTACGCGCGCGTGTCACCGAAGAATTCCGGTCTCCGCGTATCGACAGCCGCCGAGGCCGATTTTGTTGGTAGCGACTCGCGACGCTCTCAGCGAGTCCTCCCCCACCTTGCACCTCCTCCCTTCCCTACTTTACTCCGCTGCCGATCATCCTCTTGACTTGTATCCGTAAAAAAAAAAAGGTCCCGTGTCGGTGATTTAATGTAGTTAATACATCAATAAAATCGGGTATGAGCACAGAGCCAAGCAATCATTACGACCAAATTACCGACCAGACCAACGTCTCTTCCCTTCATTCACCCCGCTGGACCTCCAAACCACCCTCTCGTGTCATAGACAATCCAGTGCACTCCCTTGCTATTTAAGCATCAACGTTTCGGGGTTTCGCTACGAGATTGCTTGTGATTGCTTTCGGGATCGAAGAAGCCGTTCGATCGCCCCTCTTCCCGGGCGACAAGTACCGAAGACGCGGTGGCTGGTTTCTTCCTATTATATCCAAGGGGACTCTGGACTTATCCAGACCTGTATTTTTCAGATGCCTCTAATAAAAAGGATATAATACTTTTTCATGATTCCCGAGTAATCCTTATCAACATGCGACCTAGGTATTTATTCATTCCGGCTTCTCGTATACGACGTCAAATGTACTTTTACCTTCTTTTTTTTTTTCTTTTTTTTTTTTTTTTTTATGAAGTTATCGCGTGATTAGTAACCGACATTTGATCTTAGTTTTGGGGGGCACGGAAACTCTACGACCCCTTCCCCGCCCCGCCCCTCCTCTCACGTGTATTGTATTTCCATAAAGTATTATTTATTATTTCTATTTGACTGGTATACATTTGTTTACGGAACTTAATATAGAAATCGTCGTAATGTAATACTAACTATACGCGATCACATGACATTTACGAGAAAGTAATTTAAGCGAACAAAGGTAGGTACGTTATCCAAGTCCGCGAAGATTTTCTTATGTGCTTACTAGACAAAGATTTAATTTAACGAAAGGAATTATAATACTGCAGCACGAAACTTCCACTGACTATTAAAAATAATGTCTTATTGACGTGTTTTATTATCGACGAAAGGGGCAGCGGAGGCGTTTCTTCATCCTGAATTATGAATAAGGATGAATAGATGTAATTAGGTAGGGAAGGTCGTGATTTACAAAGTCCGAGTTTACGATAATCCTCGAATTATTTATTCGCGACGGATAGCAGCGTCGCCCGGGAAGGGTGATAAATTCCAATAACGGAATATCAGCAAGCGCAATAGACGGGAAATAGAAAAGAGCTTTCCGGAGGGAGGAAAAGGGAGGAAAAAGTGTAAAAATGCGAAACGAAGTGTGCCAAGTCCAGGGAAAAATAAAAATTAAAAGACGGCGTCTCGAGTCCGCCGCGGACGCTACCGAGCCTTTGATTTCACCGCATAAAGTTCGTAGAATGCAGTTATCGTGGATTTGAGGGAATAAAATCGCCTCGGACATGGAAATGAAGGGGGTGGGCGGAGGGACTCCGGGCAAAAAGAATGCAGAAACGCGAGAACGCGCACCAGCTGGAGCTGAGGGAGGAGTAAAGCTCGTGTTTCCAATCCTACAATAAAAAGAGTATTGGTTTTTTTCTCTCTTCGTGCTTCCCTTCCGCCCCGCCATCCATCCTTCGCTCGTAGTCCCGTCGGTCATCCCCCTTGTTCCGTCAGCCTTAGCTGTTTTTCCCTCATCCTCCCTCCCTCCCTCCCTCCCTCCCTCCCACTCAACCCACTCAACCTACCACCGGCCCCTTCCGTCGCCCACGTTTCCTTCTCCGCGCAACTCCCTTTCAAGCCACTGTCTGTCTGTCTTCTCTCTCTCCTTTCCCGCTGCATCTCCCGTTTTTCCTTTCTCTATTCACACAATTTCAACATCACCGCCATTATTTTCATTTGCTTTCTTTTAGCATTATCATTATTATTTCTAGAAAAATTTCGTACTCTACTGCTTCCTTTGCACCTTTTCTTTTCCCTCTTATTACGCCCTCGCCCCACCAACCCCACCACCCCCACCCCACCCCACCAACCCCACCAACCCCATCAACCCCACCAACCCCACCAGCCCTGCACTATACCACCGACAAAAATCTACATACCTTCTATGAAATAATTCTATTAAATATTCCCAGCAGAGAATCCTTTGCCCGTGATTTAATCTCCCAGACTCCGGTATCTTTTGATCCGATTCAAAATATTTGTTATCCTCTCATAGCTGCTTAAATGATATTTTAATATGCCTCATCGGTCGCGTCCGTAATAAAGATGATGATTATGATGATGATGATGATGATGATGACAATGATGACGACGACGACGACGACGATAATAATAATAATAACGATAATATTGATACAAGTAAATTTCTTCATAAGGAAATATTAAGTTTCCAAGTGAAAAGTATAAAAATAAAAAAGAGGGTAAAAGTAAATGAAGTTTCAAGTGCGATCGTTATCCGCTTATATTACCATAGATGTATTAGTATAGAATATTCGAATACTTATGAAATGAAAAGACGTGTGATTTAAAGGAAGCAGCGCGTTTGCTAAATTTCACTCGATCGCGTATAACGTTACAGGTATTTAGCAACATATGCGTTACAGTCGATAAGTTGTATTTTATTGTTGGCAGTTTTTCCGCAGCAATAAGAGCGTCGAGCGAGCGGCGAGTCCTGATTTCGCGGCCATCCTTATTATCAGTCAAGATTCCTTGGTCCTACAGTACCCTCTACCTCATCCCCGTCCGACAAAAGTTATTAAGCGAGCTTCCCCATACCCTTTCCTCCGGCACGAACTGCTATTAAAGCAACTCGCCGTATCCTGGGCCGTGTGCGTGGGTGCAAACGCGTACCACGCGCCGAGTTCGGGCACGTGACCGCGACGTCGGCGCCTCCATCCGAAATTTCAAGCGTCGCGACGTCGATGGCGAGCCCCTGACGTACTTGCGCGGCATTGATTCCGCGTTGTTCGATGCGTCTACGCCGCACTCGACCGAGCTTTCCTTTCGGTTCGTCCCCCCCCCTCCTCCCCCCGACCGAGAGGTCGCCAACTTTTTATTAACACTACCGCATTTCCCGTGCCTTTTACATTCCTCTTTTCTTCTCGTCATATCGGCCTCGCTACCACGTTTCACGATTCCCTCGCTTTTCCACGCTTTTCCACGCTTTTCCATGCTTTTCCACGCTTTCATTTTGTTTTCCAATCACGACACATTGTTGCCCTTAATTCCCCCCACCCTTAACCATGGACCATATCCGCCCTACTGCATTGTTCCAATTCCGATTAACTATTCTCCGCGTCTATCTTTTATACCGATGATTTTCAATATCTGATATCGATTATGTCGTCCACGTGAATTGCTCATGCATTGATTTAAAAATTTTGATCACTTGCTACTATCACCAAATACGAAATGCTTACAAAATCTAGTTTCTTTGCCCTCATTTTATTTTCAGTATTTCATAAACAGATTTTTTTATACTTCAGTATAAATTCAATATAAAGCGCCTGCATTACAATGCTTTGATATGTTTAAAACGATAATTAGGCTAAATAGTCATTTTATTAATAATAATCGTAAGTGAGGAAAATAACATTTACATTTATCACAGTGAATGTCGACAACTTTGAATATCATACAGGGTTAATATCTAATTTGTACGTTATGGAAGTAAAAAATTTAGTTAGCTTATAACATTCACTTTGCTTTTAAACGTAGGATAAAAGCCAGTAAAATTATAAATACGAGCATTTAAGCAATGAATATTACTGTACCGCTGCGTATGATGCTTATGATAAAAATATTCATTTTTGTAATTATAAATGCATTTTATGTCCAGATTCTTCTAAAAATAGCTCTCGTGGTTAGATGGATCGGTTATGAAAAACAAGTATATGTTAAATTCCAAATTAATACACTTAAATAATAAGAAGACGTAAGATGTAATACTTGTTGAATAACAAGACATAGTAAATGAAAGAGAAAGTATGTAATTTTTAAATGAACAATATATTACCGACATTGCACCAATATTCTTACATAAAATACAGATTGAGTTAATTTTAAACGTATTAATAAGCGTATTAATACATTCGATTTTTCGATAAACATTAAATTATAAAAACGCTTAAATTATAGAACTGAAAAATTGAATATATTTTGAATGTAATGTTTGGTGTCATTGTGTCGCCGAAACATTGTTGTAAAATATATGTAAATTGTTTGTGCGTATTTATAAGTTTGTTTAAGAACTTTCTTAAACATAAAAGCTGATTATTAAACAGATAAAATGTAAATATAAATATAAGTAAGGAAATTTTTCATAAAACATTTCGCGTATAGCGGATATCATTTATGGCTATGAAAAATATTGCATTGCGTTCTATTTCAATAATTACTTTAAGCACTTTTGTCGAAAGTGTCGCTAAAGCTCTTTGAATCAGTGGATTCACGACCCAGTCCCGCTATGCGCTATGTGTCTCCTTCTATTTGCAAAGAATCAAGTCTCTATCTACATATAATAATCAATTCTATTTCCTAGGGTATTAACATGTTATATACGAATTACGTATGATTTATGCGCTTATCGCTACTCTGTGTCTTCTTCTCTTTTTCCTAATTCTGGCGCATCCAGTAGCATAAAACGTACGAAGCCGAGAAACTTTTCCTTCTCGTCCGCGCATTATATATATATATATATATATATATATTGTGTGTGTGTGTGTGTGTGTGTATGCTAGCTGGCGCATGTGCATGCACGCAAAACATCATTACGCGCGAGGTATATGTGCACACCTTCAGATATAAATATAAACACACGAGTGTACGTATATCGTATGCGCGCGCCCCGTTGTCTCTTACATCTTTTATTTTACGAAATTCAGCGCTCGTTTTTCACTCGTTCTCTTTATCCTGTCCCTCCTCACTCCTCTATTTCCCTCAAATTTTTACCGATACTATTACACTGCATCCTTTAGTCGGCGTCAACCGCCGCATGTGCCTATCGCATAATCTTTTTTCTTATCCTTCTTATTTCCCTTGAATACCAATATGTTTTATTTCTTCTTTCCTTCATAACGGCAATGTCGTTAATAATAATTAAACGCGTCATCGTGACTTAATGCAAATAAAAAGTATTTCTTCTTCCTCTCGGCCTCTTTTATATGTCGTAATAAATTATCCGCTACAACTCCCTTAGCTTAAATATAGAATCACCTTAGCGATTTATGCGAAACTTTTACTATGCCTTTCTCCTAAATATTCACGACTATTATTAACTATTGCTGTTGTTATTATTATTATTATTATTATTATTATTCTTAATTATTATTGTTAGTATTATTATTACTTTGTAGCCAGAGTGACCGTCTATACACATAGTATTTCTCTTTCAATCGCGCATCCCTTTTAACTACATAATATGTTTGTATACGTGGTTTAATTTAATATAATTTAATACATTAAATAATCATGATACAATAATAATAATTATAATTATCATTCTATAAGAAATAAATAATTTTTCATATTTTTGTCTTTTTTTAGAATACTATGCATATAATTAGTTAAATATAGATAAATCTATATGTCCTATGAATATTATCTGTTATGTGCATTTACCATGTATAATCTATACTATTTACAACTGATTATTATTCTTATTTAAATGAATTCCTTATATTTTTATGCTCGTGTACGATTTTTATATAATTCTTGCACTCTTCCATTATCTATTTTTCACACTTTTTTTATTCATATAACAGATATATCATCATCTCATTATCTGTCGATTACTCATTATAGATTAATTATATTTTACATAACATCTTTAATTCTGTGACACTTTTTTATGTGTATTTTCATTTTCTCTTTCATTTAAAAAATTTGTCTGTTTTATTCTTAGACACATGCTCTTCCACTCTCTTTCTCTCTTACACGCACGCTCATCTATTTATTTGCTGCTGAATACTGTATAGAATACAGACAAATGCACGTGCGAAAATTACCATAAGCACGCACGCGCGCACGTGAACGCATGCATATGCACAAATGCACGTGAGTGCGCGCGCGCGCGTGTTTGCCTTTATATGTATGCTAATAGCATTACCTTACATACTAAACTATTAAAATACTAATATAAATATCTCTGAACAATCGACGTACACGCGCATTCCAGTTCCGTCTTAGTTCCCTTTAAATTCCTCCTTGAAAGGTAATTTATATTTAACACGGAATGCGTGTGTGCGTCGCCTGATTTTGCACTTTCTTTACGTACGGCATATATAGATTTGTTATAATCGCGCTATTGCGAGCACGCGAATCTTCCGGCTAAGGCGGCGTCCTTTTTGCCCTTCCCCACATCTACGAACGAATGAACGAAAAAAAAATAAAAGAGATGATGTCTTCTTTATGGCGTACGCGTTTTTGTCTTATTTTTATATTGTTGCTACTGAATTAATTCCACGATCATCATCGTCATCATCATCATCATCATCATCATTATCAGCACCCCTCTCTCTCTCTCTCTACATTTTTCTCTATTCATTTCATGATTTTTACTCCTATTATCTCATTCGTTTTCCAATTAACTTTGCGTCATTTAATATATACAGCTTCCCGGTCTCTATTTTTATTTTCACTTACATTTATGCTTTTAATATACTGTATTTATACGTATATATATATATTATTATATTATATATATGTATATACATTATATCTCTTTGTATATATGATGTGCTTTCATCCTGCTTTTGTATTTAAAAGTGAGACTACTAATTGCGAGCTTTTATTCATAGATTTTTACTGTTATTATAATGTAGAAAACAATTCAACTTCTTAGTTGCTAAATCGGTGAGTCAATAACTAGATAAATCAATTTTTTATTATTTTACCAGTCAATAGTAGTCAATGCTCAGTGTTTTTTAAAAGTATCTTTCTTTCTTTCTTTCTTTTTTTTTTCTAACAAATTGTCAAGATAATACTTTTTTTTAAACAAGTAGTTATTAACAAAGAATACATTTGCAAATTTCATATTAATTATTTAATAATCTGTGTATACCTAAATTTAATTGAAAGCTATTTTTCAGTAGTTTTTGTAATTTAAAAAAGCGAATATTAGTAAAATTTATTGTTGCTTCACAATTTTGCAGATCGAGATCATACAAAATCATGTTGTTGACATCGGTAATGTATATATAATCCAGGTATATATAATCCAGAAACTGTATTAGATAAAAATTAACTTTAATAAAATCTAAAATCTAAGACATTTTTAATTTATAATTGCTCAGCCAAATTCTATTTTTTTTTTTTTTTTTTTTTGTAACGATCTATAAAAATTTTAAATTCAATGTCCTCATTTCCTAATATAAATAATTAGTTATAAAGAAATACAATTTTATTTTTCGTAAAAATATAGTTTCCATTTTCATTTAATTCTCTAATTTGTTTTATAAAGAAATGAAATTTTTTTTCACGTAATTCACGTACGTATGATCTATTTTTCTTGTATGCTTGTTAAGTCTGCTCATCACGAATTACATTAATATTTTATTAGTACACATATTTGATAATTTTTCGTAGTATACCTATCAAATCATTAAATTACATGGGTCCTCAGTTTAATAAAAAATTAAAGGATTACGTTGTAATAATACACAATATTACTCTATTATGAATAACAATATTTTTATTTAATAAATATACAATAGGAATCTTATATTTTGAAAACTATTGCTTTTGTCATTTTATTGAAATAATTATTTATAAAAATAATGACATTATTTGTTATAATATAAAATAGTATATGAGAAATATTATGAACGTATATAATAAAATTTAAATATAAAAGCTTCATATGTAAATGTAATTATCTTATAACTTGGTAAAAATAATAATGATACAAAATAAATTTATACTTTAACTAAAATTTTTTTTTAAAAGATAGAAAATAATGCATCGAGCTATTAATTTCTATTTTGCTACACATATTTAAATTGATCTGATATTGAAATTGTGTTGCTCGAGTTGTAAAAAGAAATTTCAAGAACAAAAGAAATTTTGCAGTATAATTTTTTTTTATTAAAAACGAATGCATTTTATTTTATTATATTATATTTCATATTATATTAAATTTCTAGAAAATTCCACGAATGACCAATTAATTAATCTAATTATATATATATATATATATATATATACATCAGTAACGCGTAATAAAACTGTCATTGTATGAATCTAATAATTTAATAACAAATTTAATAATTAAAGATTTCATTTTCATTACTAAGGTTTTCAAATTTTAAATTTTATAACCATACCGTAAACTAGAAGTAATGAAAATTGTATGTAAAATGTATAATTAGCGATCGATGCCTTTCGGAAAATCGTTTATTTTTGATTCTCAAGTAGAAAAGCTAAAAAAAACTTTCCAGTTTAGGCTTATTTCACTGTTTCTGGATTTTTCTTTCTGAATAACGCGTACACTCGGCTGTTCTTGCTTTAAAATTAATCGATACCTGGCACTTTACCCATTAAGCGCAAACTCATTCTCTATCTCTCTCTCTCTCTCTCTCTCTCTCTCTCTCTCTCTCTCTCTCGAAACCTGACCTGGTTTACAGCTTAGTTGCTTTGTCACTTCTGTTAGTAAAAATGCGTATACTCAACGGCGTCGGCGATCTTTTTCCCGTAAAAATAACCCGAATAATTAAGTGCACGACTAATGGCTAATTTTATTAAAAGTTTTGATCTGCATATCGGATATAATTTTTATTATCTTCTATTCGAATTTTATTAAACGAAACTCGTAGTTTTAAAGAATGGAACAAAAGTATAAAAACGAAAGGTCTTTCGCTCGATGTCTCAAAAGTATTAAGGGTGAAGGAACGAAATATTCGTGGGCTTAGTTGGTTCAGCTGAATAGGCAGTCAAATCGATTGTCCGACGATAGATCCAAGTAAGGCGCTTATTAAGCTTTTAAATCACGTGTAGATGGCCTTTCCTCTGTCGGTATTGTAATGATCATTATTGGCATCAATCATTATGATGTACAGAACATATTTCTGTACATCTAATGCATAATGAAAAAGCCTGACTGAGGTACTGTACTTCCCTGACTCTCATGAAAAGTCAAACTAGCCAAATTTTGCGCTTGGGAATGCAGTTGTATTGTGGATAAGAGACCCAACGCTTCGGAATCGCCTCGCGGAGTGCAAGTAATTATCCTCGGGCATTACATCGGCTACCTCTCTCTCTCTCTCTCTCTCTCTCTCTCCTCTCTCTCGCTCTATGTGACTCCGAGGGGAGCTTCGAAGGCCAGTATATCACGTGCGATGCTCGATTTCAAGTTACGGAAGTCGACTAAGGTGCGTACGTGTGCGCGCGCATCGGCAAATAACGGCCACCGCTCCTTCTTCCGCCCCCTTCATAATCCGCGTGCAAGAATTTTTTTCCCTCCTCTTTTCTTTTCTCTTTTTTTCTAGATAACTCGAGGATTTTCGTTACGTGCCGAGCGTGATTTGCCGGTCGATATGCTTGATTAAAGGTTCTTTGCGATTTAACAACACGTTGCATTTCTTAGCCGGGGATTAACGCCGGTACTCCGAGGCGGCGGATAAATGCCGGCAGCGCCGTCGGCTTTTTTTTCTTCACTTTGTTCAGATGTTTGCACGGGGTTACAGATAGTAACGATGACAAGGAGAAAAGGCATTCTTCGCTCGCTGAATCCACGGACCCTGATATTTAAGTTTCAAGCACTTTGACTGATAAAATTCTTTTAAACTGGGCCACTGCAAATTATAATACGGAATTGAGGTCTTAGACTTTATGTATTATCGAACACTTACGATTGGCTATGTCGCCAAAGGGAATGAAAAGAAATGAAAAGAAAAGAAATGAAAAGAAAAGAAAAGAAAAGAAAAGAAAAGAACAGAAACAAATAAAGCAAGAAAGATCCCTTAAACCGTTTTAACCTGTAGCCACTGATGAGATTATGAGATCTGCATTATTAATGTCAAAAACATAAGCCGTTTTCGATATCATTTAAACATTATACGGTAATTGTAAATTATCTCATATTCAATTATTTGAATAATTTCGAATATTTCTAAATTTACAACGTCGTAGGGTGATGAATTTCAAGAGATTAAATGATAAGGAAACTTTATACGAGCAAAAAGCATTGTAATATTTGAATCGTAAATGCTTCAATTGCAATTGATAATGTTAAAAAAACATACCTTTTGCGTAATATAATCCGTGAGAGCATTACTTTTGTAAGCCTTAGCATTAATTTATACGAGCTAATTAATAACTCTTATCGTAAAGAAATCTTTGCCTAAATAAACCCTTTCGTAGAAAGTACATCGATCTCTGCTCTAACGGCCCCTAATGTTAAAAAACGTCACTTATACTTACAAACAATTTATTCTTATACTGTACACGCTAATATGTCACTTTGTTCATATACATATAAAACTATATAGATAATCTAAAACGTAAATAAGAATAATAATAATTCTGAATCTAAAAAGGTAGTGAGAGCCCTGTACATAACCCACAGTGCTTGTCATCTTTCGAGTATTTGTATAAAACCAACATCGTGAACATCGTGTATGACCGATCCACGTAAATTATTATGAGTCTAGCCCATAAGCGCAATTAGTCCTTAAGTTTTAATGTCGCTCACGTGATACATTCGGTGATAAAATATTATGCATAAAAGGTAATGCACATGCTATTCGCACTCGCTATTGCGCCCTTATTAATTTTTTTCTTAGTTTTCTTTAGATTTTTAAAATTTTTTTTATTTTTTAATTTTTTTTTAGGTCAATTAAAATCTACATTTATATTTTACAATCAGTCGAGTGCGCCGTCGGTCATTCCAATACGTCAAACGCATATTCATAATTTTTGTCTCAATAACTTGCTTAATATATAAAGTATTCACTTACGAATAGTTATTTTTGTATTCAATGTACGTTTTACAAAAACTTGTAAAATATAATATAATGGAATGCTTGCAATAAATACTATTAATATATAGGAATTCCTACAATTTACCAAAAAACTCTTCTACAAATTCGCCTGAAGATACGGTAACCTTATTTCAATAGATAAACTTTTCACATATTTTAACAATACTATTGCTTTTTTACACGCGTTAAATAATGATATTCATTATATATGTGTGTATATGTGCATATATATATATATATATATTTATATATATACATATAAATCATATGTACGGGTTTGTGTTCTGGTGAGCATGCACGTGTCCGTATGTATATGTACGTATAAGATAATGTGCATTTACCTAATGAGAGTAAGAATAAATAATTATAAAAGTAAATAAAATAGTGATATGTAAGAAAAGTAAAGAAAGGAAATAATATTGGTTTGGTTATAATAGGATCAAAATAGAATAAAAAATAAATCAAACAAAAATTACTACTTTTCAAAATAGGAGTTTATATTTTAATAATAATATATATTAAACTAAACACAATGGTACACAATAATTTTCTTAAATAATTAATAATAACAATAATAATGATGATGATGATGATGATGATGATGATGATGATGATGATGATGATAATAATAATAATAATAATAATAATAATAATAATAATAATAATTGTAGTAGTAACAGTAGTAGCAGTAGTATCAGCAGTAGCAGTAATATCAGTAGTAGTAGCAGCAGTAACAGTAGTAGCAGTAGTAACAGTAGTAACAGTAGTATCGGTAGCAGTATCAGTAGAAGTGGTAGTAGTCGTAGCGAGTAGTAGTAGTAGTAGTAGTAGTAGTAGTAGTAGTAGTAGTAGTAGTGGTGGTAGTAGTAGTATTAATAGTAGTAATAGTAATAATAATAATAGTAACAATAGGACTAATAGTAATAATAGTAATAATAGTAATAATAATAGTATTAATAGTGATAGTAAAAGTAATAATTATAATAATAAGTAATAAGAACTACTTATTGCGTTAGGAAGTAACAAAATAAATCCTAATTAGCTTAGTGTTAACCGCACTAGTAGTAAGTATGTCGTGTATCGCGATGGGCGACGAAAATCCATTGCTATAATTACATTTAATAGATACCGTAGTAATAATTCATTTTTAATTTTACTAATCGATTATACAATAGTAATAGAAATAATAATAATAATAATATTATTATTATTGTTTATTTATTTATAAAATTATACAAATAATAATAATTAATAATAAGTAATTAGTAATGATAAGTAATAATAAAAGAGAAACAAAGCACCGTAATCACATCAGGGCGCACATCCGCGATCCTACTGGGAACCAACGGAAACTCCCTTAAGGAACTTTAGTCCAGAAATATATGAATAGTATTAAAGTATGGTATTATGCAGGCACCTACAATTATTGTAGAGTACGTATTTAACCGCGATCGAACGTTTCTCTCTTTCTCCTATTCTCAAACATTCTTATACTCTTTTGTCGATTTGCCTTCAAATCTATATCTCAGTTGCCTGCTATTATTATTATTATTATTATTATTATTATATCTTGTTGTTGTTGTTGTTGTTGTTATTGTTATTATTACAATTATTATTACAATTATTATTATTACTATTATTAATATTATAAATTATCTTATTTTATTAAAGTTTATTATAAATTTTCTACATTCGCCTTATATGTTTCCCATACGCACGAGAACATAAATAAACTTCAACCATAAGGATTAATTACTTTTTAACTCCAGATACTTTCCCCTTTTTCCCCCAAATAAACTATTCATCAAATAATAAAATTTGCTTGTATTTAAATAATTCTATTATCGATCGATTCTAATTTTTTATTACATTTTTCATTTTTCTTTAGAATAATCTTATTGAAGAAATCGAAGCTTTAGACTATTATCGATTTTATATTGCAAGAAAGTGAGATCAATATTTTCAGCATCGAAACGTAAATTTGTAAAAAAAAAAAAAAAAAAATTTCACCAAACGAACGCTCCCATCTCTATTCTAATTAATTTATAATAAATATATAATAATATTCTAGTACAATAAATAATACAAACTCATTATGTAGGCTTAATAATACGTATGTGGAATATGGAAATGTCCCGGCCCCTAAATTTCTAAATACGATCATCCCATACGAATTTTCCGATATTATTTAAAAATAAAATTTTAGAAATTGTTGAATTTAAGAAATTTGGCCTTTCAAAACTTTTAATTTACATAAGATAATAATTTATTGTACACTACGCGGAGGTGAGAATGAAAGGGGATGGTATGGAACAGTAAAACAGAAGCGTTGGAGCGGCCAACTATAAGAGTATGCATTTATGTTTTGTCACTTACGCATGACTGTATAGATAATCGCGTGCACATTCGTATACATGTGCGCGCGCGCACGCGTGTGCGTGTCTACCTATTTTACGAACCGTCACGAGCGACGTCATCGTAATTTTTTATATTATTATTGAAGAAGTCGTGTGCGAGTTGGCGAGATATTCCGAATGAAAATAAAGAATAAACGTAAAATATATATTTGCATAAATCATTTATTTAGAAATAAATAATCGACGCGTTTATTTACTGTTACTATTTGATGCAATATCGGGCGTAGAAATTAAGTGCTCAAATAAACGGAACGAGAGAACTGATAATGAGATGTGTGGCCTTCCTCTGTTTACTTTAATAAAAAGAGCATCAAATAGCAAAGGAACTTAAAAATGTGTTTAGATATTATATCATTAACTGAAATGAATAAGTACACTTGTCGGCAACATATTTAGTCCTCGTATAAGTATTCTCAAGTTGTACCATATAGGTGCACATGTCTTACGTACATATATACTTAAAGAATTAAAGATTCGCTCTAGAAGAATGACAGATTATGATATCGTCAAGTGTACAAAGAAACATAATCTATTTTAATAATTCTTAAGGTCGACAAAAGTTGTTGGAATTTGTAATTAAAATTAACATCGCAGTAATTGCATTTCGTATTTATTCAACGCGGCTTAACGAATATTAGACTGATTTTAAAATCGTTTCCGTTCGACTTCTTTACCTTATCAATTTTAATAATATTTTAAACTGATCTAACAGGGATATAATTGCTCGCAAGTACCGAGTAGAAACTTTTTCATTTTTAATAACGTTCCATTTCATTTTATAAAAGAAAATCAATATTAAATACTAAAATTATGGTTAATTGCTTCCTAAAATTAACTTTAATTATTTCAAGAAAAGGAACTTTTTGTTTTTTATTTTTGAAAAAGTTATTTACTCAAGCTCAAGGCCTATGATATATAATATTCTAATTAGTGTTTAATACTAACGTACTTACACAGGTCAAACTACGAAGCGAGGTTATTATGATTTTATTAATTTCTTGAATGATATTTATTTCTTAAAATTTAGGGTTCTATCTCAAATCAACAGGATATTAACATTCACGGGAACTTATTTTTAATCCATTTTTTATAATTTTATTTAACAAATTTAATTATTAAAAACAATTTTAAGTATGGACATACAAAACCAGATAAATATACGCGATTTATCTGTTCAAAAATATATGTAAATTCTACTTTGTTATTTCATAAAGGATCAGTTAATGAAATATTTTTGTATTTCTATATTAAATTAATAATTTATAAATATATTTGAATGAATATTAGTTATATAAATATATTTTTTTTTTCTCGATATGAAATTATACATTTAAAACTCCCACGAATGATTTCTTCATCTACAATATGACTTTATTTTTAATAAATAATTGATAAATGTAAATGTAAAAAAAAAAAAAAATCTATTATCTGTATTTCTTCTTATAAAACGTCATATTTATATTTTATAGTTGTATTTTTCTAACGAGATTTTCATGTCTTAGTAAATCAATTAATTCGCTAAATTTATATCGCCAATTTTTTTTATTTAATAATAATAAAATTTAAGGAATAAGCTTCATGTTTAAATAAATATTTACTGAATTAATAAACTTTTTACTCAATAGAATAAAACTTTCTTTCAACAAGTACAAGAATAAAAGTGCTTATATATAATTTTAATTTGCAAATATTTCTATGCTCTTTAATACATTATTGATAAAAAATATGAATTCTAAATTAACTTGTCTGTATACAACTATTAGAATAACTTTGTACCGTCTAACTGTTCGAAAACCAATTTGCAAAAGAATATTTCTCTATTGTATCTTCTATATTCATACCTTTCTTATTATTAAATGTAATGTTCAAACACATAAATTAAATTTGAGATTTACAATTCAATTATATTTTACTTCAAAAGATATCTCTTACGTTTATATTTAGCCTATAAGGTATTATTTATGATACTGACATAAACAAACATCGTACATCTAATTGATGTCACCTTATGAATTTATTAAAATTATTCTTTTCTTTAACCTGCTGAAATACGAATTAGGCGCGAAAATAATACTGATATTTAGAAATTTAATATTAAGAAAAGCCTATTGATTGATTTTTTAAAAATATTTTACTGCAAATAAGTAATTAACATTAAACTTGAGATTCTGTTCGGGTTTCAAGCTCAAATTGTTAATTCAAATTGAAAATTCCAATAGTTTTTCTAGACCAAGAATTTCTATTGTTATACATTATGTAGGTAAAATATAATAATGTAGATTCAAAGATATTTTCTTTGAAAGAAAGTAAATTATAAGTAAATATAGCAAATAAGGATAAAATGGAAAACTGTTTGAAATCCGCGCGGAAAGCTGTCACGTAATCTCCGATGTGAATCGCATTCTTAAGCCCCAAATTTGTGCCCTAATGTACTCACGTAAAATATGTAGATCGTCAATGCAAACATTATCAGTGTAATTAATTGTTTGAAAAATATCAAATTTCTGTTTTTCCGATAAAATCATGAATTATACAAACATTGCAATAATTATTAAATATACCGGTAAATTTTGTTTTTTAAGGAGAATTTGATGTTTTTTTTTTGTCTTTTATTTAAGTAAAACGATGAAATAATGAAAAGAAATATTTTATTGTTAAAATGAATTCTGTACAGTTGGAAAGGTCTACATTTGATCATTAAGTCTTTTTACGTTTCAATTAACTAGTGCTTTACGTATGTTTACGTATTAAAAAATGATTTACACAAGTTGGAAAACTTTATCGGAAACTGAAAATTGCCGTAAATACTGTCCATGCAAAAATGAGCGTCACTGTCCAATTAACGATTTATCCATCGCAATCGCATGTTTATATACTGTGACGCATTCGCATGCACGTGAACGTGTATGCATATACATATGTTTCATTGGCCGATAGTGCGCGCGCTCACGCACGCACAGACACACACACGCTCTCTCTCTCTCTCTCTCTCTCTCTCTGTCGCTCCCTCTCACTGTCAAGCAACGGCAATTCATTTTTCAATACGCTCATTATTATATTTTTAGACCTTCACGATTACAAGGTTACGTATACGCGAGTGGGATCGCGCCGAGGCTCTTATTCGCGTCTTTTCACTATCAGCAGCTGTGAGAAAATCGTTTGTCTTCGAAGCCGCTGCTCTTCTAATCGCGGACGATGCTCAAAGAATAGAAATTTATGAGTGTCGCAGGAGGAGAGCAGCGGAGCGATTAGAAATGATTGAAAACTCCGTCAAATAATGTTAATAATGTTGATAAGGTGGCCGTCGGAGGCTCACAATACATGACGTACAGCATCACTACGCGTAAAAGAAGCTTATTACGGTAGCGAGTTGAGTATCGAGTGGGTAAGATTTTTGCAGATTTTTGCAGATTTTCGCAGATTATCGTGAAGATAATTTTGAAACTTTGAGATATCATTCAAGTAAACTTTTCAATAATAATTAATGTACTTAATTTAATTAATAATTAATGTAATGTGTTAACGTAATCCTATAACGAATTTCCTTCCGACCGAGCATTCCGGTATATAGCGTGCTATGTAGCGAGCAAAGCTTTTTATTTACATGTATTTGTATAGGCGCAAGAGCTGGGCCTCGCTGAGCATAATAAGCGGCGATGGGCGGGGGAGGGGCCGAGGACGATACAAGAAGATGGTTGGGATGGAAGCATGGATGCCTCGAAGGATGAAACTCTTCCCAGGATAATGCGTGTATTGGTGCCGGGTCTCTGTACATTACGGCGTACATAACGGCGTACATAACGGCGGACAACTCGTTTTTCTCTCGTATCTTCTTTCAATCCTTTCTCTAATAATGTAAAAACTATGTACAATTTAAGGTTTTTCGCCCTTGGGGCCGGCGCGAGCTCGAAATAAATTAAATTAATTAATACTTCTGGCAATAATGTCCTTGCGGGATCGATCGGAATCGCGCGAGACGTCGATTTTCTGTTTGGGCTCTTGGCTCATGCCTTTTCAACACTTGTCTCGTAAATTATCGGTATTCGCGGGCTTCTTACTTTATTACAAGCTAATTAATTGATCGGGATTAATTTTATTGTAATGTCGAATGCGCTCCGGCTTTACACCCTCCTCGTCAAATCCATTCGTGTTTTTTTGTTTATTTTTGTTTATTTTTTGTTTTTTTTTTTTTTTTTTTTTTTTTTTTTTTTTTTTTTTTTTTTTTTGTTTTTTTTTTGTTTTACGCAAACAGCCAAATATCTTCCGTATTACATTGGCATTCGACGAGCTCTGGTTATTTATTAAGTAGTTACCACGATTATCTAATTAAACAAGGGGGTTAAAGATTTTTGCACCCCTCTCCCGCCATCGTTTTCTTTCCCGTTAAGATTTCGAAAGAAATAGAGGGTGAGCAAGAGAAGAGCCGAGTCTTATTCTTATAATTTCAAAGGCACGATGCTGCAATTCTTCTTTTTAATTATCGATGTAGAAATAGAAAGTAGAAGCGGCGTTTAAGGTGACGGCGGGGGTATTTGAGGCGAGCCGCACGATTCCGAATTGAGTCCCGTCGCGGATCCTTTTCTCGACTACGTTCTCCACCAACACGACAGGCAGATATATAGATATATACATAATACACGCGTACTAAAGAATATAAGTAACGACCGGCTAAACCTAAGACCATTATATCCTACGTAGTGTGCAAAGGTACATGCGTCTCTCTCTCTCTCTCTCTCTCTCACACACACACACACGCACACGCACACGCACACGCACACACACAGAGACACTCTCTCACACACTCTCGATGGGCCCTCCGTATGCGTAAACGCAGTCTTTCATTTTTATCTACATATTCTAACGCTATAGAAACTTGAAACCTATAGTTATTACTTTTAAGTAGGTAATATTAAAGCCGCCGACGCGTAGTAAGAAGTAGACGAACGGCAGATAAGAAAAGGGGATAAGAGGAGTCGAGAGCTGTTGTACGAGGCTGGCGATGAGCGAGGTGTGGGGTGGGGTGTGTTTGGGGGCGGTGGTTGAGAGTACGGGGGCCATGCGAAGCTCTCGCTCACGTGACAGACCTGTATCGCATAGACCAGGAGGTCGCGCATTTGATACGAGCACCTCCGCGCGAGAGGGCGAGAGGGAGGAAATGCGTGACTACGTCGGGGTAAAGGGAAGCCCGGAGCCCCGAGCCGCGAGCCAAGTCCAGGTCCCGGCATGATTGCGCGTAAACATAACACTTTTCGCGGCCGTTATCGCTCTCGGGACTTTAGACGATGTAGTTGGGACTCGCGGGGGAGGGCCGTTGCGCGTTCCGAGGCTATTCGCCTCCTCGGGAATAAAAGGGCCTCGTTATTCTCCAGCTGAAAGAATCGCCCTCGGCTTCTTATCTGCGGCTTGGAAACACGACTCGTCGGGAGTCCTCGGCAACTGCCATGGGCTGGCGGATTATTTTTCTTCTAGCTTACCCGTCCCCTTTCCACGCTCCCTTGCCGGGATGGCGCGAGACGGCCGAAGGGCTACGGGGCGAGGGATGGGGGGGAGAGAGGTAGAGGGAGAGGGCAGGAGGGTAGGAGGGTAGGAGGGTAGGAGGCTCGCGAGCGACTTAAAAGACCAAGAGTTTCGCTTAGAGCGGAATGACTCCCTCTTGATAATCGAGCTCAGTTATACGACAACAGAGAAAGGCATATGCTGGAATGTATCGTTTTATCCACGACATTTACCATTTAAAAATTGAATTAACCCTTTGACGGCCAAGGCCTTTACAAACGAAGGATGATTTCCTGCCCAGGTTCGCTTACCCTAATGACGAACTACTTGGGCAATGTCGGAGCACCGCTTCCGATCACGAGGGCTTTCACCTTGACTCGACGTTTCCCTCCATTTTATCCCGAGTACTCTATCCATTTTAAGCTTCCAAACACAATTTGCCGCTCCTCGCTCCGAAGAAATGCTATTACATACACACGCGCAATCGCGCGCGCGCATATATATATATATATATATATATATATCAAGAACTTTTCGTCCTTCTGATCTTAACGCGTTATAGGGCGTCGATTGAGCTTTGGCCATGTCGCGGGGCCAGATGTAACGGATGTAGGGGCAGCCACCTTGTCAATTTCAGCGGTCATACTTAATTTCGTAGACTTCCCATGCAATAAGAAATACCTCGAAACGCGGCCTCATCCTTCCTTTAAAGAGCTTTTTCGAATTTCTCGTAATTTCCCCAGTAATCCCTATCTCCTTAACATTACGCAACTATTTTTAGTTATTATTCACCTAGTAATATGTATATTCATCACAGCTCTGAGATCACTCTCGCTTGAAAAACCATTTTCCCCTAATCCTACGGCTTGTAAATAAATCACATTATAGATTCATAATCATATTTGAAGTTTATTTTTACAATTCTTTTGTCTTTCGGATTTATCTTATTCTCATGGCGCGTGCTTTCACGACTCGGATTTATTTTTTATTAATTTGAGAAAAGTATTTTTAGACTCAAGGCTTTTTATGAATGAGCTCGCCGGTATTGAAAAATTTCCTCGAGTACATGGTACATTTGTTGAAACGGAAAGGAAAATATAAAAATTATTTAACGAGCCAAATAAAGAGTCGAGGGTCTCCATAATTGAAATGGTCCCGAGTTTCGAGCTCGTAATCGATAAATTTAGCTTAGGTCGGTTCGAATAGATGATATGAGCCTCGAAGCGTCGAAGCGTCGAAGCGTCGAAGCGTCGAAGCATCGAAATCGAATAGATGAATTCAAGAGAAATTTACAATAAGCTCGCGGAGTAATGCATTTATCGCCCAATGGATAAAAGTTGATAAGCCGAGACGATGAAAATTCATTAAGCCTATCACTTGAGATTCATAATAACCTATATAATTTATCGTATAAACTCGAGCGCTTAAACAGATAATTATAATAGATAACCGTTAGTCTACGAATACAGTAGCAGATATTTTGCAGGATATATAACAATCGCGATAATAATTTTCGGGAGCATCGCGTCACGATGCTCTCGGGCGGAGGAGGGACGAAGTGCCAATTACGCTTCTGAGAGTTTACGTCGACCGAGCTGTGCATCCACGGGGAAAAACGATATCGGCTATCCACTACTTGTCCTGACTCTCTCTCTCTCTCTCTCTCTCTCTCTCTCTCTATCTCTCACTCTCTCTCTCTCTCTCATGCTCCTCTGTCTCTCTTGATCATTAGCATTATCCAGAGCTTCGGCGTCTACTTCTGCCCCCACCCCTCCCGCACCCGTCGCACCCGACGCCAATAAGACGAACAATACGTCTTCGATTTTTTCGATCTCTTCGATCTTTTCCATCTCCTCGGTCTCCTCGATCTCTCAAATTTATTACAGCTCCCGATGACGGCCACTCGTTTTTAAAAGACATCGGAATTAATCGAACGTCTGATTGATCCGTAAGCATCGATGCATGAAAATAAAAGCGAAAAGCAATCGAGGAAATCTCTTAAGCGAATCCATGCCCTCGTTTGGTCCTTGAAGTAATGAAATGTTCTACTACGGAAGGTGAATTTTTCATTATAACGCTTTCTCTACTTAAAACTAAGTACTTGCTTATTTTTCTCTCGCTCTCTCTCTCTCTCTCTCTCTCTCTCTCTCTCTCTACATTTTTATTTTATTAAACAACTTCTCTATTAATTAATTTCCCTCTCCCGTTCAATTTACATATATTATTTCTTTTTTCTCTCCTTTTCTTTCCTTCCTTTGTCTTTTATTTATTTATTTTTTTTTTTTATTTTATTCTTTGTTTTATCTTTTCTTTCATGCTTAAAGGAAAGAATTATTATTATTATTATTATTAATATCCTGCGAGACTCGTCGGCTCTAAATCCCAATAACTTTACTTAACTGCAAATTAAAATTTATATAAATACTGATTTGTCTACTATCGTCTATGCATAATAACTGAGCAAGATTATCATTATATTTTATAAGCAAAACTAATAATCTCTTAGGTCCTTATGATTAATAAGTAAATCTAAGTTCTCCGTAGAAAGCAACGTAGTAGCAAAGCAAACGTAATTGCTTCAGGCGCAATTAAACGCGGATATTCACCTATCGTTATTCTCGATTCGAATTCAAATGCATGCCTGAAAATTGTATCTACGAATAGAAAGCAAACGCAGTTATTAAGTACCGAAGATGTGTGTCCGTCTCTATCTCTGTCTCTCTGTATCTCTGTTCCTGTCTGCGTTTGTTTGTCGGTTGTTTAATAGAACATTTACACAGCAGCTTGAAATAATAATAATAATAATGATTATGATGATGATGATGATGATGATGATGATGATGATAATGGTGATATGATGACAATAATAGTAATAATAGTAATAATAGTTATAGTAACAGTAGCAGTAGCAGTAGTAGCAGTGGTAGCAGTATCAGTAGCAGTGGTAGTAGTCGTAGCGAGTAGTAGTAGTAGTAGTAGTGGTAGTAGTAGTAATAATAGTAATAATAATAGTAATAATAGTAATAATAATAGTAATAATAGTAATGATAGTAATGATAGTATTAATAGTAATGATAGTAATAATAGTAATAATATTAATAATAGTAATAATAGTAATAATAATAGTAGTACTATAAAGTTCTTTAAGAGCGAGCTTGAAGAAAATTGATTCACTTGATTTGATTTTAATATTTTAGTAAGCATCGGGGAGCTTGGTTATTCTTTCCTTAAAAATTTATCGTTTCAAGTGACATTTTATACGTGATTTGTAACAATCACACATAGCACTATTTCGTAAAAAATACAACGTAATTTTTCATAGCAATTAAATAACAATGTATATGGATAAATGGTCAAATTTTTTTCACGCGATCGCTCGTATCTATATGCGGGTTACGAATGCGAGGATTCACTTTACATAATATATAGCGATAAAACGGAAAATTTTATTAACAAAGGCGAAGGCGAGAAGAGCGGCGCTTTTATTATATTGCACTATCTTCGATGGCTACCGCATCATCAGGTATATATAGTATATTTATATATGCTTGGTCTGTTCTAGTAACTCATTGCCAGTAACACTATCTTATGCTGCTTTTAACTTTAAAAATTACTATCCCTTATCTGATTGCACAACATTTCATTTATTTTGACTCAACGAAAAATCTTTCAGTGCTAAATCGATTATACATTAACTATATTTCCACCAAGAGAATATCGATGGTATTGCCCAATGAATAACCAACGAACGCGGCTCTAAATCAATTTTCCCTTTTAACAATCTCGTCTCTGTATGGTGATAGCGGTCGGCGGTCGGCGGGTGGCGAGGGAGGGCGGCGCGGTGGCGGGGAAAAATTTCGAGTTATAATGTAAAAATAAGGCTTAAAACTAAGGTTTTGTATATAAGGTAAGGTTCATATCTTATAATTAAGAGATATATATATATATACATATCATACATATATTATCGGTAGGTAAGCCTTCGATAAAAAAAAATTCTTAAGTGTTAAATGTAATCGTTAAGTAGATTCGGTCTATGGGAATATTGCTCATTAAATGAATGTGTCTAGTCGCAGGCTCCATACTTTATTATACTATATTGGCTACATTAAATGTAGTTTATGCGACGCAAAGTAGTTTACTCATGCAGTAGCACCAAATCCAGGCAACAACGGATCATGAATCTGAAAATTTTCTAATTACATGTCCTGATCGCCCCCTCAATTATTCTTGTATAATCGATTCGCTCCAAAGAAAGAATCGTCGTATACCGTCAGCGCACTCCTAACAATGTATTTTATTTATTCATCTACGATATTTCCCTAAATAATAGTGTATTATTAGCTTTTAATCGCCGTGCTACTAAAAGTTTCCCTGTTCATCCCTAGCCTTTTTTTATTTTATTTATTTATTTTATTTTTTTTTTTTTTTCATATTATTATAACTAAATTTCTTCAACGTCTTTTCGACATTTACGTTCTCATCTAAATTTTCATGTCCTTTACCGAACCTAAACTTTACGAACGAGAGAAAAAGATCATTGAAACGTTACCTCTTTTATCTTTTCCTTTTTTTTGTAATTACTCACATGCAGGCACAAGAGACACGAGCCCATTTAATCAGGCACACGCACACCGCCAGATATGCGACCGCGTATTCGTGGATCTGTACATTCACCCATTCGCCAATCCACCCACTTACACCCCTAGGTTCGACGAGCCTAGACAAATACACGCACCTGCTCTCCCTCTCTCTCTCTCTCTCTCTCTCTCTCTCTCTCTGTCATGCACGCGCGCGCCTACGAGCAATACCGACTCAGTCCCTAAAATACGATTCTATCCAATTATGTGCACAAAGTCATTTTAAACTGTATAAAATATTATCAATCACATCAACCACAGTCACATCGCACACCCGCGCAACATACCAACACAATAATTACACAACTATAGTCATCGTAATCAATATAATATTCACAGAATTTTATAAAAATCTCGTAAAAGCACCAATTGTAGCTGCTCGTGCTCTCGGACTCGTTCACTCTTCTCTCTCTCTCTCTCTCTCTCTCTCTCACTTTCTTCTGAGCACACGCAATATCTTTCTTTTTTCTCTTGTTCGTTCCCTCGGGCTCACCAATTTCTCTAGCTGTTCTACTATCGTCATCAAGTTCTTTTAATCGTTAAACTATACGCGATTAGCGGCACTTTTTCGCATCCATATCTACCGTGACGTAAACTCACGCAGTCTTGATTATGTCGAGACTAACTTATTATATATATATATATATTTCATTCTCTCCATTTTCTCTCTCTCTCTCTCTCTCTCTCTCTCTCTCTGTCTTTCACCCTTGCTTTCATCTCTTATCCTTTTCGCTCAGCGTCTCTGTCGTCTTTGTCCTCTTTCGTTACCAAGCCATTTTACCGATAATCAAGTGTAATATACATATACATATACATATGTACACGCTCGCCCAGACGCACATACATACAATACGTACATATATACCTATACATATACGTACGCCTGTGTATGTATATACGTATGTACGTGTATGCATATATAAATGCGTACGTGTAGGCTTGCCGTACTAAACTGACCTTTATTTTTACATAGCTCGTTCAATCGAGACGATATTATTTTTCTTTATAAACTTGTATTCTAATTGTTATTTTCTTTCTTTTTTTTTTTTTTTTTTATCTCTCTTAAAGCACTGATTAAGCGAGGGAGCATCCGCGCATAATAATAAATATTTTCTTTTTAGCGTGTCCGTACCCCCTTGGGACACGGTGTGTAAGCGTCTATGCGCATTGGGCGTCAGTATCAATTGTATACTTCGTGAAGTGTAAGCGTAGGTGTGTGGGTGTAGGGGTCGGGCGCGTAGATAAAGAAGAGGCCGGAAGTGGTCGGGAAGCTGGTGTTTTAATTTTGAATCTCGGAAGTCGGTCTTGCAAAATATCCGCGTCTCCCGACCCTCTGACTCTCTCTCTCTCTCTCTCTCTCTCTCTCTCTCTCTCTCTCTCTCTCTCTCTCTCTCTGTTTCTCTATAGATAGTAATCTCTGCATATTCTCGGCGTTCCGCCCGTGCCAATGTTTGTGTTCGTGTATTACGTGTACGCTTTGCCTACATGTGCAAGTTGAAGTGTATAGGTATGTAGTGTCAAGTGGCTGTGGGTTTTTGTGAAACATTGTCTCCTATCGGGAAATCATCACAGGACTAACTAGAAAATAGCTTGCGGCAGCTCGGGTCGCGCGTCCCTTGTCGCCTACGGGAGGGCGCGAGGACGACAACAAGTACAATGGGACGCTCGCGCTCGGGGGAACAAGAGGAGCGAGGACTCGGCTATCGTCATCGCTCGCGTCGAACGCCAGACCGGAGGGCGAGGGGGGAGACAGAATCGTCGGAATAGTAGCAGCGTGTCAGAAGTAGGAGGAGGGCGAGGGGCGTGAGTCGGCCGTCGACCGACCCGGAACTGCGCCAGGCTTCTGCTATACGAGGACAGGGTACCAGCTGTTGCTGTTGCTGTTGCTGTTGCTGTTGCTGAGGCTGGTACTGCTGTTGAAGCACTATCGGTTGTTGTTGTTGTTGTTGTTGTTGTTGTTGTGCTGCTGCTGTTGCTGTTGTTGCTGGTGCTGCTGCTGATGTCGACGACGATGATGATGATAATAATGATGACGGGGATCGTGGGGATCGTGGGGATCGTGGTGGCGGTTCTGGCGGTGGTGCTGGCGATGGTGTAGGTTGTGCTTGTTGCCGCGGATGCGCCTCGCTACTCAGTGATGAGAGTGGGGATTGGGCGGGTTGGGCGGGGCGGTCGCGGCCTCGTCCTCGACCGGGTCCACGGGGCTCGGGGACAGGAACTTGCGCACGTACTTTGGGTAGTGGGTCTTCTCGTGGGCCTTGAGTATCGTCGATCTCGAGAAGGTCTTGCCGCATAGGGAACAGCGGAAGGGCCTCTCGCCCGTGTGGACGCGACAGTGGTCCTTCATGTGATGCCTTAACTTGAAAGCCTTGCCGCAGAACTCGCACTTGAAGGGCCTGTCGCCCGTATGGGCAGGCAGGTGGCTGATAAGCGAGCCCACGTCCGGGAAGGACTTGCCGCAGAACTTGCAGAGCACGAGGCCGGAGGTCGGATCCGAGTGGACCGCCGCTAGCTCGAGGTCCATCGGCTCGATGGGGCCGACACCCGCCCCCGGGGGGTAATGGGCCTCCGGGGGCAGGTGGAGCCCCGTCGGCTCGAGGCCAAGTTGAGCCTGGAGCTGCAGGTGGGCTGCCTGCTCGCGGTACTTGAGCGACTCGAGGCTGTGCGAGAGGATGTGCCGCGTCAGCTTGCTCTGGTGGAGGAACGAGGCACCGCAGTACATGCACGCAAACACCCGCTCATCCATACCCATCAACTCCTGCAACCAAACAAAATTAAGAACATCAACTTCTTGCCTCTGTATCTCTCTCTCTCTCTCTCTATCCCTCAACGTCCCTCCTCGACTAAAACCCTTCAGCTAAACCCTCCCGCACTCTCTATAGATTCTAAATTGACCACCCCAGCATCCGCATCTGGCTCGCTCGTTCTTACATCAACGCTCCTTTCATTTGTCCTTTACATGCTCCCGTCGACTCTGTTTTATCCCTTCCACTCTCTCTCTCTCTCTCCCTCTCTCTCTCCCTCCTCTCTCTCTCCCTCCCGCCCTCATTCTCTCTCTATCTCGCGCGCTACATTTTTTCCCCCCTCCCTTTCATTCCCTACATCTATGCTTCATCGTTTCATCTACACGCTCTCGCGCCTCCACGCATCTACACTTCCACCTGTCATTCGTGCACAAACACGCATACACCCTTTACGCCACCACCCCCACTACTATAGACATACAGAGGCATACACGCACACGTGCTCACACTCACACGTACACGCACGCACACGCACACGCACACGCACGCTCTAAGGTGAGCTGTTAAACAAGCAACTCATCACGCGACAAATTGTTCATTGTCTTTCTCTTTGCTCTAGCGTTTTGTATGTGTAATTTGTATTAGGTATGTATGTTCTAAATACTGTGTTATTGCTATTCGCACATAATTCCGAAACGTTTTTTTTTTTTTTTTTTTTTTTTAATATTCCTAAGAACTACGGTTCTTTCAAGCAAGTTTCGAAAGTCGGACAGATGCGAGAGAAGGGGTTCAAGTCACGACGCGACTAGGTTTACTCTTCTACATAGGCTCAAGGTTTATTACGGGTCATCAAAGGTTAGGCTAATCATCGGCAGTGCAAAGTGTCTCGAGTGCAGCGGATAATGCGTGTAAGAACGAATTCACAAACGCTTGAGTTCTCAAGGTAGTAAATTAATACGGGCAGCTGAGTCAGCTTGGGTTATCACGAATTATCTACGAGTATCTACTACATTCTACGTACTTTTAACATACTTAATTCGTCTAATTTTATATAAACTTTACCGGTTCATGGAGGAAGGCAGCAATGGTCCTTGAACAGCGAAAGTAATTTTTTCTTAAGAACGTGACTCTAACGGACTTCTAATGAGTGAAGGTGAAGTCAAGTTAAAAAGGTATGTGCAAAAAACCGCGTGCACTGCTTCCAATATCATTACTTTCTCTCTTTTCCTCTTTTCTTTCTCTCTTTTCCACAACTCATTTGCGACATTTGCAATATTTGCTCTTGCTCGTATTTAAATTCTAATTGGTGTTTACAAAAATGTCGCGCCGAAGCGCTTCCGTCAGACAAAAGCATAGTTAATGTATAGAAAGAGAGATAGATGTAGGCGAGGGGAGAAATAAAATTTTCAAAAGAGTGAGCTCTGTGCCCCGTACTCAGAGCTCCTACAAAGAAAACAGAGGGAAGAAATTCAGTTAACTGTATTCGTCACATGTTGCTCTGATTTATTTATGTTTTCTTTAATTTTCTAAATTTTCCGCACAAAACGCAAGTATAAATATTTCGTCTTTATCTATATATATTAATCGGTGTGAGGCGTTTTCTAACATATAACTCTTTCTTATTTTTCGGTAATCCTCTGTACCCTGCGTTACTTTGATCTCCATTCGTACATTCGCCCGTAATCCGTGTATACATGCACGTATAATTTGCGTATCTATATATGTATATACATATATATATATATATATATATATACCTACATATATACATATACATATATACATACATATGTATACATATACCCTAAATACGTACACACGTATACGGATAGCGGTATGATGTAGATAACACGTATATACATGGAAAATATATGGAATACAAGAAGTTGACGCTCATTTTGTTTGGCGCGCTCGCGGGACCGCAAAAATCGCGCGGTCACTATTTATCATCACAAACATTGAATTATTATCATTTTCTGGTCAATATAATTCTCATTATATAAGCTATTACAGTAGATCAATCTCAATAGTGAAGAATAAAATCAATAGTGATAATTAACAATTGCGTGTGGTACAAAGTTTCTAATTAGTAGGATAAAAAGACAATATAAAAGAGTAATAAACAATCTAACAGAAACGTATTAGCAGCAGGAGCCACTCCAAAAGTCCGAACTCTCTATCGCGAGCTCAGAGAAATAAAACAATACTTATACTTTCAACCATTTTTCTTTTGCAACTCTGCGCGTAAATAAATATACGCATATACTATACGTATAGGCGTATGCACACACACATATATGGCTGGTCATGCGAATATGAAATTTTAATTTCCATTTTTCACTTTTAGAATGACAACCCCTGCGTGTTCATGGACTTTCGAACGGCGTTTCGTTTTATCTTATTTTCTTTCTTTTTTTTTTTTTTCTATCGTTATACTTATTGTAAGGCATCGCAACATTGCAGTCTCGCAACTTTGCCATGTTTTACAAGGTATGAATATTAGAGCAAAGGCATATTGCATTCAACGCAAACAGCAACCCAAAGCCAAATATACGTGTGTATACATACATACATACATACATACATATATATATATATATATATATATATAGATATATAATATGTGAGAACGTATATATTTTATCTGTACATATAAACACATTTGTGTACATATGTGTACACGTATGCACATTCATATGCATATACACGTAAACGCACATCAACATTATATATATATATATACATATATATAAAGTGGCGAAGTAAGGAAATAAATAGTATATACGAAGTATGTACTGGATTTGTTGACAAAGATGTTTATATTTAAAATTTTTTACGACACAAGTAGATATACACGATCATTAATATGTGTACATTTGCATGGGTGTGGGTGCCTCGGTGTTGTACAATGCACGTGTGCCTGTTTCTAACTAATCAAGCCGCAATACGTATCCAGCTACTTATTACAAAGAATGTGAGTAAACGCAAAATTTATTATTTTATATGTAACGTATTAGGAATTTCTTGCAATCTTTATCTCGAAACGTAACAATATCTTTTTAAACTATTTATTTGATCACAAGTTATACGAGAATCATTAGATGTTATAGGTATTTTAAAGAAATTTTAATGCTTTTGGCTAGATAATTTACGAGTTAAAAAGAAAAATAACCGTATATTTTAGAAATGTAATATTTTTAAAAGAAATAATTACCAATAAAATTGTGGAAATTTTTTTAAAAAACCCAATGAATATAAATAACGAAATGAAAGAAATCTTAGATTAATTGCGGTATTTAAGGATCAACGGGAAATAAATACTTATTACTGCGCGATTTTAGTCATTGCGATTTTATTAACGAAAAGTTCACTTTATTTCTTTAGCAGGTTTCAAGAGACGTTCGGACTGATTCTCCGCGTCACTAATTGTGCAATGGTAATCGGAAAGAAAAATTCTTGGGCGTTATGCTTCTCTTTCTGTGAAATTGTTTTGCGCCTATGAAAAACAGAGTGGCCAGTGTGCAGGTGCAACTTCCTCAAGCGGAAAAGACTTATGCGATTTCAGATTGTCTATTGTGGTTCAGCCATACGCTCTCTCTTTCTCTCTTCATTTTTTTTTTTTTTCATCGTCACGGTGAACTTGGATTCAGCGAAGAGCTCGATATCCTGCACATTTCCTTCCACTCTAATTGCAAATCATACAGTGTATATGTATATATATATATATATATATGTATATATATGTATATACATTTTTAACTCGAATGCCAAATTACATCGAAGAGAGAGAGAATTTGCGTAAATAAATGTTTGCGCGTGTGTAAGTCTAGACTCGCAGGAACAGAGATCCGTCGTCTATACGTAGTGAGAGGGACAAAGTGGTGTCGGTGGTGGGGCAATAGTGGTATAGGGGGTGGGGAGGAAGGACGCGAAGCTTCGATAAGAAAGATTCAAGAGTAAAAGAGAGAAAATCGAATGCACAAGTAGAACCATAACAAATTCGTAGGGAACGGGATTTCTCTCTTAATAGTATTAGGTTTTACGTTATTGAATCACTCCGCCGTAAAATTTAACTACAACTTTTATGTATATGAATATTAAAAAGAAAAAAAAGAAAAAAAAAAGTACTTTTCTTAAATGATTCAATACGTGAATATTTGTTCTACTTTGCGCAGTGTCATAATTCTATGCATTTTTATACGCATAAGAATATGTACGCCTGAGCTTATACGTATTTTTAATCGATGCAACTGATGACATTTTTTTATATTTGGATATAACATCTGAAATTACTATAAAATAAAATTTATTGTGTCGAAACTATAAGAGAATATATTCAGCTCAATATTCATCAGAAAACTAGTTTTGCGCATTCTGTCTCCAGATTTTGCTCTCTCTCTCTCTCTCTCTCTCTCTCTCTCTTTGTTTAATATTTTCATGGAAATCAGATGGTTTTTCTAATGACATTTATATTTTACCCGAATAAGTAATACGATTAAAAGTCGAATGTCCTTGTATCTATCTAAATTCTTTTAACGGCACCTTAATTGTGTAGCCTTTTAACGCTTTAACGATTATTTTGGTTGAAAAGTGAGGGAAAATATTTTAAAAGATAAATCAAGTATGTAATAACATTATATATGCGTTTATCGCAATTTAAGAGATATTTTTCAAATCGTAAAAAAATTTTTATTAGAAATGTATGATGTGTCGGGTGACAGATTTGTAAAATATCTGCAAAAATAACAATGAAATCCCGAGTCTTTTATAGGTTCGAACGAGCGGGAGCAAGAGCATAAAGTATTTGTTCGAACATAAGAAAACTCGTAATAGTGTGCAGCGAACAGCAAAGCACTTGAGCACATGCAGCAAAATCACATGCAATTATAAATTATTCTTTCATTGCAATTTCGATGAGCTTAATGAAAGATATAGAGTGACATTTATATAATGATCGACAAGACTACTTAAATAATACAATCATCGTAAACTCGTTGACGCGCATGAAGAACAAAAAGAAAAGAAAGGAAAAGAAAAGAAAAGAAAAGAAAAGAAATCAAAACAAAACAAAACAAAACAAAATAAAACAAAACGAGAAATATCAGAACTGATGATCGATCTCACGTTGGCATCTCACCGGATAAAGAGAGAAAGAGAAAATAAATGTTCCAAGTTATCGAATATAAGTAATCGAAACGTATTTTAGCTTATAGTTATACAGTGTTTATAAGAAGCTAATTAAAGAAGAAGGAACAATCAAGAAAAATAATAATAACAAGATGAAAATTCCGAATTTCGTTTTATCACTTGCGTATATCATATAACACAACACGTCACATACACAAGACGCGTGTCACGGGTGTAATTATGTACGTACAGTCCCGCAATGAAAATACGCTGCATTATCATCTGCAACCTAACGACTTTGCTTACGAGTTGCCTGATTATGTCGCGGAGCGCGATTGCAGATGCGAGTGCATCCAAGACGACTGCCGACACATCTACGTGTACGATTGCGCGCGCACGCGTTTCTACTATGCATGGGTCTACACGTGTGTATTATGTACGTATGTTTCAGCGCGTGTGTGCGCGTGGTGCGTGTACGTATACATATGTGACGTAAAAAAAAAAAAAAAATAAATAAATAAATAAATAAATAAATAGATAAACAAATTATAATAATAAAAAAAATAAATGTAATTATATTATTAACAATATTAAGAACGGTAACGATAATGATAATGATAATAATATTCCCTGTTTTCTGTTACATATGCATGTACATATACATATATGTGTGTACACGGCTACATAGGCACATATATATTTATATAAATGTATAAATATACATGACTGTGTGCGCGCGTATGCGGAAGTGTGTAATTATGTATACCAGTGTGTACGTTTTTATATTAGCATGTCGTTTGTATATACGTATGTACGCATAAATGCAAGTTGGTATGCGCCAACGTATGTACGCATGTACGTATGCATATACGTATTTGCATATATATTTACATATATATGCGCGCTGCACGCACGCGCCTACATAACCATACGTACACGCGCGCGCGCAACGACGCAAACATATACGCACACTCGCGCATCCACACGCACGTAATTAATAAAAGAAATGTATACGTATATATATTTATACGTGTATATATATATATATATATAATATCATATATATATGTACATGTGTATATACACATACATATGCATATCCGTGGATATGTGATATACATAATATAAAGTATGTATATTTATGCAGAGCAGAGAGAAATACAAGAACAAGAATAATCGATAAGATATCCAAGTTAGGAAATGCAAGGGCCACTCACCGGATCAGGAGGAAGTCGGTAGTCGGTGGACATTTCGCTGCTCGCGCTCCGGTCCTCCGTTGATCTTTCCCAGTCCACTTCCTTCTTGAGTGACTGCGAAAGGACACGTTTCATTCTTTAAAGTCTTGCATCCCCATTGACTGCCAAACATTTCTTTAGCCCTTTGCCCTACTCAATACCACATTCTTTTCCCCCATGCAGCACTTATTTTATAGCCAACATTAAATTATTTATATGCAAACATCAACATAAGCTTTCCCCTTGAATTTATTCTATTCAGCATTTATTTAACCGTTTTAATTATTATTGTTGTTGTCGTCATCATCATCACCGTCATCATCATCATCGTTATCATTATTATTATTATTATTATTATTATTATTATTATTATTATTATTATTATCATTATTATCATTATCATTATCATTATTATATTATTATTATTATTATTATATCATCAATTCATTATTATTATTATTATTATTATTATTATTATTATTATTATATTAATATATTCTACTTAGTGTTATGTATTCAAGAATAAGGACAAACAATTCAATAGCTATAATTTTCTATTCAGTATTATTGAACTTATTGTATCTAAAGAACATAATAATAATAAATAGGCATCTTTATTTCAAAATATCATAAAAAAAAATCAATTCCTTAAACTTTAATTAATCAATGATTTTGAATGATGTAAAGTAAATGTAAATACTTAAGAACTTATTACAGATTATTCAATAGTATTTGTTAAAAATTTTATTTAATTTCATTCGAGAAAGTAATTATCAACAACTTTTATAATTCTAATTATAATTATAAATAATAATTAAATTTATTAAAAATAATATTCAAAAAATAACATTATTAATATGTCTATAAGTTTAAATGTTTAATAATAAAGAAATATTTCTCTCATTTCTAATAAAACAGCATTTATTAATAATATAATTAAAAACATACTATAAAAACGTAGAAATACTTAAGAAATGTATACCAATTGTACAAAAAAATAAATTGTATATTGAAATTGCAGATAATTTATTTAAGTATTCATAAATAATACATATTATGTGTACGAACGGCAGTTATCTAACGTAAAAAAGAATCTTATTATTTGTTATATTTATAATTTTATTAGTAACGGGCTCATCTCTCATTCATCACTAGCTTTTATTACAGAAAAAAGATAGTAAATTAAAAAATGTAAATTTACCAATGGTGCAGTATTTTTAATTTTTCTGCGTTTCTTTTTAAATATTTTTATAAAAATATATATGTCATTAATATTTTAAATTTTGAATACGCATAAATTTTATATATTAATGTAATATCACTATTAGTTTCAAAAATTACATTATTGTATAAATTGTATAAAAAATGTCATGCTTTGGGTGTAGGTAAATCTACTGACGTAACTATTGTAATATTTTTTGAAATCTGATAAAGAGATGTTTATTTTCCACTTTAATATGTAATTTAATATTTTATTTTTCGATAATTACGGTCAGTGATATATAATATAATAATAATAATAATAATAATAATAATAATAATAATAATACACAATCACAATAATAATAATAATAACAAATAGAAGAAGAAGAAGAAGAAGAAGAAGTAAATCAACAACAACAGCAACAACAAGAATAAGAACAAGAACAAGAACAAGAACAACAATAATAATAACATAAATGATTTAATACGTATATGCAGCACGTGTACGAACGTGTACGTATATATAAAGGGCTAAGCTTACGTTGTATTTACTTTTACAGGATGATTTATTCTCTAAGATGTAATAAATTGGAAATTAAATTTCATGAATTGCGTAAACGTAATTTTGCGTTTAAAATCTAATTCGGTTATGAAAATTATTTTGAAAGCCGAGTCTGTAATTCTTAGTAGAGTGTAAGATACAATATCTCATTAATACGATTGTGAATTTAAGCGAATACGCAGACATGATGGGGTTATTGGACCGCTGATGGTTGGGAGGGAGATGAATTCCTCATGTGAATAAATTAAATGTCTTTTTATTATTTAATATAATACGAGGGTGTGTTAATATGGATTGGAACTCGAATTTCGGAACTCGATTACAATGGCAAGTGGTAATGAGTTGGAAAAGCAAATGCGGGTAAAAAGTTATTTCCCATAAGTATTTAACCTCAAAGCAAGAGTATTTGTTTATGATTGAAGGCTAACAATAAATGGGCGAGAAGGTGATTTTATTAATAAGTGAATTCCCTTTAATAAGATGGATAAATAAGTATATAAAGGCTCGGTGTACTTAGAGAGCATAAGCAGTCGCACGAGTTTCGGTATATGAGGCAAGAATTTATTTACTCTTTACTTCATTGTTTATAAAGAAGTGAGTGAGCATGGAGAGCTCGTAAAGTTATCGAGGATATGCAAGGATTTTATAGTTTCATGAAATGCATTATTTCACAGTATATAGGGTCTGGCGGCACGTTAATGCGCCAACGAAAGTAGCAATTGAAGTTGATGGTACGTCGTAAAGATGAGATAGGAAAGGGCGATGGGGCGTGGTGGCGGCGGCGGCGGCGGCGGCGGCTGCGGCTGCGGCGGCGGCTGAGGAGGGACATTGCGGGTGCGGGGACGGTAAGGAAGGTTGAGGGAGGCATCACGCTCGCTCCCCCCCCTCCCCATACCTAGGAGGTGCTTCGTGTTAAAAGATAAGCGGATAGAGAGTTGAGGGAGTAAGGGCTCGAACGGGTTAGGCGTACAACACGAATGGATAGTATGATGTGCAGAGGGTCTGGTACTTACCAGCGGCACCTGCTGCACCGGAGGCAGACCGGATGGTCCGGCAAGGGGCTCGGTACTATGCGGGGACGGAAGTCGGCTCTGGGGCAGGCCGCCAATGGGCATCGTGACGGGGGTGATGCCGGCGACAGCGAGGCTATTGTTGCCGAGGCTCATGTCGCTGGGCCCGCTCTGGACGGAGAGCGGGCTCAGGGAGCCCCGGGTCTCCTCGATACTCGCGACGGAGTCCGAATCGCGCCGCGAGCGCGGTCGATCGAGGGCCAGGGGCCCCGGGCAAGGGCTCGCCGGGGCCCGTGTCGTCGTCGGCGAGATCGGTCCATCGCCGACCTCTAGCTCCTCCGCGTGACCGGCGCCCCCTAACCGGAGCTCGCGCTCCCTCGAGCTCGTCTCCCGCCTCTCGCGTTCTCTCTCCCGGTCCCGATCGCGTTCTCGGTCTCGTTCCCGGTCTCGTTCCCGGTCTCGCTCCCGGTCGCGTTCACGCTCGTGTTCCCGGTCACGATCCCTGTCTCTGTCCCGTTCCCTGCAGTCTCGCTCCCTCTCGTGGTTGCGCTCGCGCTCCCTGACTTCCTTGGGTTCGGGGCGTTGCCGGTCCTCGACGAGGCCGTCCTGCACCATGGCCTCGACGGGGCTGATCCTCGAGACGCTATTGCCTGTGTGGATGGCGGCGGTCGTCGTGGCGGCGGTGGCGGCGGCGGCAGCGGCAGCGGCGGCGGCGACTGCGACAGCGGTGGCGGTAGTCGTCGCGGTGGTCGTCGCCCCGGCCGCGGGGGCGGAGGCCGCCGCGAGGCCCGTCGTCGTGGTCGTGGTCGTCGCGCTGGTCGTGCTCGTCGTGCCGCTCGTCGACGTCGAGTTACGATGGTGGTACTCGTCCTTGGAGGCGTGGCCTGCGGCCGCGGCCGCGTTGATGTTCGTCATGTCGGCGAGGCCCTTGACCTTGAGGCTCTCGGCCGTCTTGAGGAGGGCTGACAGCTGGCAGTACTCGACGTTCACCTCGCCCTTATACATGAAGTCGACGAGGGTGCGCAGCTCAGCGAATCGCACGTCCTTCAGGATGACGATCGGATGCCGGTTCGGATGGTCGAGGAAGAGGGCCTGGAAGTAGCTCGAGCACGCCGAGAGGACGACCTTGTGCGCGCGTATGGACGGGCCCTCCGTGCACGCCAGCGTCACGTCCACCAGCGACTCCGACTCCAGCAGCTGACTGAACACACCCAGCAAGTTGCTCTGATGATTGTTCCACCTTAGGCAGTAATGCTCACTTCCCATGTCTGTACTGCCCACTACCCTGCTGCAAAAACCAAGGGAGTGCGGGTCGATGCCCGGGGTTAGTTACATGTTACTCGTGCGGCCTGCGCTTCAGTGTCCCCTCCCCCTGACCTTTGCCCTGACAGCAGCCCCGATTATTAAGTCCCTTGAGCCGATCTTTGTTTGTTTCTAATAAACCCTCCTTCCCTTTCCTCTCCCAAGAGCTAACACCTGCACTACGTCTAACGCCAAGGTAACTATAGTGCGACTATCCCCGCCCCTCCCATGCATATCCCCTGTCGCTTTAGTGCTTCACGAAAGAATTGTTCTTGCGCTTCGTTTAAATATCGAGGAACCTGACGCTCGCTTATTGGCAGTCAAGGTCGCTCCCAATTATTATTAACACAAGACTATTTACTTAGGAAATGTACGCCAAGCTCATTTTATTTTACATTGAAAAAGAAAAAAATGATAAAGCGAAATTATTCTCCTTATAGTGCACGTGTTTTTATTAATTAATTACTTGTTTAAGGATGTTCTGCATCTATAAGGTCGATTCGGTTATACATTTTGTCCGCCATTGTATCAGCCATTCCTCGCTTAGGTTTAAGAAAACTCTCATGCTCCTATCCTTTGATTAGAAAAATATTATAATTCCACGTACGTCCGTTGTTGGCTTATCGAGTTGGTTTACTTGAGTTTTCAAAAAAAAAAAAAAAAAAAACAGACCTGCAATGCATTTGTTGTTACTTTAGAGAAAAAAAATTTTAGTTTTAAGTTTAATTCCGCTCCCTTTCCATTTTATTGCGAGGGGAGATCGTAATTATAGCCGCATTTGCCCGATTGTAGGCAAACATAAAGTATCAGATAAATTTTATTTAGTAGCTACGATAATGGCTTGTTATTATGCAGAGCCGCTATCGTGGCCAACTCAAAATATTTACAATTGTTTAATTAGGTTGCATGAATAAAATAAAATTGATCGTGCTGATCGTAATCAGCGAAACGCGCGCACCTCCTCCTCCTCCTCCTCCTCCCCCTACTCACCCCTACTCCCCCTCCTCCTTTTCCCTTCTTCGCCTGTCTACGCATTTCAGTTATGATTTCATTATGCATTGCATGGTCAAACATCTTTCGATTACCATGAAAACGTTTCAATGAAATTCTCTAAAGAAAGCTATACTGCGTAAACATTTTTATTGAAAACCTTTGAACGACATTAGCCTCGAATAATTTATATTCAGGCTCACATACGACTCCTTATTATTTTTATTCATTTTTAATATAAAATTTCACCTCAAGCTTTTATCTAGAATTATTATCTAGATATAAATATTATCTAGAATAATTATCTAGATTGTTAATTAAGGCAATGGGATTCAAAGCCTGGATAATCTTATTTAAATAATGATGAAATAGAAAAAAAGATGATTGATAGTAAGTATTAGTGACAAATGCTTTAATTGCACAACACATTTTGAAAACATAGAGGGAATTAAGTGAAAACTGTTTAATTCGGTTAGAACAAACATCTTTATAAGCGCAATTATTTTTTCTTACTCTGTAGATTTCCATTAGATAGAATTTCCCATTGTTAGTGTGCTTTAATTAAATTTTACGAATTACAAAAGGAATATCACATCTACTAGAAATGCAGTTTAGACGCAGATGGTGTGATTCGACCTGTGAAAAGAATTTTAAGCGTTCCAAGCGCGATAAAACATTGAGAAAGATACAACAATTATTAATAATATTAATAATAATTAATATTATTAGCTTGTTAATGATGACGTAATTTTAATTGGTTTCTCAAAAGGGTAGAAAATTATCGCTGAATGTCTTAATCGGATAGATGATTCGTCAGAGTCGGGAATCGAAGAAATTAGAGTCTTATCAGCCGCGTTGTTGGGGCTCGAAACTAATTTTAGGATTCGCATGTGCGATTTTGAGTTGTCGAAGGGAGAGGAGAAATAAATCTTGTGTTTACAATAAATTAAGCGCCAAATGCGATAAAGTTATGACGAGGCAAAGACTAGAGGCCACTAACAAGGAAGAGAAAGAACTGAGGCGGGGAAAAGTTATATCTGGAGTGACTTTTTTTCCCTCTGCGCATAATGAATTATCAATCATGTATTACACGTGGCGCTCTGATAATGCGTTGCGAAGTGCCGTCATGTCTCGCTGCTCGACTGCTTTATCTGACGCACTCTCCCCCACTTCTATGACTCGACCCAACCACCCCCTTCTCTCTCTCTCTCTCTCTCTCTCTCTCACTCTATCTCTCTCTTTCACTTTTTTGCAACTAATCGCCGACGTGCACCCACACGAAGCGGCAGCAACTGCTTTGCCGTGAAAATCATACATCGTTCTCCTTCTCCTTGTCGTCTTCGTTGGAAGCGTCATGCGCTCCCAATGTTTTCGCCAATTTATCATTCTCGCTATACGCGTACCTACACTTGCGTGCGGATGTACGAGAAAAGAATTTTATATTAACGTCTCTAACCTTTTTATTTTTACCAATGAACTCCCTATTAATTACCCATACACTGACATACAATCCCGATACACTCGTTATCATCATCATCATCATCATCATCATCATCATCATCATCATCATCATCATCATATTATTATTATTATTATTATTACTATTATTACTATTATTACTATTAATTATTATTCAAGTACTTACTATTTTTTAACTATTGAACAGTAAATGTTGATTTAATGAACTTGGATTTATTAGTATTTTTTAGTGTAATCGTCGTTCTTGAAAGATGCTTCCATTTTTTGAAAAGAAGAGTCAAGTTGAGGTTCGCGGACGAGAAGCCATGATTTATCAAAGTGAGTCCTCACTTAAGTTCTAGCACTATCAGGCATTGCGACAAAGTAATGCCTGAAATTTTGTATCTGTGACTATTTATGTTCAAGTCGTGCGACTGGAGAAACAGACGCTCAGGCTTTGCGATCGAAATAAAATCACCTGACTCTCTGACTTTCTGAGTTCATTCATTTTATGAAAAATTCTGAGCCTCGGCGCGTGGCTGATTGTGCAGGCTTTTAAATGTCGTGACAAATGCACAATATTGAAATTAAATAAATTTTATGTATCGGTATAAATTCACAAAGTTCCCTTTGACGTAATCTATTAGGCTTGTTGAAAAATATTTCAACCTTGTAGTGTTTATGCGATAAATCAGGCTCTGGGGAACGATATTTTTTTATCCCGTGCTCTTGTTCCTGTCGTTATTATGAGAAAAAAAAAGGTGCGCGCGGGATTTTTTGAAAGTATATAAGGCAAGTAATAGTGTAGGTTATTGAGAAATCGGTAGAGTAGAGCGAGCACGGAGAGGCGGGGAAAATATTTAATTTGTGGCCAGTTGAAATTTACGGGATTATGAAAATAAGGCAAAAAAGTCGGCGGGGCACGTGAAAATAAAAATAAAAAAAAAAAAAAAAAAAAATAATAAAACCGAGCAGCGAAAGACTGACTCCCCGTGAGCCGTCAAGATAGAGAGCTAACAGCACTTATTGATTCTTACTTTGGCGAGTAGCTGCACGGGTTGTTGCAATATAGCGCCTATACATCGACGTTATCTCGTGCGAGTTGTTTTCTGCTGCCCGCCCCTCGCCCCCCCTTTCTTCAGCGCGCGCGCGCGCGCGCGCGTTTTTCTCTACCGCCGCCACCGTCGCTTAAAAGTGCTGCTAACCGGGAGTGTAGCGGGCGCGCGCGCGTACACGCACACGGCGTTCGTGTACAAGCGACGGACAGCGGGGTCGCGCTAGGGGAAAGGGGAGGGGTGATGGAAGTGACGGAGGGAGTCATGCGCGTGCAGGCATGCAAACACGCACGCAATAACGCACGCAATAACGCACGCAAGAACGCACGCACGCACGCAAGCACGCAAGCACGCACGCACGCACGTACGTACGGGCGCACGCAGTCTGGCGGTCAGTCAAGCACGCACACGCGCAAATAAGCGCGCACGCACTAACGCGCGACGGTAGTTGGCCGCGGCGTCGCTATCCTGAACGCATGCGCCCTTCGGTGCGACGGTCACGCATCCGTACTCCGTGTTTTAGAAAGAAAGAGAATTAGAGGGAGATGGATGCAAGTCGCACGCATACTCGCGTGACACATGCATCTGCGCGAGAGCGCACTTGCGATACTAATTGCGTGCTTCGATTGCCAGCTCGATTGTTGCGTCCGCGCTCCGAGCGAGCCGCGCTGCTAGTAATAGAAGAAGCAGAAGAGGCAGAAGAAGCAGAAGCAGAATGAGGAGGAGAAGGAGGAGGAGGAGGAGGAGGAGGAGGAGGAGCAGCAGCAGCAGCAGCAGCAGAAGGAGGGTCAGGTGGGGGATGAGGAGGAGAAGAAGAAGTAATAAGAAGGCGAGAGACGGCAATAAGGCGAAGTTCCGAGTCGACCCTATGCACCTCTTATTATTATATCGATCTTTTTTTCCTGTTTGTCGCTTTCCCGGAAAAATCCAGAGGGATAGCAGCGCATTTCCATAGAGCTACTTAATTTGTCATTTCAGCTTTTTGCTTCGCAAGCTCAAAGGGTATAATTAGCGATTATACCGCATTGCTTTTCTACTGCGCCATTAGACGCGTTTCAGGAACTGACCGAGCCGACCGCTCAAATGGATTTTTGAAAGGCAGAAAACCGAGTGCCAAGAGGTTCGGGGCGACTCTATTATTTTACGACGACGACTACGACGACTACGACGACGACTACGACGAATACGACGACGACGACGACGACGACGACGACGACGACGACGACGACGACGATGAGGACGAGAACGAGGTCGAGGACGAGGACGAGGACGATGACGACGATAATGACGATACGCATCCGTGAAATTAATCATCGCGCCTTCTGCTCAATAACGACCCTTTAAATTTAAGCGAAAATAATCCTTCATTATTCACTCACTTCGATGCATGCGACAGTTATTATTTTCTATTTGTATTCCCTAGCCGACTCCTTTTTTCAATGCCTCCAGTTTTAAACAATTTTTTTTTTTTTTTTTCATTTCCAGAAAACACTTATTTATATTCAATATCCCGTGAAATAATGCCTCATGCTCTAGTTTCCGTATAATGATATTATTATTATTGATTAACTCATAAATGGCAAATAACGTTCATTGTTTATTTCTTTTGAAACGCGTTTAGGCATAAAGGTCTTTTTCTAGCCTAACAATAACTTTATATTTTCTGCAATTTTTTGTACACCCGAGTACGGTAAGTCAGAAATTGAACTTGATTTTATAAATGCAACGCAGAATTACTTTCCAAGCTTATAAATTAATGAAATGAGCTTTATAGTCGATGACAGTATTAACGTGTTATCGTTATTTAACAAGACGTAATATTTTAAATATTAAGAAACAGTTTTTGTTATTGTTAATAATAAATTGACAAGAATAAACGATGAAATGAAAGTAAAAATTTCTATTTGGTATGAATACATAATAAATAATTTTCATAGAAAAATAGTGAACGTAAAAACTTTGTGTGGTAAGACGCGCAGGAAATATCATAAGGAATTCATTAAGTTTATAATGATACATTAAATATGTATTAAAATAACTATTCTGGATTTTTCGCGGTGATCGACGAGCACATTCGAGGATAATAAAAAATTGATAATGAAAAGTGTATTCGTTACTTTTTGCATTAGAGCAGCGCATCGTTATTTTTTCATTGAAATTACGCATCAATTTTAATTCGTCTGCAATGTCGGTTTTCCGCACAGATACTATCATCAAGTCTCTCAAATCCTGCACGAACATCTTCTTCTTCTTCTTCTTCTTCTTTTTTTTTTTTTTTTTTTTTTTTTTTTTTATATATATAATCTTAGGCAAGTATGCGTTAATTAAAATTGCGTTTTCTCAATATTAATTATTTAAAGCAATGAAAGTGAAGAAGATGTTTTTGATTATTTCATCCCTCGGCGACATTGAATAATAATAAAAAATGTTTTATAAAAATATCGATTGTCGTCTAAAGGTCTACGTGTTTATAAATTGTTATATTGATGTAAAAGCAGTGATATCGCTTCTCATAGAATCGCTATTAGCGGTTCCCTTGTAGGCATTGAGTCGTAAATACCGAGCCCCTAATTTTACCGTCCTTTGCCCTAAATTTAAATGTTGTTTAGTAGCGCCCAGTGCGTGCGATTCGTCTGTCTTCGATTAAGAAAAAAGGATTACAGTCGGGAGCCCCAACGTTTCGCGCTTTTCCTGACCTTTCCCAACTTGAATGCCGGCTGCTTTAATCATGGATTATGGTATTTTGGTATTCCGAGGTTTATTTTTCATATTATTTTCGTAGAATTTAGAGAATTTAGAGAACGGTGGCCGGACAGTGGCACATAACAACAATAACTCTTCCCGAAACTCAATATATAAGCAAGCATAAACTTTTCCAGCCACTTAATATAAATATTTAAATCGAGTGCATATTAAAGATCGGGGAACGAAGAGAATTATTGGCCGGCATATTTAAAGTACGTGCTTACTCGCTGTGACTTAAGCGGGCACCACTAACACCTGAGCGAATCCTGCTTCCATGAGGCTTTCGATCATTTCCTCTGACGAATACTAAGCCTCGAGGCAAGACCGGCATGAGTAATGGAGGAAAGCTCCGTGGACTGCCGCGAGTAACGCCGCGACGCTTATATTAATCCGCAAAGGGTTTCACAAAATCAAGAAAAGAGGACGAGGAAGAAGAAGTAGAAGTAGAAGTAGAAGAAGAAGTACAAGAAGAAGAAGAAGAAGAAGAAGAAGAAGAAGAAGAAGAAGAAGGTAGTAGTGGAGAAAAAAAATGTTGCCAACCGTGCGGTTAGGAAACGGCTCGACTGAATGATTACTGCTGGTCAGCGTAATGAAAGATGGGCGCGAGCGTATGAACTTGTATTACGTGCATTTCGTGGGTACTTTATTTTTTTCGAAGTCAGATACCGGGAACGAGCTTATGCAACTGTTTAAAAAGGTGTTCCGTGCCAAGGCCTCCTTTTCGTACGAAAAGAATACGAAATGTCTCAATCCTGTTCCCTATCTGCACTTCGCCGAAGCACATTATCATAAACAACGTTTTTCATAGAAAACTTCTGGAGTTTTAGCATACAATAACAGCATTATAAATGTCTTAATTAAGCACTCTCAGCTTTCTGCGCCTCGAACACATTTAAACTTTGTTTAAGGCTCGTACGTGTCGAGCTACACTCCACTCCACTCCACTCCCCCCCACCCCACCCCCCTCCCACCGCCCCTCCTCCCCCCCTACCCCTTTCCACAGCCCCTCCAACCGCCTCTTCCAGTCCACGACGGCGAGCGACCACTGCCGCCGGTTCATCAGAAAGCGTTTTTCGCAAATCAAGAGCGAGCCCTCGCGCCGCCGCTCTTCCGAACCTCATTATTTACGTTATCCTCGGCTTCTATCGAGCGCGGCTCTTTTAATATCACGGACAACGCGATACTCGCTTCTTAATTGCAATCTCGATGTATTATGATACCGAAGCCCGGTCAAGTTATTCTTAATGTACGCGCAATTTTCCGCCAAGCGCACAAACACGTACGAGGATATAAAAAAAAAAAAAAAAAAAAAAAAAAAAAAAAGAGATGAAAAAAAGGAGAAGAAGAAAAACGGGTCGAAGAGAATAAAGAGGAAGAGGGAGAGAAGGAGGGAAAGAGATGCGGGACTAATCCGACGAGAAGTGCGACAAAAGTCCGACTAAATACGCAATATACTAATGCAGCGTAGCATTTAAACTGACACTTTATTCATTCGAAAAAGCGCTCGTCTTTCGCGCTGAAAGCTTATACCGGCTTTCGGGGCGGGAAAAAACTTTCTGTGCGCAAGTATGAAGTATAAAAGTGGCGGGCGGGCGGGAGGCAAGCAGTTGGAGCGAGAGGAAGAGTCCGGCGGGAATACACGTTTCGCTATAAATTAGCGGTAATGGCATTCGAAGGGATATTCAACATCCCATTGGGAGGGTGGCCCCGTTGACTCCGTCGGCCTGCCGGCTGGCTGGATGGTCGGGTGAGAGGACCCTATTGGGCGGGGAGTTGGGGCCGGCGAAAAGGTAACCGGTGCGAGACGCATCACGCGGTGTCCTTCTCGGATCGTGACCTACCATAACGAAAACGGCTCGGACTGCGGTGACGAGGTAGCGGGGCCGAGGTAGCGGGGCCGAGGTAGCGGGGCCGAGGTAGCGGGGCCGAGGTAGCGGTGACGAGGTAGCGGGGGCGAGGTAGCGGGGGCGCGGTTACTACACACGCGGTGCGGCGTAGGCTCAGAGAGTGGCGTAGAGAGTCGTCGCCAGAGGAGGACGGGAATAGGCACGTAGTGGTAGGCGAAGCACACACATCCTTATCAATCGATCAGTTGCCAACTGGTCACGGAAGTCGGGACGCAGCAGCCTTGAGTGCGTAAAAAAGCACGGCGCCGAGCAGTAACCGTAGCAAGTGCTGGGCACGTGGCGCGGCTCCCAATGGGAATTGTTTCTCCCCGAAAAAAAGCCGACGGTTAAATAATCCCTATTCGGACCTATACCCTTCGGACCCTTTCCTAACCCCCTCCCGCCTGTCATTCCCGATACCCGAGGAACTCGCGAGAGTGCCAACGCTTACACCCAACAATAACGTATATTTGATTTGAAATTTTTTTTAAATCTCACCGTTGCATCGTAATCTCCATACACCCACACCTTCACGCCTTACCTTATCTTCGTTTATTTCTTTAGCTCTGGCACTCTTTCAATAACTAATTTCACTCCCAAGTATTTTTCTCAGCTCAATATTATTTATGTCTGGAAATAACATCCTATATACACACGTAAATGCTATATAACGTTTGCTACGGCTCGTGGAAAATGATTTTCAGCTAAGCGGAAATTAAATTTGTCCTTCAAAAACTTGGCTTTTCTCATTTTCAATAAATACCAATGAAAGCCTCTAAGTTTCTTATTCGATTGTTTATTTAATGACAATTTCAATTTAGATTCTACCCATATTCCTTTCCATATTTAGTGGATTAGACTCTATCTTTTCCATCAGATAAATCTTCAATGAGTTTAACGTAAAAATCCCTTTGCTTTTGTTCACATACGCATGCATTTCAAGTATAAACGGCTTATTGCAATGATGAATTTTAAGTTATGTATTAAAAATTATTTTTTTTACGTAGTTAGGGCGACGCCAGTCGGTTAAGGCTATTCATAATTACAGAAATTTATAAAAACCTATTATAATTATGCTAGGAAATGAAAGACTATAAGTTAATTTACTTATATTTACATTATATTTGAGATACAGCTTAATTGGCTAATTAATTGGCACACATATCAATTAATTATTAAAAAGAAAAGGGTGTAAAATAAGTAATCTCTGCATGGCTGTAAAAACCATTAGAGCACTTAGAATACATAATAAAGCAGGCAAGAGGAAATAATTTATGTTAAATACGGCTTGGCTAAGTAAACTAAGTTTTCTATATTTCTCGTAATGTTTGTACATTGTAGGTACATAGAAATAATAATAAAGAGAGCACATATAGTATTATTCGGTATTTAGAATTATATACGATTGTAAGATATATATATATATATATTTATGTAAGTTGCAAATCGTTAGGATTCTCGAAGGGATGAGAGGATGAGAAAATGCAAATGAAAAGGTGAACAAGTAATCCATTTGGAGTTTTCAATATCATTCGATTATAAAAAAAAAAGTCTTGTTACCATTTGAATCTTCGAAATCGCTTTCTGATTTACAGCCGAAGGCCTGCATGCATCACCTTTATAATGGCCGTGCATTAGCTTTTATAGTGCTTTAAACGAGTGAGCTTAAAAGTGCGCGCGCGTGCGCGCGTGTACGTGTATCGACTGTTGCGTTCGTATAGATTCGTAAAGATTGATTGAAAGTTCAGGCCGTAGGAGGGGATGACAGGTGCAGGTAGGTAGACAGGAAGCACGGGCGGTTATTGGGAGGGGGGGGCGGGGGCTCGAGTCAACCCTCGTAAGATCGGAAGTCCTCCGTGAGCGGGACAGGAAGGGGTTGAGAAAATGGACCGCGGATAACTGCTCGACACTCTATAAAAAGCTGACGCGAAGGAGTTCAGAGAGACGGTGTATAAAATGTCGAAATTACATGGCTTCGTGCTGGTCAGAGGCGGCAACATCTGTTTTCTCGCAACGCAAGAAGGCAATACTCGCTCGGTCGTCGGTTCCACTCCCCTACCTCCCGTCCACCCTAGGGCTCCCTCCGCCCCATCAGAGTAGAGCTACTCTACGCTCCCCCGCCCCCCCCAACCCTCCCCTCCCCCTTCCACCGCGCGCGCGTCCGCACCCCACCCATCGCCGAACGGAGCCGACGCTCGGAGTTACATAAGGAGCAGAAGAACCGCGAGCCGGTTATTTATGCGATTTTAGAGGTTTTCTTTGGGTCAATCCGTTTATACGACATCGCGCCGGCTGCATGTGTAAGCAGTGGCGAAGGGGACGGAGGCGGACACGCGCGCGCGCGCGACCCTTATAAGACTCGGCACCCTTTGTGTAATCACCGATCGCGAACATTATTAGTACGCCGTGGCGTGATGATATCTCGCCTGCGGCTAAGTCGGCATATGGAGCTGGTTTTTTGTTTTCTTTTTGTTTTTTTACACATACCCTTTTTCTTTGTACGCATGTTTGCCCGTCCCCCGGTTTCTTCTTCCTTTTGTCTTTTCCTCCTTTTTCGGGGCACGTGCCGTATTTGTATGCGCGAGTGACGCGCCTCCGCGAACGCTCCTGCACATTTTTTTCCCGGTGCTAGATGCGACGCACTTGGTACAGAGGTGTTGCCCGATTACAATCAAGCCGGAGCGCGCGGCTTTTTCGATAACCTTGCATTACGTAAGCCTGGTATTGCAGCGAAGCCGTTAATTCGAAAATCAAGCCGAGCCGATATAACGCCTAATATTTTTTTTCATGCGTTTGACAGTCGTGCCGGTGATCCCGGCATTGCCGACCTCGTCCCTAATTTCAATTCGGGCCACTTCCCCTATTACCCTTATATTAGAAAAACGATCTTCTCCTTTTAATCGTTCAACATTTAAGATTAGTCGTGAAGCTTAAATTAATACTCGATACTCAATAAATAACGGGAAAGAGTTAGTTTCATTGTGCAGTTGTAGTGCGATAGTAAGCGCCCGAATCTTTCAAACTGACTTACTACTCGATTCCTAATCAATAATACCTTGGAGTTACGTAACTTGGCGAATTCATTCATGAAAGAGCTGTACGCTAATGCTTATCGTTTGTCAATTTCAAGTAAATCGTAAATGGATTATTACCTTCTCCAGCCAAAATCACACCCAAATGCACGCACAAACGAAAACACGAACACGAACACGAACACGAACACGACCACGAACTCGGGCGCGCGCGTGCATAGGCACACGCATATGGAAACAATGAATGGTGAATTGTTGAAATAGTCGGTACAGATCGATTAATCGGAAGAGAGGCAGAGGACAATAAGAAGGGGAATTTCGGAAAAACAATGACCAAAGTTATTGGGATAAACCGAAAGAAACCGAAAGAGATCGAATGCCAGGGAATAATTTATAATTACGCGTGCAACAACGCCAATGCATCGTAAATATTCTTCTTCTCGTAAATAATATTATAAATATTATCTGAGCACTTAATTCATTGTTTTAAATCTACTAAGTGTCTACAGAGTTATGTATCGGAGTCGGAGAGAATAGTACGCGAACGACGCCTTAACGCGAAAATTGTCATCATAAATATTTTTCATTTTTTTGCGGCAGAGCTACGTGCACGCGTGCGGTAATTATCTACAAATATGCGAGCGTATGCATATCTATATTGTTTTCGTGCGCCTATGAACGCGTCGACAATATGACAATATTCTACGTACACGAGTGCATGCTCGCGGCTCAACGAAGGAGAGAAGGATGCAGCTAAACTGAGGATGTGAGCGCCAAGAAAGAATAGAGACAATCGTGAAGCCGAGTAAACTTAAAGATAATATTACCACGGAAATCGCGTAAACCAATGACGTGCTTCTAGCTCCGTTTTATAGCCGTTTTACTTCATTTTAATAGAAATTCCATCGCTTGATTCTATTATATTTCTAATTGATTTTTACTTATCAAATATTAAGAACGCAGATTCTCGCCCAAGTTTGTCTTACTACGACTGCACAATGCCACATAATAAGCATAGTAAATCTGACTCTACTTCGAGAAATGTAATATTCTTATTATACGTAGCAAGAACGCAAGAACCTTTACCATGTATTTACTATTTTACTATTTCACTATATATTCCAGAAACATTAATAGTTTGAGGAATAAAAGTTTCGGCTGCCTGCCTGCCTGTCTTTTGTATTTTCGCAGTTCCGATATCAAATTGCAAATACATTATTTGGAATTGCAAGCTTTATGAAACGAACGGCAATAAAAAATTATTATTATTTAAATATTAAAATTTTATAAACGGATTGTATATTATTTTCTTTGTTTCCATGATGCTTATCTGCCGAAACATATCGTTGCTTTAAAACTATAAGATTATAGTTAGACATTTACTACCACCAAAATTACGGTTATAATTGTAAAATTGCTAATTTTAGTTATGAGTATGACAATTATGACCTTGTAGCTCATAAATTGTTAAAAGAACGAATAACGACTGCAATACTATTCATTCGCTCAGGAATAACTATTATTTTTTCTTTCTTTCTAATACAACTACTTATATTACGAGAAAAACCAAAGAATTTTTTTTAATACGTTTTTTTTTTTTTTTTTTTTTTTTAAACATGCGTATATTTTAAAACTCATTTCTTCACGGAATTAACGGTAATAGTAAGTTTTGCCATTCTGAATTGTCATCCAGTATTTTATGATTTTCAATTATCAACATTAACGATATTTTTTGCTTTGAGAAAAATATGCGGCATTCATTTTTATACATTTTAACGCTAATATAACGTATTGTTTCGATGTAATTTAAGTTCTCTTAATGTGTTTCCATTTCGTCATAAATACGTATTTTTGCCTTAGTTTTATTGCAGTATTTTCTATGTTAGCTCAATGCCAATAAAGCGTGTAAATTATAAATCCAAATAAAATGCAGTTACTGAAAATATATTTTGCATTGCGACTTGTTATCAACTAATCAACAGATCGCAGTGTAATATTTGCCTTTTATGCCAGACTAATGCTTCATTTGAGCAAATTTCATATTTTTATTACATTATATTATCCGATATATTGAGAAAGTTATGCTTATGAAAAGTTATGAAATTTACACAAATAAGTACTGAAATCATGCAGCTCGCTTATACAGACTTAAAGTCTATATTTATCTAGGAGAATTAAATTACAGATTTTCCTTATCCTTTTAATTACTTTTATGTATTTATTTATTCAACAAAAACAAAGTCTCAACTTGCCGTCGTTCCCTTGTATATAAAACAATACAAAAATGCGATATGTTAACGATAATAATATTGAAAATAGATATGCTAAAAATACGAACAAAACATAAGATCAGATTGAGAGAGAGGGAGTGAGAGAGGCAGAGAGAGGGGCGGGGGAGAGAGATAACGAGGAGGATGGATAAAGTTAGCGAGAACGCCTGTTAATTGATATGCGTATTCTGCCGTCGCGGAGCATCCGAGTTTGCACTTGTTAAATGTGATCTTAAATGACGAAGTGCCCAAGGAACTGGTGTAACATAATTTACCAAGATCCGCGAAGATCTCTGTTTGATAACGAGCGGATTATCGCTTACGCGTGGAAGCGTCGCGACACGTGGAATTACGCGAACGGCTCGGCTCGGCTCGGCTCGGCGCAGCGGGGCACAGCGGGGCGGGGCGGGGCGGGACGGCGCAGGACGGGGGAGAGAGAAGCGGAGGGAAGCAGGAAAAAGGATACGCCGAACGCGAGCGGTATCGCGAGCGCGGCAGAACTCGACTTTTACTAGCAATTAAAATTGAGATTTGAAGTGCGTTTCATAACTGAAGGTGCATACTTGAGCGATAGCTCGGACAATGTGTAATTATCGCCCCTCTGTACGTCTACGCAGCGCTTTACGCTTTACGCTTAAAACCACTTCAACGAGTGCTCTTCTTTCATATATTTTCATCGACGAGGCCGGATGCGGCTTATGACTTTCTTCTGCTCTGACAGCGTCACTGTTTATGCCTATTTATTCATTTTCTATTGTTTTGCCTTTACGAAATACCATATTTTTACGAAGGATTTTCACTGGCAACTGATTAATCTGCTTCCCACGATGGCACGACGAACATTGATTTTCCTCTTATAAATATAATTCGATTATATTTTAAAGTCCTCTTATTCGTTCAGCCGCGAACTCGAGATTTTTATT